>KZ061653.1:275787-344698 GCA_002091835.1 Anopheles maculatus
CCCTCTAATTACGGTTTGATCGAGTTTGATTCATAAAAAATACAGAGAGCTTATTACTCACATTAATACAAGTCAACAGGTTAATTCCGTGCTTCACGAGAACCGATTTGTAGCAACATTTACTTAAGCTCTCCAATTGCATCGCGTGTTCTTTGCTCTTCCACTTTCTTGCACAGTTTATTTAAGTGCAATTTTTGGAAAACTTTGCCACCGACACCATTGCTTATCAGCAAGCACGGACTGAACTGAAGTGCTGTGGGATTGCGCATGGAGTAAGGTAGAACTTCGGAACCGGCACCGTGCACTTTCAAACAGTCGCTAGTCAAATGACCTCGCGAGCAAACATCAAACAGCAACCGGAAAAAGGTAATTTGTGTCCTGCCATTTGCTCCGAGTGGTCGTCGATTGGCCAAACCGGGTGCAACCGTTCATGAAGTGTAGCCCGGTGGGTGGGACAGTCTGTACAGTAACTTTCACGCTCTTCAACTGCTGCTGTGCCATTGTTGCTTGGCCGTGGCAGCACGTTTACGGTGCCGGGCTGGAACTTTAAATTAATTACACTACTTTATGCTTACGAACACTTACAAGCCCGACTTTAATTAGCTCCTTCAAACAATTACCGACGCCTCGGTGCGATACTGGATGGCCGTCCATTCTTAGGCGAACAATTTTCCTTCGCTTTCCCCGAGCAACGGGAAACGGGAAACGAGAGATGGAAAAGTTTGCATCAAGATTTTACACGCTCGCGCTTCTGGCTACTGCCGTCGAAAAGGGGGAGGCCATTTGTTGGGGTTGAACTTGCCCCGACGCACAACTTCGGAAGATAATATTTAAATTCAGGCAATAAGTGTTTTCGCGGCCAGTACGGAATTCAGTTCCCGAGCTACGTGGATGAAAAGAAAAGCAAAAGGGTAAAAATGAAAAGTTTTGTAAAGCAAAAGTTGAAGATCTCCATTAATATGTTCCATGCGAATTTCCAAGCTGAAATGAGGCACATGATCATGACCTTATCTTCGTTTGAGTGTATGACAACTTGCCACATTTGTAGAAAGAAGCATTTTAAAGTTTTGCTTACTAATTGCTTGAAGTTATGCAATGCGCAAAAAAACACTAAGATGAAAAACTTTTACACCCATCCTTAGCAGTAAAATGGTTAGTTTTCCACATACCGCCCAAGACACAATAAACGTGCCAATGGGTTCCCATTTGCGTTGGCCATCGATATCGATACGGCGTCCGATGGTGATCGTTTTTGGTTTCGCACGCTTTCACACATAAAGAGAAAATGGTCGGTCCATTCTCATCGGATCATTACGCTAATCTTAACGCTGCAAACCACCGGCGGGTTGTCGCGTCACCGGTTCCCTGTCGGCATCGTTCGTGCGCTTGACACGCACGCAGAGCAGCTGAACTCAATTTTCAAGATCCCATTATACGGTCCATCCACCCTGTCAGCGGATGCAACGTCGAACTTTGAGTGGGACTTGCAGCAATATCCCCACCAGCTCCGTTTCGCATCCTGGTCGACCGTTAATCAGGTGCAGTGAATCAGGTAGCACAAGTGTGTGGTTCCATGTGCGATACTGGATGGGTGGGATGCAGTGTTTCTGAAGTTGTTTTGGAAGAATTTGCATTGTTTTCTGTCTATTAAGACGATAAACAATTAGTTGCAATTTCAATGGTTGTAGATAGGGGTTTTATGTTACGAATATTGCATACTGTTAGGCAAATACGATGAAGTGATTCTTTAATTGAAGATTTTTTCCAATCGGCAAAAGACTTTAGAAGGTATCTAGAATATTTTATGTGCAGTACTGTGACCTGTCGATTGTGTTGCACAGAGGGATTTCCGTGTGCCCAAAAATGATTAAATAATTTACAATGTTCATTACCACTTCAAATGGTTCCTCGACACCGATTAAAACATGAGAAGTGAACTGAAATACGTTTTTGAATTAGTGACTTGCTCTGAAATATGTTGTTTCCTGTCGACGGTTGTATCCTATCGTTTCGGGATCTATCGTGTAATCCCTGGATAATATTTCCTATGAATATGTTCCTAGTCCAAGGGTTAGGATAGTGGCTGGTTTCCTTACCTGTCAGCCGATCGAGAATGAGTAGATGACTGTCGTCAAATAGATAGCTCAGATTGGGGAATTAAGCGTCCAAATTCAAAGTTTTGCCTTATTTTATTTGAATTCATCCAACCATTTTTAAACATTCCGAAAACACACTGCATACACTTTGCCCAAGGTGAAGCGTTTTGCATATTGTTAGGCGTTTATCGCAAATTAACAAACAAATTTCCTCATGAAGGAGCCTTTTAGAGTATTTTACTCCTAGAATATGTTTTAATCTTAAAAAAAGTGTGTGTATGTTTAAAAAAAGGACTATTAAACAGATTGCTTAAAGGTATGCAAATTGTTAAACGAATCTACGCATTTTATAGAGTATATTTTGCAACATTTTGTGGAAAATACATTTTATATTTGAAGTCACGCTATCCTTCGAATATACTGTTATGGCAATATATTTATAACGTTATATTTGAAAAAAAGTGCGTCTTGTAAACATAACATAAATTAAGATTATCATCAAACAATTTTCTAGCGAAAACTTTGTAAGAAACACTGATGCTGCCGGAAAAGCTGGAAACTTTTCCAATTAACTTTCATTCAAATCACTTTTCCCACTCATTACACCAAACGAACGGCCACCATTTGCATCGACACTCACACGCGTGCACACTAACGAAACCAAAAACAGCACCAATAACACCGTTCACATTCGTCGAGTGTTGCAGTTCGTTGCAAAATCCGTAAAAGCCTTTTTATCCTTCCCGGTAACTGCACACCTCGTACGAGCTGCCCGTTTTTTTCGGGTGTAAACGCAAAATGGCGGTTGGATTTTGATGTTTTCTTTTTCACTCCTTTTTTTTCGTTGGCGATCAATCTGACTACCGAAGACGCTTTCTGTGGGCATAGTGCATAAACATTACACCCGAACCGTGTTCATTAGTCGGTTGAAGCGAGATCGAGTGGGTATAGTGCCAGTAATGTCACGCTTCTTGAAAAAAGGTGAAAGGTTATATACACGTGAGGATAAAGAGCAATTTGCACCTTCAGCGTCACGCCAACCGTGAACGTGACGCGGTTGATGTTTGGATTTTGGATAAAGAATTATGCAGCTTATAGCTGAATGTTGTATTTCAAAGTTTTTTCTTTTATTAAATTAAAATAAAAGTATTTCTTTAAAGGAACCGTTTACGCCTTAATTCACCTGTTGCGCATCGTGGGAACGTTTACGAGAAAAGAAGATAATGTTCCGTGAAGCAAACATGATGCACCATTTCAAAGCAAACCGGAATTGAAAAGCTCGGTAAGATTTCTATTCATGCTTCATGTGTTTGTGTGATGTGTGTCGCTTTTCTTCATGTTGTATCCTATGTACTGCCGTGGTTGTTGACAAAACACGATCCTCCGTTTAGTCTCACTTGAAGGCGCTCGGAGGTAGAGGTTCACAGAGATGGAAGGAAAAATAACACGTCAACGCTCATACCGTACGTAGTTGTGCTTGTTTGAAGCGATACAATAGCGTTACATCCCACTACTAAACGCTTTAAAAGCATTTGCAACATGCTTGAATTACAACACCTTCGATCTGTAAGCCCAGGCACATGCTAAACCAGTATCGTCATTTTCATCCCTTAACAAGCGCTCGCAATTCTTGCGGAGTCGTTGGAAGGATCGTATTGGTGGAAAGGATAGCAATTAATTGCTGCTTGTCAACCGTAATGGACACGCGGCAGAACCGGCTCATATTACTGTAGCATCGTGCCATATGGTTGAGAAAAAGAATCTTTTTATTGCATCAGATGGGGTTTTTTTGTTGTTGCTATTTAACCCATCTATCACCTAAAACCGACAAACCGAGGAAGGAATGGACAAGCGTGTTTCTTCTTGGTAGGTGTGTGTAAGCCTTCTGTCGTTTGATAATCCTTTGCATATTGCTTTGGACGCTTCTCGCCGGTGGTAGTTTGCTGTATCGCTACTAATGAAGCCATTTGCCTACATTCGATCTGTGCTGGGATGCAAGTGGACTTTCTGGGTTGGTGCTGGCAGCACACGGCACTGGCTAGCGAAACCAGGAGACAGTGTCATGCGTTCATCAGCGTGACAGAGCACTCCGGAGGAATATGGCGTGCATAATTCCTGATCCAGCTAATGTCGATCTTAACCATGATGCGTCTGTAGCCATGTGCTTTAGTTCACGAAGTTGAGAAGAGCAAGGAAAGGATTGCATGTTTTGGAGCAAGCAAATGGAAAAGCGTTCTAATGTGCAAACACTATGAGTAAGGATTTCCTCGTACGAGCATTGTGAGTTAGTTTAAGGGTGTATTTTAGAATAAAAAGCGCATATAAATTTTGTTAAAAATGATGTCAATAAGACAAAGAAAATGTTTGCCAATACACTTAAACAAATATAAGTTTAGAACTCACAACATTCCCACCATGCAAATTCAATACCTTTGCAAGAAATTGTGATACATCTTTCACCAAAGATAAATGCATTGCTGGGAACTCGTACTCGTTCGCTAAACGTACCACACGCTTCATTCCAAGACGCCATCGCTGCGCCACTGCAGCACCGTGCGAGCGACCATCAAATTTAATTAGTTTAATTATGATAATGTCTTCCCGATACGATCATAATCAGCTCGAACGCGCGTTCTTGTCCGCCTCTCCCTTGATCCTTATCCTCTAAAATCACTCACCAGCTAATAGGACAAGGAATTGGGCTGTATACCATCGCACCGGTCCAACGTGACACATTGCTCTTCATTTGGTGAGTGAAATTTGCCAATGGATGTGCATTCGTCTGATGGATTCTGGGCAGGAAGCATGCGCCGGTAGGTACATCGTTAGCAGTAGTAGCAGCTAGTCATGTTTATGGTTGACTGCTTTTAGCTACCGCTGCTGCATCCATACTGGAAGAAGCGTGAAAATGTACGAATGCTTGTTGGACGGGGAACCGGGGAATACGACTGGACGATTGATTTGAGTAGAAAGTAGTGCGCAGCATTGTAGAATGGGGTGGCGACGATTGAAAATTAGTAAGAAATGATTAAATTTGAGCTAAGATTTTCATTTCACTGTGAGAATTCATGAACTTCTTCTTCTTTGGCACTGCAACCTCGTGAGGTCTTGACCTGCTATTGCTAGCTCTCTGTGACTTAGTTTTTACCCGTAGCTGGATAGTCAGTCCTGCGTAGAATTCATGAACTGTATATTAAAAACCCCGTAAGTTTATTAGTGTCTATCATGTATGAACTTGAATGAAAAGAAAAAAAGTATACTGGGTTTTCGGAAAGAATGAAACAATTGAACAATTTTTCTGATATTTAGTGCTATCCTTGCTGAAGCACTAATGTTTTGTAATGTTTCAGTTCAGAATTGCCTGATATAATTTAACCTGTATTTGAAAGACTTCTAGAAAGTGAAATGGAGATTTCAAATTAACTCTAAAAATGATCTTTTTCGTTCTAAACAGACTTAAAAATGTAAAACCTGATAAACAGAATGGAGGCGCCCAGCTGCTCATCGAATAATGTCACCTTTAATACATTGCTCAAAAACACGTCCGGTAATTGGATTCTTAATACATGTGTTTAAATGGGATTCAGCTTAAGGTAAATTACAAAATAAAAGGGCTTCGCCTTACCAAGTTTTCATAGTAAAATAAGCAGTCAAATATTTCAAGGAAAATGGAGGCGCCTAGTACGTGGTAGAAATTTTAGACGAACATATTTCAAAATATTTTGCTATGGTAAGAAACATTGGGGCGGCCCGATGGTGTATCCGATAGCGGCGCCGGTCTTCACACGGCAGGACTGGGATTCGAATCCCGGCGGACCGCCTCCCCGTACGCAGGACTGACTATCCAGCTACGGGTATAACCAAGTCACAGAAAGCTAGCAATTGCTAGCAGGCCAAGACCTACAGAGGCTGTAGTGCCAGAGAAGAAGAAGAAGAAGAAACATTAGCCACAATGTCGCTCGTAGAAATATTTTAAATTTATTTGAACGGCTTTTCTTCGATTTTATGTTAGTTTGAGTATGTCGAATCGGTAAAATTCAGAACAAAATGTCGTTCTTTCATGTGGCTAGTCTTATCACTTTATTAAATTTCTTAAGCATGCTCGCAAACTGCCAATGTTAGGCTATTACTTGGCAGTAAATTGAGGAAAATAAATAGTACGAATGGTAAGCAAATTCAATTGTGTTGTTTTACACTTGAATTTCTTTGGTTGTTTTAAGTTTTTCCGACTTAATGCATTTCATCCGTATAAAAAGCGAACAGATTTTGAGAAAGATTTCACAGTAATTTAAAGCAAATTTCAATTCATAATTCAATTTTCTACTAAAGAAACTAAGATAGTACTTAAAAATTTATTTTATTTTATTTTTTTATTCATATAGAACGGCCTGGCCGTATTGCCGTAAAATTTATTCCTCGATAAATAAGATCGGCTTGCAAATGATACAAAACAAAAATAAACAACAGAAGCTAAGCTTATTCAAAGGAGTAGCACAAAAA
Source organism: Anopheles maculatus (assembly GCA_002091835.1). Classification (NCBI taxonomy): domain Eukaryota; kingdom Metazoa; phylum Arthropoda; class Insecta; order Diptera; family Culicidae; genus Anopheles; species Anopheles maculatus. Next base: position 282,384 of record KZ061653.1, read on the forward strand.
TTCCCAAAGAAATAAAGAAAAACAACACCAACTTCTTTCGCTTTCGAGCGATGTACACAAATATTTGTACAGAATATTTAATTTGCAATACGTGTACAATGAACATTTTTTCGAAAGCAATGCAATTTTTTCTACATCCCTAGAAGTGATTGCCGTAATCTAAAGGAAAGGTTATATGGCTGAATACTTGGTCAAAGAAAGGAACAAAGTATCGTTGTCAATATTAATCATCATTGAATTAAATGGCCTTTAAAAAAGAAGCTTCTACACGGCATAGTATTTCATGAATATCTTCCGGTTGTATCATTTGAAGCATAATTTTAACTATAGTTTGTTAAGCAGATCAGAGAAACTGTAAAGATAGCAACCGGATACTCAATAACTAACCCAGCACATGCATTGGACAGTTTTGACAGGGTCACTAACCGATTCCTTAACTGCTGTACCGAACGATGAACGTACGGAATTCCTTAAAAATAGTGCAAGTGAATGACATCGTAAAGGTGAAGGTTACATGGTTAGATAACCTTCTTTCCACACTGAATAGGTCGTTCATGCATTGTGTTGCAAGATTGTGCTTCCTTCCTGGTTATTTTCCTAGCACGATCCATACGATACCGTAGGTCGCATAAGAAATAACCTTAAAAGCAATGTTACTACCACACAAGCAAAATGGTAAACTGCATTAAACGAACAAGCCACACATAACAACTAATAGCTATCGGCATTAATAACCAAACTTCTCATTCAACGGAAACAACAGCAACATAGAGACGATGGGGTAGATAAAAGAGTGCAAGAGAGCGCGCCAAAAAAAAGGGGAAACCCTTTTCCTGACACTGCATACGGTTCACCGAGCAAGTGTGATATAGAGTAGATACCTCTAATGGATGAAGTGTATCTCATCGCTGCTCGTTCGACCAGCGGGAGCAAGTGGCAGCAACATCTGCATTCCTTTAATATGACGCTAGATGGAAGAAACCTTTCCCACAGACACATTTCAATCCGGCAGCCCGATGATGGGCGGCGAAAAGGGACCGAACCGTGACAGCATTTTTGATGGTGCCGACGGTTTACTTCGGACCGTAGAACCGTAGCGTGATGCTGCTGCCGGTGCTGCTGCGTGGTTTGCTTAATGATGCAAAACGGGGGATTTTTTGAGTGAAAGGTTTTGGGAAAATCGGCATGTGGCATGTCGCAATGGACGCTTTGACTCCGTCGGATGCTCCGTCCGACGTGGTAGCGTGGTAGCGGGATGTTTGAGTTAAGGGAGCATAGATTTCCGACCGAAGAATCGATGAAACTTTCTTGGGAACGGGTTCATTTTTTCTTCTCTCCCTCTCCCTGTTGAACTGACTGTCTGAAGGGATAAGCGTTTGGGAGAGTTGAGAGAAACAGAGAAGAAAAAAAAATGCACGAGACGCTTTTGGCAAAGACAAACATTGTTTCACGGAGGCGACTCGGACGTTTTTGGGGGCATGCATAAGTTGTTTTGCTAGGCGGATACACGTTCTGATTTGGTTTGGTGATAAACTGCTGATCATACATCTTCGGCAGCGATGTGGGGTGCGTTTGATGTTGAAGAGAAACAGCCGAACCTCCGCACTGTTGGATTGTTCCGTCCATTGAAAGTTGTATTTTTTCTGCTCATAAGGAAACAAGACAATCCTTTACGGGGTTTTACGTTTGCGGTTTGTGTTTTCCTTCATTTTCATAAGCAATCGGGTTTGTTGGTATCGGAAATTATTTACTCTGGTTTGAATAAAATTGTTATGCTTGCGTACATCTCGACGATTCTATGAATAATTTAAGAGGAAAAAAATATATCTCCGCCTGGAAATTCATCCTGAAAATAGGCAAACAAAGAGATAACAGTAATTCGTTTATGGTGGAACATTCTTTAACGGAACGGCTTTAAATGTGGTGAAGCCTCTCATTTTGCTCGTATTTAGACAAAAAGTGCATCCCCTTTAAGTCGGGTTTATCAACCAATCCGAAACGCTCAGCCGGCTTTAACTGGTTCGTGTAACCGTTTCCTGTTTTCCCGTCCTTCACCAGATTCAATATTAGCCTACTACGAGAGCGCAATTGAGGCAAAACCTAACTGCAACTGAGTGGTTGGGTGGTAGAAAAAAAATAGAACTCCTGTACAATGTGCATTTGTGCAGTGAAAATGGAAAACGATCGTTCACAGGCATCGCAGACAGCTGCCCATCCGAGGTGTGTTTGCCGATTGGAGCAAGCTTCCTGAGCCTGATACAACTGCCGATGCTGCCTGTCGAGTGAAAAATTCAATTTAAATTCTCTCGTTGCGTTTAATCTAACACACCCACCTGCACACATACACTTCCCCACTCATACACACGCAGTAACATGGTTTACCTTTCGGTTTTGCAGTGAGTGTATCGATTCCCAGCTGCATACGGGTCACAGGAGTTAATAGAACTGCAGGTCATACTAAGGGTACCGTTTTACTTTTCATACCGAGTAAAATATAGCAAAAAAAAAAACACTTATATTGAAGATCGATTGAAAAGATGATTCAAACATTTGATACTTTATGGGCAATATTTTGCTTCTCAATAAAATGCACTTACTTTTTAGACACGAGCAATACCAATCATCTTAAGCCTTTCAGTTCAGGGGAACGATGTTTTGAATTCAGCAACAGAAAACTAAAATTAATCAATATTAAATCTTGTTATTGTATAACAGTGATTGAAAAATGTGGCCTGCTCTTAATTACTGCATAATAAAAACGATATTTGAAAGTATTTTAGAAAAGATATGGAATATTGCATACTTCAAAGAGAAGGTCAGGTCAAAGAAAAAGGGTGTGAAATATTGCATACTTTAAGATGATGCTAGGGGCGGCCCGGTGGTGATGCGACAGAGGTGCCGGTCTTCATATGGCAGGACCGGGGTTCAATTTACATCTGGGCCGTTCCCCCATCTGTTGTCGTTCTCGTCAAAGCGCCAAAGTAACCACGTAAGTAATGCGCAACCGAGAACACGCTATGCGCGATCAATTCAAAACGTCTCGTCGCGTTACAGTCCGAGACATGGAGATGTTCCTCCCGTGCCTACTCACCTACCGACATTACAATTCTTATTTCACAATTCTTTGATTGAACATATTTGTGATCATATTGATCTTGGTTTGTAATTATTTACAATGGAAAAATAATATATTTGTCATTTCATATAGTGTGTGGAAATATTGGCAGAAAAAATTCTTCCTTTGCCAACCACTTACTTTTAGTCTCTTTTAATTCAAGTTCGACAGATGCCAGGCTGTTTTTAATAGACGTGCTCCCACAGGAGCAGGCCAGGAAAGAAGAAAAATTCAAGTTATAGATTGGTGTACAAAAATGTCTGAACATTTTGCAAATAATCATATCATTGCTACAGAATTTACAGTAAAGACTTAACTTAAGGATTACTTAAGCGTACTATCGATTTGTATGTTTTGTATTGACTATACACCGTTGGATACACTTAATCTCGCAGTTAATTGTTACGCAACAGACAAATATATTTAGACTACAAACAAAACAACAAAGCTTTCATTAGACCTTTTTTTGGTACAACAAGATGATTCCGTCCATGGATTACGATGCAAAGACGGTCCGAAAATCACGACTTGCAAAATAATTGGAATGCTTTCATCCCGGAGCACAAGCATAGCTTACCGGATTGACCCACCGCATATCAATTACCAAAGAAACAAACCTTTCCACCTTGGTTCCAGATTGCTATCCGAGTATATTTAAAGTGGCTAGCTTCCTTAAAACAAACCGGCCGTCTGTTAGCAGCAGCAGCAGCAGTGAAAGAAAGTCAAATTGGAATGCATCCACCATTCCGGGACAGCAAGAAAGAGAGTAGCAAAAAAAAAAATTGCTGACACAATGTAACAAAAAAACACTAGACAAAACGCAATATCTTCACCGGGGGATGGTTCAACGTAGGGAAATGACTTTTGCTCCAATTACAAAGGTTCGTTTCGGTGTACTGTGTGCGTGTTTTTTTTTTGTTTGGTTCGTTTGTTCGTTTGGCGTTTGTTGTTACATCTAGCAAAAGATGGCCACCGGTAAAGGTGCAACGACGAGGAAAACAACACACACACATTTCCCTTTTGTCCTGCGTTTAATGCTAGTTTTACTTTCCCCTTTTTATGCTTTCACCATGAAGAAGGTTTGGCATGCATTAGCCGGTTGCGTGTTTTGTTTGCTTTGATTTGAAGTTTACTTTTAACGTGTGCTAGCTGTCTATTTCGTTTGCCACGTACCATGTCTTTTGCTTCCGTGTGCTAAATGCTGAGCTGTAGCCCTGCTACTACTGCTCCTGTCAGCTTTTAATCCTTATTCAGGAATGTTCCACAACGGTTCGGTAAGGTCTTGAGGTTGAAATTCCAATTTTCCAACCAGCGGCAGCATCCCAATTTCACCATTTCACATTCCATGCTGACCCGATCGTTCTGGATCGATGCTGGCCCTGCTGGCATTCAAGGTGGATCGGGTTCAAGCTCGAAGGAAGGATAGGGTGCCGATCTTCGTCAACCGAATACAAGCGTCATACGTTGAGTCGTATTAAAAACGTAACAGCTTGAAGCTATTTAATATTTATTTATCCGTCCCGTTTGGTGCCCCTAGTATCAGCTACTCGCACCGGCACGTCAGTAAGCTTGTGTCGTTTTATAGGATTTTTATTTAGCAAACCTACCGGGACCTGTGCCCCGGGTTGTCTCTGCGCACGTCCCAACCCATTACGGTATCCTGGGGACACCACGACGCACACACACACACGGATTGAGTAGCTAACTTTCCACTCGGGAAGCTCCCGATTCTTATCCGGTTAAAGAATTTTGGTACGGTGGTGCATGCATCGGTCGGGTTTTGTGTTGGAAGGGAGAGTCGTTCTCTTGCCTCTCTCTCTCTCTCTTTGTAGTTGTGCGTCCTTGCGTCGTGTGTACTCTTCACTTCAATTCTAGTTAGGTTAAAGTAAACGGCCACTACGCTTCACGAGCGCTTATGTAAAATGTTTACGCTAGGGCACGCTAGAGTGTGTGTAGGGCAAGAAAAGTGTTTTGGAAAGAAGTTTTCGGGTAAAGGATCCGACTAGCTTACACGCTGGGCTGAGGATGAAACTGGATTCTGGTGAAAGTACAAAGTTCCTAACCGTTGGGATTGGTAGGTGGTAGTTTTTTCTTGGTGCTTAGTCCGCTGCCAAAGGCAGCGTGTAGTGTAGTAGATAGACATCGTAGCAATCGTTCCGTATCAATCGACCAGCAAAGGAACAAATAAGTGTAAAGTGGATAAATATTTATACAAAATGCTTTAAACAGTATTATCCTATATCCTGTATCGTAGAGCAAAACATAACTGTTAGTTAATTTGATTTATTTAAAATATGAACAAAAAGAAGTGAAAAACTAAGTTCGTTCAAGAGTAAAAGATGTATTCATTGGAGTTTTTGTCGTTCATTATGATGATTCATGATTTTTCTATTATTATTACACTGAATATGATATTGTTTTTCCAGTGCAGATTTTCAACAATTTTTTTATATTCAAATGTTTTTTCTTGTTTGTATTTTTTAACAAATATATTTATCATTTTTCAATTTTGTTCTGTTTTCTGTGTTATTATTGTTGTAACATTTTTGATTAATCATATTTATATCATTAGTTTACGTTCTTTTCTGGTTTCTGGTTTGTTTACTAGTTTTAGATATATTATTATATGTTATGCTGTTGATATAACGTATTTTCTTATCACTTTAGTAATATCAATAAGTCTTAAATTCTTACAGTTATATTTAAGAAATGTTTTACTTTTTCTTATGAATATCTTCTGTGTCATTTCTGTGTGAATAGATCAACCATAATTATATTAAACACGATCATACTAATGAAAGCCATTAAGTTTTATCGTCCTTTGTAAGGCTTAACTTAAAAAAAGTGTTTTCTTTATTTCTTCAAACAAACATTACTTTCACACCTTTGATGACACAGAGCAGGTGAAAATTACCTTACACTCGTTGTCGCCAAAGGCTAAACCGTGTAAAGGTGTAAAATGCAGCCCACTGATACCATCACGATAAAATGGCGTATGACGTGGGATACTTGTTTTTTTTTCTTTTTCTCGTTCGAAGCAACACTTTTCACCCTGTTTTAAACTATTTTTAGGGTTGGTGGCTGCAATCCTGTTCACCGTGCGTTCAATTCATAAGCCATCATGCATGGTTCATGTGTTCACAGTTCCAGGTGCACCAGCCGCACCAGGTGCAAAGACAGAAAAATAGCAACGCTAATCAGTCGTATTAGAGGCAAGCGCATCTAGCTCCAGGAACAATCCGTAAACGGCATTACAGTGGAGTTTGTGTAACAACTCGCCTAATGAAGCTGGTGCTTATTTTCCCCGAACGGCACGGCAGGTATGACAACCGTAACCAACCGTTTTAGAAGTCAACGGTTAACACCTGTACCGTATCAAATGCGGAAAACTATAGTTTTTACCCTTCCCGTCTCTTATCAGTACCGAGCGACTGAAGTTTTACTGGAAATAGCTAGGGGAAGGAATAATCTCATCATAATGTCACTTTGACAGGTAAGGGTGGATGGAAAAAACAGGGGGCGCGTAAACTTCCCATCCAGCAATCCAATCCAGTTGCCAGGGAAACAGTTCCTGGAGTGTAGTTTACTAATCAACAAGCCGTGTGATGAGCTGCTGCTGCTAGTGATGGAACAAGCGGAAATTGAAGGACGGGTGGCGGTCTGGGCACGCCTGGTGAGTCTTCAAATAATACTTATTTACATGCATGACCGAACGGCGACGACGGTGTTGCTTTCATCTGAGCCGTCTGACAGGAAAAGATCATCCCTGTCTGTTCTGTTTGTTCTGTTTCGGGGTGTGTGTGTTTACTTGGATTGTGTATGTAAATTTCACATATCAATTTCAAAACTTTATAACTTTATAGTTATCTTTAAGTTCGCCGTCGTTTGCGTTCCGTTTCGCAAACACAGACTCACACACTCTCTTCTTTTCTGTTCAGCGGTATAGGTGATGGTGAACATTTTCAACCACCTCTATTCAACGATGAACGGTGAACGGTTGCCACAGTTACCATGGTTTTTGTGCTCGCTTGCTTGCTGAAGAAGAGGCTACGGTCGTAGTGTTGGAGCCTTTGGTCAGCCCGGTATACTGTCGGGGCGTCCCGTGAAGCGCTCATGAATATAACAACAATATGTGATAAGGATAAGGATGATTATTCTAATGATAATCTTCCCTCCCAGAAAAGCGTTTTCCGTCCAATTCGTAAGCGCCGGGTATTTTTTTAGGTTAGGAAATCCCATTCCAGCAAGAGGAAAAAAAAGGAAGACCATGACCTCGCTGGTCGTTCAGAAAATAGGGTACGGTGGCAGGAACATTCCACGGATTGTTGTCCTGTTGTTCAATTTTTCGATGGCCACATGCTGGTGGTTAGAAATTTTATTCGATGCCCAGCTTAACGAAGGCTGAAGCCTTGTCGGGGGGCCTTTTTGTTTGCTTTCGGAGTTTGTTGCGTGAAATGTGTTGTAGGCTCTGGAACATTTGGTTGCGGGTTTTTTGTGTGTTTTGGTACCAACTTTTAGCCAACCCAGACATTATTCCATTGAAAATAGAATCCACAACTTGAAGAAATCTGCAATCAGTGAGTAGGGGTGTTGTGGTTAAATGTGAAAAAAAGGAAAATCAAATCATAGTGACACTTTTTGTTGTTGTTGGTCGAAGCGTTCGCACAATAATTGATACATGCTGTGAAAAAGGACACCAACACCATGAAGCTGTTGGCCAAATGGAGCAACCCATCCAATTTCGGGTAGGTGTTTTCCGGTAGTTTTTAAGACAACGTCCTCCCTTTCAAACTAACTAAGCGATTGGCCGTAGACAAGCGGTGCAAAGAGAGTGTGATAAATATCGTTATCCATCTTGCAGGATTTTCGTCGCCCATCAATTTACCTTTTGCCAGCGTCTGACGAACGTTCTGTGCTAGTAGCTAGGTGACGAAGATCCCATAAACTTTGCCGGCAACAACCAAACAAAAAAAAAAACATCGGGCGTTTGTGGCACTGTCTTTGGATGGGAAAACTAGCAGCACCAACACTACTGCTACTACTACTACTACTGCATGGCACAAAATGGAAGAAACCTCAATTTGCATACTGATTTTTATCATATTCAAATTCATTCATTCAATTTGTAGCCGCTTTGCACGCTCGTCAGGAAGCGGTAGAAGAAATCGGGTAACATTTCTTCACCACGAGACGACTATGCCGGTTAGCTCGTCATGGATGATGATAATGATTGCTCCACTATCAGTGGCGTCTCGTTCATCAGCAGCGCAAGGTTGACAGGTAAGGAATGTAAGGCTAAATTTTGCTTGTTCATGATATCTCTGAAGAGGGATAACTAGCCGGTGCGTCGAAAAAACAAAACTTCTTTTCAGTCTTCATCGGTGGGCAGCTTTGCGGCATTCTATTTGGTGTGACATTAATCAAACGTGTAGAAAAATACAGTAACGCGGAATAACGGGTTTGTAGTTGAATCAAGTTATAGAAAACAATAAAGGAGTTGTTTGTTCGAGAAAGCGAAGAGCTTTAATTGGCGTAAGGTAAGTTAATGTTGGATAATACACTCTTTTCTTTCGCCTGTCAATGTAACAAAAAGCTTTATGTGCGGAAGATGTTAACTGGCCGTAGACAAGCGGTGCAAAGAGAGTGTGATAAATATCGTTATCCATCTTGCAGGATTTTCGTCGCCCATCAATTTACCTTTTGCCAGCGTCTGACGAACGTTCTGTGCTAGTAGCTAGGTGACGAAGATCCCATAAACTTTGCCGGCAACAACCAAACAAAAAAAAAAACATCGGGCGTTTGTGGCACTGTCTTTGGATGGGAAAACTAGCAGCACCAACACTACTGCTACTACTACTACTACTGCATGGCACAAAATGGAAGAAACCTCAATTTGCATACTGATTTTTATCATATTCAAATTCATTCATTCAATTTGTAGCCGCTTTGCACGCTCGTCAGGAAGCGGTAGAAGAAATCGGGTAACATTTCTTCACCACGAGACGACTATGCCGGTTAGCTCGTCATGGATGATGATAATGATTGCTCCACTATCAGTGGCGTCTCGTTCATCAACAGCGCAAGGTTGACAGGTAAGGAATGTAAGGCTAAGTTTTGCTTGTTCATGATATCTCTGAAGAGGGATAACTAGCCGGTGCGTCGAAAAAAACAAATCTTCATCTCAGTCGTCACCCGTGGGCAGCTTTGCGGCATTCTATTTGGTGTGACATTAATCAAACGTGTAGAAAAATATAGTAACGCGGAATAACGGGTTTGTAGTTGAATCAAGTTATAGAAAGCAATAAAGGAGTTGTTTGTTCGAGAAAGCGAAGAGCTTTAATTGGCGTAAGGTAAGTTAATGTTGGATAATACACTCTTTTCTTTCGCCTGTCAATGTAACAAAAAGCTTTATGTGCGGAAGATGTTAACTAATACCTTTAATATATCCTGTCAAATCTACACGAATGACGTGGTCCACGCGTAGAATGCGTACATGAGAAGTCACTGAAGAAAAACTTCGTAATTACAAGAAACGACTGCATATTGAATCCTGTTCGTACCGTCGTATAGAACGCGCTACGGGTATTATCAAGTCAAGGAAACTACAGATGTTTATCCAGGACTCCTGGAAGTTGTAGAGTCAAAGAAGATGTTGGAAAAAACAAAACAAAATAATTATCAGATGTGGGCAGATGGCTTTGTCATCTTTTAATTGAGTTCAAAACTGAATAGGCAAAGTGAAATATTTCGATGCTTAAAACCATTGTGCGAATACCAGCCAAGCTTACCAGGCTTGTTAGAATGACAAAGACCAAACGTCAAGTGAAAATAAATGGAGTTAATTCTTAGATTTAAGCAAATGGAAATGAACTTCAATCAAAATGTTAGCAGCGATAGATGAAGCTGGAGTAACTCAGCAGGATGTTTTGCCTCGCATTTTATGAATTGCAAGCGAGCTCCATTAATTGCGAAACAATGACTTAGTCATGCTCAGATTTTGCTGGGTATGTCATAGTACACCAAACGATCCATTATATAGGGGAGTTGGAACGATCACTAGGAAGACCGGGAAGAAATCGATTGGTAGCTGAGACGATCATTAACACGTCAGGACCGGATATAGAATCTCATTCGGAACTTCCTAAATATACTGAAATAGCCATCAATCTTAAGGGTAAAAATCAAATGAACCAAACCAGAAATGACAGACTAACAAATCTCGAAGGGTGATGAATAAACAATGAAAAAGAGGGATTTTGCATGAACGTTTTAAAATATTCTTGTAACACAAGAAGATCTCTAAGTATTTGCAGTTTCTGATGAAGAAGTAGTGATGCTCTTTAATTTGCCTCAGAATAAACAACGCACTATATTGGATTGTAAAGGGGAATAGCGATTCAATACGATATGCTGGGTTGGTCTTCATCAACACATACAAAACAAATCCTGTATCCAGAAAATGCTCTCAATTTTCCACCTCCAAAATAATTGGTGGAACCCTTTAAATAAATATCACAATTTTCATTGCAACCGGCGCTAAACCTAAACGACAAAGTTAGGATAATTCAATTAACACACATACACATAGCACATGGGCAACCGTGTCTTCTGGTGGGTATGGTTTATCTTTCCTGGTCAAATTTCATCCACCCAGGGCAGCACGATACATGGAAAAAAGAACAGTCGACCCCACAATTGACACAGTTGTTTTAAATGCATTAGCTCACGTGCCATGGCATTTGTCATCGTGCACGGTCCCAGGCTCCATACTTCCCCGAAACGTGATGTACGTCCAGTTGGTTGGAAGCGAATTAGAATGTTCCGGGTGTGAGGTTAGCCACCCGGCGCTTCCAAAAGGGTAAACGTACAAGAAAAATATCGTTAAAAAAAGCATATTTAAAATTGTGTCCACCCATTTTCCGGGACGTTCGGGTTGGGATTTTTGCTTTTTGGGAGGCTTTTCGTAAACATTGAAATTAAAATGTAAATGACTTTGTTATTGCTAAACAAACTTCATTTTCCGGATCCCCGCCACACACACACGCGTCAAGCACGCACAATGGTTCATGTAGCATAATATAACGAAGGACGTGGAAAGGACAATTCATGGTGCTAACACACGGGTGCACACACACACACACACACATCTAAACCATTCGTTAGCCAACAATGTAAACAGGAAAGCTATAAAAATGTGTGGCAGCAATTGAAAATGATACAGAATTCAACATCAGGGTTGTTTAACGTGCAAGAAAAAAACGTGAAGTGATCGTGATGAACCACAACGAATTAATTGTATATTTTGATTGAAGAAACACGATAGCATGAAATTCTGCCCTGAAAATAGGACATTGTTTGCATATGCTTTGAATTTAAGCTGGACGTTTTTTGGGGGATGAAATATAATTAAACAATGAACTTACCACCGTTGTGCAATGCTGTGATTAAGAACAAAAATCAATAAAACAGATAGCTTCAATTAAGGTTCGAACCCATTTAAGCTGGAGCGATATCTCCACTATTTGGCGATTGCGATTCTGCAGCAAACGGGATGGACGCACACAATTTAACTTTGTGTCCACTAATGGCGGCGTTTGATCTCTGTTGCATTTTGCACTGCAATCTCGTGCATTTGGTAGCAAAGTGAATGTAAAGTGTGGTAGCGGTAGCGGAACTGTTTTGTTTCCGTTTTCGTTATGCTCGTTTGACACGCCGTCAAACGAAAATTGACAGTTTGCACAGCGACTGTCACATACGGTTGCATAGTAAACAAAGTAGTAGTTGGGATGAGTGTGATTAATTTGTCAATCACATCGCATCCGTCGTGTGTGTTATGGGTGTATGTGTGTGGGAAAGTGCATCTCGTGTGTTCCTGTGTGTGTATGTTTGTGTGTTGGTTCTGCAAGTGTCGAAGAAATTGCTTTTGTGACCCGGTAGGCAAGGGTGACACTATTTGCTCTACTGTATTATTTGTTCACATGTCAATCACTCCGTACCCTACCAAAACAACCTCCTGTGACGTGCTTCCTGGTCCGCTGCTTGCAGAGGTTAGGTGACAAAGATGTATTGCTAAGCGGTGTTGTTTGGGAAAGTGTGGGCAATGTTTGCGAGAACGGTGGACGCCGCAACCTCACGATCAGGGAAGCATCCCGCCAAGACGTGGATTATGAATGCAGGAAGCATCGCGAAGTGCATCCAAGTAACTGCGCGCGCGGTGACGTTGCAAAGATGTAATCAGAACGTGTGAGAGCAGATTCCGAACGGTGCATTACCGAGACCAGCCCAGCTCACGTACACGCTGTCGTCGGCTCATTCTTTGGCTCGGCTTACGGCTAGAACTCTACACGAATCGGAAAATCACCGGGTGGGTTCTTTCTCACGATAAGAGGTGAGCTTGGTTGGGCAATCGTGATTCGACCCGGGACCCCTCTACCATTGTTGACAGAGAAGGTCGAAAAATGAATTGAAAATCGTGCACGTCATCTTACAGTAACTCTTGGCGCTTTGCATATACATACGCTTATTACAAGGGACGTCCGATGTGAACTGCCGCGCAAAAACGCCAAAAACGGTTTGGCAATGGCTTCTAGGGATAGCTCTGCAGTTGGGTTTACTCCGTACGTACGGTTCAATTGGACCACCTTTTTGTTATTGCCCGAAACGAACACGGATCGAACGAACAAACCGAACGCAATGTCGGGAATCAAATTGATGAGCAGATGATGACAAAGTCGATCCTGCTCGGTGTACCGTGCACGGCAAGGTAACTGACCTGGGTTGGACAGAAAAATGTGGTCCTTCGAAAGCTGTCTGTAGTTTGAGAGGGACTAAGCAAACGAGCGAAAAAAAAAATCCTCTCCAGAAGAACAAACTTGTTCCAGCGTACAGACATTTCACTGTTCCCGGTCATTAGATGCGGTAGATTCGGAACGTTTGCTACGGGAGACATTCAAAGCAATTCCAAACCGAACGGTTTGCGATGATTCGCATTGCCAATTTATGGGCTATGAAAATTTGCATACCAGCCGATTCTTGTAAAACGGGAAAAGAAAAGATAATCTTTTTCGCTCTTCGATCGATCCATCCAGTATGGGGTTTGTTTGACTTTTGCTGGAGCTAGGGAGAAAAAAAATGATTCCCCGGCAAATCACGCAAAAGGTGCGATGGTTTGCGATAAAAAAAAAATGCATCACGTGCTTCTTCATGCTGGGAGGAAAAATGGTTCGGAATGTGTGGTTGTTTGAGCGCCATATTCGGCGGGGTAGAACCATAAATTCATTCCAGATTTTTACGACCGTTTATGGCACACTCTAGGTTCTTCCTCTTGGACGAAGAGATATTGCCACCGAGTTGTAGGAGCAGCGATTTAAAGTATTGTTTGATTTTGCTATCGGTGATTTGTTCTTCGATATTATGGATTCGCTGTAAAGTCTTGTGTGACGTTGTCACTCAGGTTGCAGGGAGATGTGTTAGTTTCCTCGTCCCAATGGTGGATAATCTTAATTAATTGCAGGTGCCACGATGGTCGGAGAAAAATATGACCATAATTCAAATGGATTTGATATTCAGAAATGTAAACGATAGTAGGGAATACGATTTTACTCTGAAAGCTAAGCGTCGGTGTACTTCTATGTTCGTTAAAGCGAGTTTTGAGCAAAGACATTGCGGACGGATAGCTGTTGGAAAACTTTGTAAGGTTCTCAACGTTTCTCATCCAGGAACAGGAAGGAAAATAGGAAGAAGAGAGATTGTTTCAGGCTAGAATGCGCCTGCTCTTGGATCAGTTAGAAAACGTAATGCGTAGACTATATGGTTTATTCCAAGATATTTTATACCAGCACACACCGCTTGGCGTATGTTTCTAGACATTATCTATCTCATATACAAGATAGGAGACTCCAGCATGCAATTGGAGTTTCACGGTATTAAATCTAAGATTACTAAATGTTTTTTTTTCGTGGTACTACAAGATCAACTTCTCTTCAGAAATCTTCAGCATGTGAGAAATCCTTTGGAAGATGGCGAAGTAGCAGATGATGGTTTTGAGCTCTCATGGATTTTAAAGCCGTATATGACAGCATATCCAGGGTAAATCTTTGTGACGCAATGAGCTCATTTGGAATTCTGGGCTAATTTGGAAGTTTACCTGGCTTCATAATCTAATGAAACCGTCTAGTCTGCGCTCGAGAGAACAATTCTCAGAAGTATTTTTATGTGTGGAAGGACAATAGAGAAGCCGCTATAATGGCAAGGCATATGAGGTGTACGGTGACCTCACTATCGTGTAGATAATTAGAGTCCTTTCTACGCTCAGGTCTTATCATGAGAATGGCACCGGACGACTCAACTTGTAAAGTCCTTTAAGCCATCCTCATGGACATAGAAGGCGTGGTAGACGCAAAATGAGGTGGAGTGATCGCGTTGATTTGTCTGTATGCGCTATAATAAGAGACCGCGAAACAGTTGCCACGTCTGATAAGTAAGTAAGTAAGTTAGTTGCATCGTTTAATAACTATATCTTAAAAAACTACGCCGTTTTCTCACAATAGATATGATTAAAGCTGAAAGTATTACAAAGTTCATTGAAAGCGTTGAATGCGTTAAAAACGTATGTAATAAAAGCTTAGGTTTCATAAATGTGTTCTCTAAATTTTGAGACATTTCCTATTTCCTTTCTTGGCACACCTCTTTACGGTAGAAGCCGTTACCTTCGAAGGCTATCGAATCCCAAGGATAATAACGAGTTTCAGAACTATGGCTTCTTTACCTTTCCCGATCGAACGATCCATTTCACCAGATGACAGCTCGTTTTGCTGCAATCAGTCGAACATCATCTGCATCGCAAAATTCATTCAACATGCACAGTTTCCAATTTGCCTTCGTTTAAACATTTTTCTCATCTCCGGTTCCAGTCGGTACAACAACAAAAAAGCGGCTCTGACTGCAACGCGGATTCGCGGTAGCCGTATTCGATTAAATTAAATCATTTGAATATTTTAATCATTCCGAGAGGGAGGGCACTATCGTGCACCAATGATGATGCACCATAGACAGACAGTTGATGGTGGCATACGTGCACGCTTCCGGACGTTAGTACGGTCGGAAGAAGTCGGCATCGCTTGCGGCGTTTTCCAACAGCTCCAAAGCAGCACACTGACGGGGCGAGATGTGAAGCTGTAGCAGCCCGGAACAAGCAAAGAAACATCGCGAATGTGGATCCACATCGCCAGTGCCATGCGTTTGTTTGGCGGAAAGTGTGCTTGCAGGCGAAATTGTGAAGATGCTGAAAACTTTCCTTCGTTAGTGTGCGCCTTTTAAGCGCAGTCCGGACGGGCTCGGAATGGTACACGGGGTGGTAAAATTATGTGAAGGTGGCATTATGGAAGGGATGAAGAATTTTCCATACCATCTGCGAAAATCACATATTTGCCGAGGGAAAACGAATGAGCTTTTTCCGGGTGCGCACGTGTGTGTACGTGGAAGCGTATCGAATAGCCGCGAAAAGAGCAATGTCTTAGAAAGAAGGGCCTGAGAAAAGAAGAACTTTCCCTCAACGTCGTCGACGCTGTTATGCTCATCACGCGGCATTGGCATTGGGTCGATTGAAGTGCCTCCGCGAACCTTTCGGCCACGATCCCCGCTCGCTGCAGGTTACCAATCCTTTGCTCACCATCGCACCATCTCTCGCACTCACTCTCGCTCTCTCTCGTTACGGTTGGTTCAAGTGGAGCTTGCTTTCTGTTTCGGCGTTTTGAACATTTTGAAGAAAAAGTAGTGAAGCATGGCTGCTTAGTAAGGAAAAAAGCCGGGCAAAGGGATAAGGAAACGGGTCCAAACGAACTTTAGACGGTACGATCCTGCTGATGGTCCGTTCCTTTCTTTGACGGGATCATCATTTCGACAACCCGCGGGCTCGTTATGGGAGGGTTAGTGCGCTTTTCCGTACGGGCATGGAGAAGACGCGACACACGCAGTGCGCACCTCAAGATGACATGTGTTAGAACCCGCGGCTCGAGAGCACGGTTACCATGTTCTGTCGGGGTGGCTTTTTTCCGCATGCTCAATTTCTGTAGAGCGCCTGCCGAATGATCCCTGCTGCTAAACGTCTAGAAATGTAGCATTTTTGTTCCCGGGAAAAGGAGAAAGAACGGGCGGAAAAGCAGCAGCAGTAGCAGCAGCAGCAGCAGGTTTCGGAATTCGATTGAGTGCGCCGAACGGGAAAACGAACGGATGAGAAAATGTTTAAGTTTATTGATATCGCTGAAAAGATTATGCGAATAAACGTTGATACGGGTCGCACTGTTTGTGCTTCTTGTATCATCCATTTCTTTTCCTTTTTTTTTTTTTGTTGCACTAGAAACCCAAGGCAGATGGGGAAGGAATTGTGTGTGAACACAACAGGACGTCGGAGAAAGGATATCGTTTGCGGAAAAAGGATTTTGCCAATTGCCTCTCGAAGAAGTGAAGGAAGCAGTGCTCGCTAAACCCCTGCCAGCTAAGAGTGTAGCGATATGACGTGTTTAGGACGCGATTCTATACACTCCGCCGGCCGATGGAATATGATAAATATTTTAATAATCGTCCACCACGCTGTAACCGATTCGCTGTCGGCTGCTTGTCGGTATTATGCGTACCGAATCCTTCACAGCTACGGTACCGTTCCGCTTGTGGCTTAGGCAGGGCTTTTTTTGTGTGGGAAGAAATCGGGTCTGTTGTCGGCTGTACACATGTGCACGATGTGATTCCTTTTGATGACGGATGTTTGACTGTGTGTGGATGTGTGTGAGTGAGTGTGTGTGTGTCTGATTGCGTGTTGTGCGCGAGAGCAAAAGGATACATCGTTATGACATCTGAATGAGGTGGGTAAGGAGTTTTGGATTTTGATTTCCGCTGATTGATATTTAACCTGTTTCACGGGTTGTGTGTGGTTGAGGTCTTCGGAGGAGGGTAACGCAAACAAGGAAATGATGCTACCGCAATGATGCCAGTTGTCAGGATCAGGACAACTCACGGTACTACTGCTTCAATCTATTGAAGTTACTAGTACTTATCTCCTCAGCAACGCCTAAGAAAAGAACCGATTGGTGTAAAGTGTTTGAATATTTGTTTAAATTCTATTGTCTTGTGCTTTTTGGTTGTTGTCGGAAACCATCTTTATTTACTTCTGGAAA
Organism: Anopheles maculatus; assembly: GCA_002091835.1. Taxonomy (NCBI): domain Eukaryota; kingdom Metazoa; phylum Arthropoda; class Insecta; order Diptera; family Culicidae; genus Anopheles; species Anopheles maculatus. The sequence continues at coordinate 299,670 of KZ061653.1, forward strand.
CTTTTTATTGCTTCAAAAAGTTCGTCTATACGACTCAGGTAATGCTCGAGGGAACGCTCACTTAAAGCGCAATTAAAACATATCCAAACCGTTTGATATCTAACCTCTCGTAACCTTCGGCAAACTCAACCGGGACTAATAAACGCCAAATGGAACTTGCCGGTGTCTATTAAGGACCCGATGCGGCACATCCCACTGGATTCTTAGCCTTTTCGCAGTACTAAAGCACCGCCAGCCGTACAACTATTCCAATAAAGTTTTTCCCTTAACCGGCCACCGGTTACATCCTCCACATCAGTTATCTTTATTGTATCGTGTACCGTATCAGAAGTTAATGCTTCAAAAACATCTTTCTTATCATCTTCCGTATGGTGCTGGGACCGTACCAGTACATACCGAGGAGGGAGCAACAACGCGCCACTGTGAGTGTCCCCGAGAATCGGGCCGCAGATATGCAAGCGGAAACTTTCTTCATTTTAGGGTGAAACTTGCATTGTGTATCCGTCCACGCTGATGACCGTATTTCTGCACACTGTTTGCATTCAAAGTGCTCAGCTACGGCAAAGATTGTATCGGTCGCTGGGGCAGAGCGCCATGGGAACGCAGGTTGTTCTTTTTCTGCGTATCAAAGGATAACTTTGGAATGTGTTTCCCAGCAGCCACCGGGAGCCAGCAAAGCGAAAAAAAAAATCCTCTCCAGAAGAACAAACTTGTTCCAGCGTACAGACATTTCACTGTTCCCGGTCATTAGATGCGGTAGATTCGGAACGTTTGCTACGGGAGACATTCAAAGCAATTCCAAACCGAACGGTTTGCGATGATTCGCATTGCCAATTTATGGGCTATGAAAATTTGCATACCAGCCGATTCTTGTAAAACGGGAAAAGAAAAGATAATCTTTTTCGCTCTTCGATCGATCCATCCAGTATGGGGTTTGTTTGACTTTTGCTGGAGCTAGGGAGAAAAAAAATGATTCCCCGGCAAATCACGCAAAAGGTGCGATGGTTTGCGATAAAAAAAAAATGCATCACGTGCTTCTTCAAGAACTTTCCCTCAACGTCGTCGACGCTGTTATGCTCATCACGCGGCATTGGCATTGGGTCGATTGAAGTGCCTCCGCGAACCTTTCGGCCACGATCCCCGCTCGCTGCAGGTTACCAATCCTTTGCTCACCATCGCACCATCTCTCGCTCTCTCTCGTTACGGTTGGTTCAAGTGGAGCTTGCTTTCTGTTTCGGCGTTTTGAACATTTTGAAGAAAAAGTAGTGAAGCATGGCTGCTTAGTAAGGAAAAAAGCCGGGCAAAGGGATAAGGAAACGGGTCCAAACGAACTTTAGACGGTACGATCCTGCTGATGGTCCGTTCCTTTCTTTGACGGGATCATCATTTCGACAACCCGCGGGCTCGTTATGGGAGGGTTAGTGCGCTTTTCCGTACGGGCATGGAGAAGACGCGACACACGCAGTGCGCACCTCAAGATGACATGTGTTAGAACCCGCGGCTCGAGAGCACGGTTACCATGTTCTGTCGGGGTGGCTTTTTTCCGCATGCTCAATTTCTGTAGAGCGCCTGCCGAATGATCCCTGCTGCTAAACGTCTAGAAATGTAGCATTTTTGTTCCCGGGAAAAGGAGAAAGAACGGGCGGAAAAGCAGCAGCAGTAGCAGCAGCAGCAGCAGGTTTCGGAATTCGATTGAGTGCGCCGAACGGGAAAACGAACGGATGAGAAAATGTTTAAGTTTATTGATATCGCTGAAAAGATTATGCGAATAAACGTTGATACGGGTCGCACTGTTTGTGCTTCTTGTATCCTCCATTTCTTTTCCTTTTTTTTTGTTGCACTAGAAACCCAAGGCAGATGGGGAAGGAATTGTGTGTGAACACAACAGGACGTCGGAGAAAGGATATCGTTTGCGGAAAAAGGATTTTGCCAATTGCCTCTCGAAGAAGTGAAGGAAGCAGTGCTCGCTAAACCCCTGCCAGCTAAGAGTGTAGCGATATGACGTGTTTAGGACGCGATTCTATACACTCCGCCGGCCGATGGAATATGATAAATATTTTAATAATCGTCCACCATGCTGTAACCGATTCGCTGTCGGCTGCTTGTCGGTATTATGCGTACCGAATCCTTCACAGCTACGGTACCGTTCCGCTTGTGGCTTAGGCAGGGCTTTTTTTGTGTGGGAAGAAATCGGGTCTGTTGTCGGCTGTACACATGTGCACGATGTGATTCCTTTTGATGACGGATGTTTGACTGGGTGTGGATGTGTGTGTGATTGCGTGTTTTGCGCGAGAGCAAAAGGATACATCGTTATGACATCTGAATGAGGTGGGTAAGGAGTTTTGGATTTTGATTTCCGCTGATTGATATTTAACCTGTTTCACGGGTTGTGTGTGGTTGAGGTCTTCGGAGGAGGGTAACGCAAACAAGGAAATGATGCTACCGCAATGATGCCAGTTGTCAGGATCAGGACAACTCACGGTACTACTGCTTCAATCCATTGAAGTTACTAGTACTTATCTCCTCAGCAACGCCTAAGAAAAGAACCGATTGGTGTAAAGTGTTTGAATATTTGTTTAAATTCTATTGTCTTGTGCTTTTTGGTTGTTGTCGGAAACCATCTTTATTTACTTCTGGAAACTTTTTATTGCTTCAAAAAGTTCGTCTATACGACTCAGGTAATGCTCGAGGGAACGCTCACTTAAAGCGCAATTAAAACATATCCAAACCGTTTGATATCTAACCTATCGTAACCTTCGGCAAACTCTACCGGGACTAATAAACGCCAAATGGAACTTGCCGGTGTCTATTAAGGACTCGATGCGACACATCCCACTGGATTCTTAGCCTTTTCGCAGTACTAAAGCACCGCCAGCCGTACAACTATTCCAATAAAGTTTTTCCCTTAACCGGCCACCGGTTACATCCTCCACATCAGTTATCTTTATTGTATCGTGTACCGTATCAGAAGTTAATGCTTCAAAAACATCTTTCTTATCATCTTCCGTATGGTACTGGGACCGTTCCAGTACATACCGAGGAGGGAGCAACAACGCGCCACTGTGAGTGTCCCCGAGAATCGGGCCGCAGATATGCAAGCGGAAACTTTCTTCATTTTAGGGTGAAACTTGCATTGTGTATCCGTCCACGCTGATGACCGTATTTCTGCACACTGTTTGCATTCAAAGTGCTCAGCTACGGCAAAGATTGTATCGGTCGCTGGGGCAGAGCGCCATGGGAACGCAGGTTGTTCTTTTTCTGCGTATCAAAGGATAACTTTGGAATGTGTTTCCCAGCAGCCACCGGGAGCCAGCAAATTTTTTTTCGTGGTACTACAAGATCAACTTCTCTTCAGAAATCTTCAGCATGTGAGAAATCCTTTGGAAGATGGCGAAGTAGCAGATGATGGTTTTGAGCTCTCATGGATTTTAAAGCCGTATATGACAGCATATCCAGGGTAAATCTTTGTGACGCAATGAGCTCATTTGGAATTCTGGGCTAATTTGGAAGTTTACCTGGCTTCATAATCTAATGAAACCGTCTAGTCTGCGCTCGAGAGAACAATTCTCAGAAGTATTTTTATGTGTGGAAGGACAATAGAGAAGCCGCTATAATGGCAAGGCATATGAGGTGTACGGTGACCTCACTATCGTGTAGATAATTAGAGTCCTTTCTACGCTCAGGTCTTATCATGAGAATGGCACCGGACGACTCAACTTGTAAAGTCCTTTAAGCCATCCTCATGGACATAGAAGGCGTGGTAGACGCAAAATGAGGTGGAGTGATCGCGTTGATTTGTCTGTATGCGCTATAATAAGAGACCGCGAAACAGTTGCCACGTCTGATAAGTAAGTAAGTAAGTTAGTTGCATCGTTTAATAACTATATCTTAAAAAACTACGCCGTTTTCTCACAATAGATATGATTAAAGCTGAAAGTATTACAAAGTTCATTGAAAGCGTTGAATGCGTTAAAAACGTATGTAATAAAAGCTTAGGTTTCATAAATGTGTTCTCTAAATTTTGAGACATTTCCTATTTCCTTTCTTGGCACACCTCTTTACGGTAGAAGCCGTTACCTTCGAAGGCTATCGAATCCCAAGGATAATAACGAGTTTCAGAACTATGGCTTCTTTACCTTTCCCGATCGAACGATCCATTTCACCAGATGACAGCTCGTTTTGCTGCAATCAGTCGAACATCATCTGCATCGCAAAATTCATTCAACATGCACAGTTTCCAATTTGCCTTCGTTTAAACATTTTTCTCATCTCCGGTTCCAGTCGGTACAACAACAAAAAAGCGGCTCTGACTGCAACGCGGATTCGCGGTAGCCGTATTCGATTAAATTAAATCATTTGAATATTTTAATCATTCCGAGAGGGAGGGCACTATCGTGCACCAATGATGATGCACCATAGACAGACAGTTGATGGTGGCATACGTGCACGCTTCCGGACGTTAGTACGGTCGGAAGAAGTCGGCATCGCTTGCGGCGTTTTCCAACAGCTCCAAAGCAGCACACTGACGGGGCGAGATGTGAAGCTGTAGCAGCCCGGAACAAGCAAAGAAACATCGCGAATGTGGATCCACATCGCCAGTGCCATGCGTTTGTTTGGCGGAAAGTGTGCTTGCAGGCGAAATTGTGAAGATGCTGAAAACTTTCCTTCGTTAGTGTGCGCCTTTTAAGCGCAGTCCGGACGGGCTCGGAATGGTACACGGGGTGGTAAAATTATGTGAAGGTGGCATTATGGAAGGGATGAAGAATTTTCCATACCATCTGCGAAAATCACATATTTGCCGAGGGAAAACGAATGAGCTTTTTCCGGGTGCGCACGTGTGTGTACGTGGAAGCGTATCGAATAGCCGCGAAAAGAGCAATGTCTTAGAAAGAAGGGCCTGAGAAAAGAAGAACTTTCCCTCAACGTCGTCGACGCTGTTATGCTCATCACGCGGCATTGGCATTGGGTCGATTGAAGTGCCTCCGCGAACCTTTCGGCCACGATCCCCGCTCGCTGCAGGTTACCAATCCTTTGCTCACCATCGCACCATCTCTCGCTCTCTCTCGTTACGGTTGGTTCAAGTGGAGCTTGCTTTCTGTTTCGGCGTTTTGAACATTTTGAAGAAAAAGTAGTGAAGCATGGCTGCTTAGTAAGGAAAAAAGCCGGGCAAAGGGATAAGGAAACGGGTCCAAACGAACTTTAGACGGTACGATCCTGCTGATGGTCCGTTCCTTTCTTTGACGGGATCATCATTTCGACAACCCGCGGGCTCGTTATGGGAGGGTTAGTGCGCTTTTCCGTACGGGCATGGAGAAGACGCGACACACGCAGTGCGCACCTCAAGATGACATGTGTTAGAACCCGCGGCTCGAGAGCACGGTTACCATGTTCTGTCGGGGTGGCTTTTTTCCGCATGCTCAATTTCTGTAGAGCGCCTGCCGAATGATCCCTGCTGCTAAACGTCTAGAAATGTAGCATTTTTGTTCCCGGGAAAAGGAGAAAGAACGGGCGGAAAAGCAGCAGCAGTAGCAGCAGCAGCAGCAGGTTTCGGAATTCGATTGAGTGCGCCGAACGGGAAAACGAACGGATGAGAAAATGTTTAAGTTTATTGATATCGCTGAAAAGATTATGCGAATAAACGTTGATACGGGTCGCACTGTTTGTGCTTCTTGTATCCTCCATTTCTTTTCCTTTTTTTTTGTTGCACTAGAAACCCAAGGCAGATGGGGAAGGAATTGTGTGTGAACACAACAGGACGTCGGAGAAAGGATATCGTTTGCGGAAAAAGGATTTTGCCAATTGCCTCTCGAAGAAGTGAAGGAAGCAGTGCTCGCTAAACCCCTGCCAGCTAAGAGTGTAGCGATATGACGTGTTTAGGACGCGATTCTATACACTCCGCCGGCCGATGGAATATGATAAATATTTTAATAATCGTCCACCACGCTGTAACCGATTCGCTGTCGGCTGCTTGTCGGTATTATGCGTACCGAATCCTTCACAGCTACGGTACCGTTCCGCTTGTGGCTTAGGTAGGGCTTTTTTTGTGTGTGGGAAGAAATCGGGTCTGTTGTCGGCTGTACACATGTGCACGATGTGATTCCTTTTGATGACGGATGTTTGACTGGGTGTGGATGTGTGTGAGTGAGTGTGTGTGTGTCTGATTGCGTGTTGTGCGCGAGAGCAAAAGGATACATCGTTATGACATCTGAATGAGGTGGGTAAGGAGTTTTGGATTTTGATTTCCGCTGATTGATATTTAACCTGTTTCACGGGTTGTGTGTGGTTGAGGACGCAAACAAGGAAATGATGCTACCGCAATGATGCCAGTTGTCAGGATCAGGACAACTCACGGTACTACTGCTTCAATCTATTGAAGTTACTAGTACTTATCTCCTCAGCAACGCCTAAGAAAAGAACCGATTGGTGTAAAGTGTTTGAATATTTGTTTAAATTCTATTGTCTTGTGCTTTTTGGTTGTTGTCGGAAACCATCTTTATTTACTTCTGGAAACTTTTTATTGCTTCAAAAAGTTCGTCTATACGACTCAGGTAATGCTCGAGGGAACGCTCACTTAAAGCGCAATTAAAACATATCCAAACCGTTTGATATCTAACCTCTCGTAACCTTCGGCAAACTCAACCGGGACTAATAAACGCCAAATGGAACTTGCCGGTGTCTATTAAGGACCCGATGCGGCACATCCCACTGGATTCTTAGCCTTTTCGCAGTACTAAAGCACCGCCAGCCGTACAACTATTCCAATAAAGTTTTTCCCTTAACCGGCCACCGGTTACATCCTCCACATCAGTTATCTTTATTGTATCGTGTACCGTATCAGAAGTTAATGCTTCAAAAACATCTTTCTTATCATCTTCCGTATGGTGCTGGGACCGTACCAGTACATACCGAGGAGGGAGCAACAACGCGCCACTGTGAGTGTCCCCGAGAATCGGGCCGCAGATATGCAAGCGGAAACTTTCTTCATTTTAGGGTGAAACTTATTGTTGGAGTTGCTGCAAAGCTCGGGTATGCATTGTGTACCCGTCCACGCTGATGACCGTATTTCTGCACACTGTTTGCATTCAAAGTGCTCAGCTACGGCAAAGATTGTATCGGTCGCTGGGGCATAGCGCCATGGGAACGCAGGTTGTTCTTTTTCTGCGTATCAAAGGATAACTTTGGAATGTGTTTCCCAGCAGCCACCGGGAGCCAGCAAAACAGGGGGTTGGAAAAATATGGGGCACAGTTTGGCACTCCATTTCGGTGCAATCGATAGAGGCAGAGTCGGAAGACTCCCACGTTCAGGTGGGGCAGAACTCGAGCTGGCGCTCAACCCAGTTTTGACTGGCTCCGTTTGGCGTAAGTTTACTATTGATAACTTCTCGGCTAAAGTATGTAACAATTTGCAACGAAAGTTTTCCACTGATACCACATTTTGTCCGACTGCTGCATTACCATGGCTTCGTCTAGCTCTGGGAAAGATCTCGGGAATGCTGTTTTTTTCCTATGCGGTCGTCGTTGTTGCCGTTGTCGCTTGGTAAGAAATGACATAGAACCGGACTTTTGAATTAGTGACGGCTAAGGCGGTAGGCAAAGCTTTACTGACACACTCACCAACGTACCATCGTAACGGGCAACCGAGAGTTGGGCATCCTTCGCTCGATCCTCTAAACCGGTAACACTTGCCAAAATGCGATTATTCCGGCACGTTTAGCACCGCAAATGGTTGCAAACTTTCCAGCGCGCTTGGGCATACATCGGAGGGTGTTTTTTTTTTGTTTGTGGCAGCTCTGTCACTTCTGCCGATGTGTCCCGGGGTTTGGTTTTGGCCACTTGGCAGCGGGCCGGACCAACTCATGGTTTGCCGAGCTTACCTCGACCAACGCCACCAACTACGAAAACCAGTTGTCAATCACAACTGTTGTTTGGCTGTTGTGTGCGTTGTCATGGCAGCGACAACTGCTGGCAGCGCTACTGCACCCAAGATACCGGCATCATCATGATCATGCTCCGAACTGCTTTCCGCTACATTGTAACCAACAGCGGCATTTTTCTTTGCTGTGGCCATGCACCCGAACGTCTGAATTGATTTGATGCAATTTTTCTTGAGAAAAACTTTTTGTCCAATCTTTGCGATACGCTTCGATGTTGGCCGCGCTCTACGTTACTTCTGGTGCCGCGCGCACTTGGACGATATCTTATTGAAATTGCTTGTCCCACTTTCCGTACCTTCATTGCGGGCGGTCGAGCGCGGTGGAGGAGTTCTGGGGCTTCCGATATAGAAATATTTTTCATCGGCACTACTGTGGGTGCGTCTGTGATGGGATGGTATCGATTGGAAACCCTTTGAGCAAGTGCTTCCGGAAGAACGGCAAGCTGGGAAAAGAAATTGTCTAAATACCACTTCCAGGACATGTTCAATCGAAGACACATAACGTACACCGAGAGAAGGTAATATGTGATAATACTGCGTACTGCGTAACATATTGGAATGAAAATACCTTACTTAAAGGGGCAAAACGGTTGCTGGGCCATGCTTTATACCAGACATACTTGCAAAGTATGGCAATAAAGCGATACACAAGTAGTGCACCGCGTCTTTGGTTTGATGTGAGTTTTCTTTCATGAGATTCTGTGAAATTGATGCTTAAAAGTGTGCACAATCGACTGTTGCAAAGTGTGGCCTATATAGATCATATTTGACACAACAAAGAATAAAAGCTTATATGTAGCATACTATAACCTACGTGAAATTTTATTTTGTAGTAAATTACCACTTTGTATTGTATTGTACAACAAAAGTCCAAATTGTAGCGATCAGTGAAAAAAATCTTCATAAGGTTTGTAATTTCTTTAATATATCAAATTAAAAGACTGTACAATTATCGTTGGTAGTTTTAGTTTGTACTGTTAATATATTCGAGAAAGTTATCGTACTAACATCAATTGTGATTTTGTTTTTCCCCGGCTGATGAATTATGATAGTTTCAAATTGACTTGGCTCTAGCTCTACAACCTCGGAAGGTCTTGGCCTGTTATTTTTAGCTTTCTATGACTTGGTTTTACTCGTAGCTGGATAGTCAGTCCTGCGTACGGGGAGGCAGTCTGATGGGATTTGAACTTCGGTGAAGACTTGCCGTGAGACCACCGGGCCGCCCCATTGACTTGTCTAACTACTGTTTTAAGCTGTACTTCAAGGAATGGTTTAACAAATCAAACCATTTTTATGAGAAATTTGATTTAGATTTTCAACCTGAAAAGTAATGTGATTGAAGTAAATTAGAGAGTTTTTTCTTGAATAACAACAGGTCAACTAAGTTTGAAATTGTTTTAAACATGAAATTCTGCATCAAGTCAACAATTTGAAGCCTAAAATGTGTGCTTGTTTTTCTCTTGTGGCATTTTGTTTTTCTGACAACTTCAAAAATTTGGCTGTTGTCAATTTCACTATTGTCACTTTTAATATTTAAAATATGAACACGTACTTTCATAACAACATCTCGTTTAACGGTCAAAGGGATTTGCCTAGCTGCAGACCAAAAATTTTATTATTTTTTTTACGATCCATTATAATGTTGCTTGATCGACGTATGCATTCGAAAGGCATTGACAGCTCAAAAATACGTTTTTCTTCTCATCGAATGCGTTTGAAGTGTGTGTGCGCCAAAAAAAAGGGGGTGAAAAACAAGAACACACCTCGTCTAAATGCATCAACTTCCCGTCAACACTATCGCTAGCTACCCCCGGAACGATAAACGTTTGGAAAACACCAACCAACAGCTTGTGATAAGTACTGTCAGCAGTACTACACAGCGGAAGAAAACAATACTTTTAACTCGGTTCAATGTTTTTATGCCAACAGACAACTGATTCCCTTCATTCGGGAAAGGGCAAGCGCCATATCATCAAAAATCATACACCCGCCAGTGACTTGGGGCCAACAACGGAAACCGCATTGCCGATACGGATCTTTGTCGGTTGCGGTGTTTTGTGGTGCGATAAGCAGCACATCATAAAACGGAAAATAGAAACGCAGCAAATAGCTGGTGTTAAAACGGTACCACCTTGAAATGTGATTGAAACTACATTAAAAAACGGCCAAATTCTGACAACTGGGTGAGATAAAAGATAATAAACTGTGAAGAGTAAATAAACAAAAAAAAGTAGTGAAATACAAACAGGAGAACAAATACCAAAAAAAAAAAACCGATACAAAACTCATATCAAAACGAAATAAGCAAATGATACAACAAGCGGAAACCTCCTTCTCCACTCCTCCCAAAACCCTGTCTGTGTGTGTGTGTGTGTGTTTTTTTTGGGAAGAAATTAATTGAAGTGTCAAAGTGTTTGCCGTTTCATTTCGTTTGATGCTCACGCCGATTTTCGGGTGTTTCAAGTTGTTGTTCACATTAAACAGGGCGAACGAAAAAATCCCCCGGCCAAACTGCTAGCTTGTCGGACCGTTTGAGGTGAGTATTTTTTCATAAATTGTAATACCACCCCTTTTTTAACGCGTGTTTTTGTTGTTGCTTCATTGCAGCACGTCGAAAGGAAGTCGTTGGTTGGACCTGAATATGATTTTTATTTATTTTAAAATCACTTCCTCTTCCTCGCTACCGTCGGCGAACGCTTCAGTAAAGCGTTGCCCTTTTATGAGTGTTTAATAATGTGTATCCTGCTGCCTGGATACTGTTAAGTTTATTGGAGGGGAAGGGGGAGGTATTCTGGCGGGCGTCCGAACTGGCGGGCTGTTGGAGGTTTGGTGCTCGTTACGCTGTGAGCAAATGAAGTTGATGCCGAAAGTCATCAGTAGCTGGCTGGGTGCACCGTGCTGCAATCGACACTCTCGACACCCGAATGGCACGAGCTGTGTCAGTGTGCATGCACATATATGCTCTCGATGGTAACTTGTTTATACATCGCCTCGGTGACTCGGGACCATTCCACGGGAGATTGTACATTTTTATGATTCTCTGTATGTGTGTGTGTGTGTTTTATTTTAAAAGAAACGGCCATTTTCCTATCAAATTTTGGGTGCCATTTTACTGTCAAACACCTCGAGGCAGCACTTGCTCCGGATGATATTCGGATCCGCTGTGTTATGAGGAAATAATTTGAATTTAAAGTACCGAAAAGGCGAAAAGCTGTACACACCCAGCAGCACTGGCAGCAGCGTATTTTGTCTTTGCCGACTTTTCATTCCTGTGTACACGCAGCAGTAAGTCGTGGCGATCCGGTTCTGGCTGCTGCAGTTGTTTATTTCACATTATTTTGTGTTTTGTTTCTGCTGCCAGTTCCACCCGGAAAAAGCGGTATGTGCGGGCACATCACTTATTTATGTCTTATCGTTATCTCTTTTACCATCCCGGACCGATTTGTGTTTCGCTTTGCTGGCTTTCCCCGTGCCATGTTTTATGATTGCACCCGGTCAATCGATTCTCGATTTGTGTCGGATTTTCAGGCTTGCTTCGCGATGCCCATTTCGAATCGGTTTCTGCAGCAGGTTTCGATCATAAAAAAAACGTTGCTTGCTAACTCAAGAAATGTGGTTCCTTCTCGGCTTTCTGGTTCTTTGTCGCCCGCGCACATTCGCAGATTATCGCGGTCTGGTCGAATCGAAAATATTTATTATTCGAACGGAGATAGCAAATCAAGCAAGGCGGAGACTGGCCGGGACCTGGAATATAGCAAAACTTTGATACAGTTCGTTTGGTTGAAATAGCTAGGAACGAAAAAATGGCAGGATGCAAGAGAGAGAGAGAGAGAGAGAACGAGAAAAAGCGGGTACTGCTGAAGGAAACTTTAAATTCATGCTGAAAATTTCCCGCAAACCCGTAACGACTGGCAAACGTCCGGCACGCCGATGCTTCGAGGTTCACGGGCGGTTGCACTTCCAGCACAGTAAAGTGACCAACGTCAACGCTTTCGGGACGCCAACTGCATTTATGCTAGATGCTCATAAAGATGCCAATTCCGTTGTGTTGGGGAAGGGAGGTTGTGAAGGAAAACCGGTGGACCGGGCATGGATACCGGCAGTGCATTTAAATACGACCACCATCACAACCGAAACCGGATGCATTCCTTTTGACCGGTGGTGTGATGGAACGGGAATAGTGGAGGGCGAGCTATTTAAGAGACACCAACCGTTCGATAGTGAAAATCCTTGCTGCATTTTCTCGTTCTTCATTGTTGAAGCACCCACAACCAACACCCGCGAACCCAGATCGAAGCGCGTTGATAGTAATGGAATATGTTGCGCGCACTTCCGTATTTGGGACAGTAAGCTCTGCTGCTGCTGCTGCTGTGGCGTGTCGTTCGGGTGGTTTGGGTTTAGTGGCAAACCGGGTTGCAGTAAGTAAGTGGAAAATTTACGATCATCTGTGTCGAATGGGTGTGGTTGGTTGGATTGTGTGCTTCAGATCAGCGATTAGTTGCTTGATCAATGGTGTTCCGAAGTTTTCGGATGCAATCTTTGCACGTTGGTGAGAAAATTTTACCCACAAATGTGGTGCAAACGATTAGCACCAGGAAGAGAGCTTCATTGTTCATCCAATAGAGGTAGATAAAAATGTATAGAAAAAATGATAAAAGAAGAAGCTTTGTTAGTTTAATTGAATGTTTCCATTAAGCATTGAAATATGATTAGAAAGTGGTCTACAGATGGGTTTTTATTGAAAAAAGATGAATTTTTTTACTGTTTTTTGTGAGCCTGAAAGTATGCAATTATCGTATGAAATAATTATTCTCCAGACAAAGACTAAATTAGAATTTTTGAGTTAAGTTAATTATCTTTATAGCACAGGCAGAAAATTGTTAAAAGATTTAGGTAAAATAAACGGAATATTATAGAGTTCTTTTCGTTGTGAATTACATATTTTTAGGCGCTGTCGGGACAAGAATAACCCTGCCAATATTAAAAACTGAGAGGATTTTTTCTCAGAGCACGACTCGGAAGCAGAGTATTAGTTGACGGCGACGATCTAGAGGTAGTACAGGAGTTTGTCGATCTAGAGGTAGTACAGGAGCTACCTTGTCACGAGCGTAACTTCGGATAACAACGTAACCAACGAAATCCGAAGGCGCATTGTTCAGCTGAATCGTACCGGCTCCACAAACTCCTGAGATCCAGAAGACTCCAGCAACGCACGAAATGCGCCATATATCGCACTCTGATACGGCCGGTAGTCCTCTACGGGCACGAGTCCTGGACTATGCTGGCGGAGGACGCCAATGCACTCGCCATTTTCGAGCGGCGGGTGCTACGGACTATCTTCGGCGGTGTGTGCGAGCAGGGCGTGTAGAGGGGGAGAATGAACCAGGAGCTAGCTGAGCTATTTGGCGATGCAGACATCCTGATGGTCCGAGTTTCCTGGAGAACAATTGGACATCAAGCCATGTCCATGAAAACCAGGATGCCTTGCACGACTCATCAGCCAATTCCGAGTATGGAGTGGTAGTGGAGTTTTTCTATTTTTTTTTCGATTGTATTCTTGAATGATGATCTTACGAATTACACTGACCAGGATCCGATGGGCTGATCATGTCATGAGAATGGAACCGAACGACACATCCTATAAATTCCTATTAAACTGACAATCGTCAATCATAATTTATTTATTATTTATTGTTTCAACGACAACTAATCTTGTATTTCTTTTTCATGCCTCTTTAATTAAACTCGTACAGTGGTCCGGTGTTGGAGGTGATAACGGCTTCACGTTTCCGGAATCGAGTTCCGTCTGAACCGTTTGCCCGTACACAGGACTGATTATTCTGCTCTGCATAAACGCAAATCAAGGAAACCAATAATGGCAGGCCAAGACCACTTGAGTTTGCAGTGCTATAGAGATTGCATACTTTCCGGCTCATCGAACGCTAGTGAAAATTTAGTAATGTGTATTTTATTGTGATATAAAAGCCACACAATGATTTGCCTATCGTATCATTTAATAGTCCATTTCCATATTGAAATATACTATCTTATTCTTTATTTCAGTTCATGACCTTAATTGTAATAGTAAACCATGTCTTACCCTTGGAACTATGCCCTAGCGTAAACCATGTCTTACCCTTGGAACGCTCCAAATGATACATCTGGTTTATGTGTTTTATCAATCATCGTCCTTCTTTCATTACATGAACCGCCAATGTTGTGCGTGCCTTATAATGAGAAAAATTTATACGCAAATGTGAATGAAAGCAAAACCTTCTAATGCATGCAGGCACAACCGTTCGCATCGTTATCGATGCGACGCGTATGATAAATGCACGAAATGCGAAACCCATTAACACATCTTTACACATCTCATTAATCAGATTTTGCTCGAAAGCCGTGACATCCCTGTAAATATGTGTCGGTATCACATTCAAATGCTTCCCAAAAATGTTCGTTTCATGTCACATTTAAACATGGCCACACTGGCACACACACGCAAACACACCAACGTAAGTTGCTCAGTAAGGGGGAAGTGAATACGAAGCTTTCACGTACCAGAAAAAGGCATTCCGGAATGTGGGAGATACTGCTCACCACAAACCCGTTTTCGTTTTCGGAGGTCGGAGAGGCAAGTCCCCGGAGCTGTGGAGTGCGTTGGAAAAGCTCGTTAAAGTTGGTGGTCGGGTTGTGTTATCTGCCCGGGAACATATGCTTGGGTGGGTTGTTTCGTTTCGATGTTTTTTTGTGTGTTGGTGTTAAGTTTTACTTTGCCTGGTGAGTTATTTTATTTATTGCGAGAATGTAAGTTGGTGAGTTTGGGCGTGTACGTGTGTGTGTGGACAGTGTAGAAAGTAGAAGCAAAACCACCGGAAGGGTGCTGAATGAAGTTATTAGTGCAGTTAGCTGTTAGTTAAGCGTAATGCACCAGCAGTAAGTGTTACATTGTGGCGAATAATGGTTGAATGAGTATGAAAATGATGATGGAAAACCGGAGCACTAAATAATTAAAAATAGTTTCGAAATATTGTAGCAGTTAGCTGTTAGTTAAGCGTAATGCACCAGCAGTAAGTGTTACATTGTGGCGAATAATGGTTGAATGAGTATGAAAATGATGATGGAAAACCGGAGCACTAAATAATTAAAAATAGTTTCGAAATATTGTATCCAATTTAATCACTCGGTGATACTTAAAAAGCATGCACGAAAAAATTGATAACATGTTTAGATTTCTTTTTTGCGATACGTTATTTGCACACTTAACATTCTTCTGCGCGAAGCAGATTCTAAGAAAAGCGTTCACACATCTTCCACGATGAAAGATGTTGCTTTTTGATGAAAAATGACATTTCAAATTAATATCGTTCGTTCTTCCTGCCCATGCCATCGCCGCGCTTTCAGCATTTGGTGCGAAATCTCATGCCCAAGTACTTTTCGTTCGAAGGCAAAGCACTGACGGTACACGTCCAATAATGGTAGACTGTGAAGTGTTGTTGAAACGGATATACGGGATTTGGAAAAGGGACCCAAGACGATGAGTCGTAGAGAAGAATGTTCTTTTCGGCTTTGGCAATGTATTATCATCATTTGGGTGGCTTTTTGTTGGTGCAGCACTTGAATTGCTCACTTAAACCGCGACGACGTCGGTTGTGTGTTATCGAATATTTTTGATTTAGGAATCTTAAGGTTTGATTTTTTGTTGTTAAAAGTAGTGTTTTTAAACGTTATTATATGATTGTCTCTTTTGTTGTTTTAAACTGTTTATTCGAAATAATTTGTGTTTATAAACTAAAGTGAAACATCAACATCATTTTGTTTTGAGGACCATAATGGCGCGTTTTGAAAGTGCACAATGGCATCTTCAGTGCAGCAACCCTAACAGCACACCAATAAAGCAAATCCGTTTATATCGTGCGTGCTTCAATTCTTTTAAGCTTTATCGCTTCTTGTTTGTTTCTGTCCCCTCTTAAATCCTTCGTCCTTCCGACCAAACCAAACCAGAGTGTCCCTCTCTTTCACTCACACACGCACCCATACTCACACCACGTATAGGTATTATTCTTTGGCGCAGTAATTTCCCATTTTTCTTGGTTCGCCATTCTTACTAATAATTCATGACAGTTGAAACAAAGCGGAAGATAAATAAAATTATGACACTTCTGCAAACAAACCGTTCCGTTTTTCCTTGGCTTGTTGTTGTTCTTGCTCCTGTTGGCGAGGCCAAGCGAACGATGCTGGGAAGCATTCTCATGCTGGCATGTGTGGAAATGCAAACGCAAGACTCGCAGGCACACTCTTGTAAAGGGCACACTTACACAGTGTAGGGAGGTGATGCATTTCACGTTTCTTTCACTACTTATCCTCATTCTCTAGTTCAGGTTTCTCCCCCCCTATATTGGTAATGATTGTCGAAAGGAGCTCTCTTTATTTACTCCCATCCCGGGGAAGCACATCGCGTAATCCATCCCGTGCTTTGATGGATCCGGTTTGGAGCGCTTTTCGCGAAAATCGTCACACAACGTGGAACGTGGTGACTGAGAGTCCTGCACACAAACACACACATACACGCTTGGCAAACATTAGTTGAACATTTGTTTTGAAAAGTTATGACTTTACCGTGAGTGAACGTGTGTGTGTTTGGGGTGTGGAATGTGAGCATACCAGCCGAACGACACGGTGCAGCTGCGACCCTGCTTGTGCGCGGTATGTACTTGCCGTTGGGTGTTTCCCTAACTTGTACTGATAAGATCACTTTCCGGATAATTCTTGCCGTACATGGAAAGTCTGCACATTGTGGCTGAAGACGAGGTGTATTTGTGAAAGAAGAAAAGAGGTTTAGAAAAGAAGATATTTAGGTCAATCAAGAAATTGGCGTGGATCTCATTTTAGTAATAATAAAATCGTCTCAAAATAGGCAATTTGGTAAACATTTCAGATCAAAGGTTGGGGAACATTCGAGTAACCCTTAAAAATGTGTGAAACTATGCAAATTAAGTATTTGGCAATTCTATCAAACGACTGATATCCCAGGGAAAACAGTGACTCACTCCCAGAAGCCACGAGAATTGAAGTAGAAGGGTGACTATTGAACAGAACCTTACTTCCATCAAGAAATGTTCCCATACATTAAGAAGGGGAGCCACCGGCCGAAGTTCCCCCTCACTGGTGGAAAAGAAATTGTTGACAGCTGCAAATAAACTTTTTGACATATTTTAAAGTCAAACTTGAGCCGTCGGTCGGTAGAGTTGAGTTCGTTTTCCGCGGTCCAGTCACGGTACGGTACTGCTACGATACACCGGTCGCAAATAGGAAACAGCGAGAGAGAGAGAGACAGCGAGCGAGCGAACATGAGTATGAAGGTTCGCGAACAGGAAGCGCCATGATTTCTTTTTTTTTTCGGTAGCACCCCGTTATACTTCCACCTTCAAAGTGTGGAGGCCATGTTTGGCGAATTGTTTTTCACCTCTTTCATCGCATCAGGATTTTTGGTGTGAAGGGTCGGAAAATGGCAGGTCCGCAAGTTGCACTCGCACCGACCACTATTCAAGGCGGAATGGTAGAGAGGAGGGGGAAGGGAAGGCAGGGACGTATTCCCGGTCTGTAGATGTTTGATTTGATGTCGAGTACTACGTAGTTTACGGGTACGTGAGTCGCGAGTTGCTGCTTTGAGCGTCATTTGATAAGGTTTCTCGGAGGGTGTGTGTTTGCTGTTGTGGAGCCATGTTTTGGACGAAATTTGGGACTCAGAAATTGCATTTGAAGCAGCTTGAGGGTAAAAAGGAAAAAAAAAGAACCATGTCATTTGCTATGCAAAGCACCCCATCATTGTGTATGCTTCTTTGGAAGCTAAACTACTTGCTCCTATGTAAAACTCCGCTTGCATCGGGTGCAACGGTGACAGTTGTTTATCGACATTTCGATGCACCGTGGGCTCGTGGGATAGGATGGAATTGGCTGCAACTTTGGCAAGAAGTTTTGGGCATTCTTTGGCCGTCGCCTAACGGCGTGTCTCCCTCACCGGAAGACTGAAAGGAGGTGCGTAGTCTGGCCGTGAGACGAAGGCTGAGTCGTGCAAGCACGAGGAATGGACGGCTTCAGCTGATGAGTTTAGTGGTACGAGGACTCAATCGGGTAGCAGTGTGCTCAGCTGTCACAACACACAGCCACTCTCTTTTTCGCTCTTGCTCGAAACAAAATGCAACCTAAGAACGTGTTTCGTCGATTAATCGATGAAGGTGTTAGTAGACATGCGCACACAACCGCATCGTAAAGGCTTCGGGTGTCGATCCGAAGCAAGACGGGCTGTGTTGTGTGCCCGTTTGAGTAGTAGTGTTGGTACCGTACACACCGAAATCCTGGGAACCGAAGTTTGACAGTTCTCTAGCCGTGTGTTGAGATGAGCACCAGCTTTGGGAGCTGCTCCGTTGGTGCAGTAGTATCATTTTACCTGCCAATTCCCTTAGCTCCCCGTTTTGCTGTATCCTTCGCCGAGACTTCCATGTAGTGCCTGGTGCCATGCGCGGGTGGTGTCCTTTACTTTCGCTCTCGCTCTCTTTCTCCCTCACACGCGCTTCACACGGCTCGGTACGATGTGACTAAGTATGCCCATCGTCTCTCCACGCGTAATGGGGAGACAATCTCGTTCGTAATCGTCGTCCGGTTGGGTGTCGTGATTTCTCGCGCGCCGAACCCGAACATCTCACTCGGGAGCGGGCGTTGAACGTTTTGCACGACACGGTCCGAAACGTTTCCTTTCCCGCACATCACGCTTCGTAAAATGTATTCGCAAAGCCGTCTCTTTTCGATCGTGATTGCGGGCAAGGGAGGCTGCAACACCGCGCGCGCGGTATGCGCCACAGTTCTCCTCGCCGACGGAATCGCGATGCAGACAGGCGAACGACGAGGTGTGTGTATGATCGGGTGATGAAGGCTTTGGGGACGGTTCGGGATATGCAAGGGATATCGCAGGATACCGAGCGTCCGGAGGAGCCTTCGAAGACGAGCACCAGGATATGCAGTTCAGTTCAACGCCAGCCGTCTTTCGCGTAGGTTGGGGCCCACTCTTGGGTGGGTCTTCCAGCTTGGTCCCGGTACGTGGGCATTCCTCGATTCGTGTGCCGTGGTGGCTATTCAGTCCCAACGCTTCAGCTGCATCGGATCTCGCTGTGGATGGGACGGGTTTTGCAGCGTGCAGCGGAGACGCCAATGTGTGCGCGAGAGGACCCCGAGCAACCGAGTGTGCCAGGCAGGAATTTCTGAGGGAACAAATCCGGACCACGTTAACAGCTGTTAAGGACCGAAGAAGTTGCGTCTAGTACGATCAACATCATCACCAGCAGGATCCCTTGATTGCGGTGAATCAAGTCCATCACTTCCCATCGATCCATTAGTGCCGTACGTCAGTGCAATATCGGGAATTTCCCACTTCCCACAATCTCGACCTGTGTGTTAAGTTCCTCGTTAAGTTCAGTGAATACCAAATTTCGGAAGTAGTTAGAATGTAGTGGTGCGAGTGATGGAGTGTGAACGAACTTAATCGATCTTGCCGGAAGCTCGTGCGCTAGGATAAAGTGTTCCTCGGTCTACTGCCTATTTCTAGCGCCTTACGCCCATCACTCAGGCTTCGAAATGTTTGGTCAAAAAATTACGCTCCTTATAAACTTCGTCCCTTCCGTGCGTTACCCGTGCCTCCGCTATGGTGTCCCACCGCAGGTTCGGTGCTGTGAGTGTTGTGCTTTCGTACTAAAAGTGCGTGCCTGGCATGTTGTGTGAAACGTCAGATCTGTTTACCCACAGGGGCCGACACAGCCTTTACCTTCGGACAGTGCAAATGAATGAAGAAGTGGTCGTTGTGCAGCACCAACAGCTACGTTGGCTTTGTAGGACGGGTGTGATTTATTCGCTTCGTTTACGATACAAGGTAAGATAAGAAACTTTTCACTCTTGCGCCTTTGAGTTCCTGTTCCTCAAATCCGAAATGTACCTTCCCCGAAGCGATTTACTCACCGCCGCGGAAACACAGTGCTTTTGGCTTTGCTTAGTGAAGTCGTTTCGTTTTTTGTGGGTAAGTTGTGTTCCCCCTTGTAGGTTTCTCCCGAGGCCACAGTCCCACAGTTTCGGTGTTTGAGTGTGACTTTGAGTCAAAATAAAGAGGAAGGACAGCCGAGAAAAAAAAAACATTTCCAAGACTCGCCTTAGATTATTCGGTTAGGTTCGGTACTTCCGCAAAACGTGATTAACGATGTCTCTCTAAGCGTGGTCGACATCTGATGGTTGATCCAGGGTCTCGATTGGTACAGCTCGAAAGACGACAAATAAAAAAAAATTGCTAAAAAGTATTCCTCCAGCTCATCATCAATCAAATTGGGCGCAGTTTTGTTGGGGAGGCGGCCTATGCTTTTGCTCGCCGTATGATGGTTTCCGCTGTTCTGTTTGTCACAGTACAGTTTTCGGTTTCGGTTTGTTGTGCCGTTCGTTTATAGCTGATCCTTGATTATTTACCATCTGGTTGCTTCCCAGGACAATGCTTTGGTGGGGTAGGGAGCATCGGGCGTTAGCGCTTTTCCACCGTGGCTCCGGACATTTTCCGGAATATTTCATGTTTATTGTCACCATATTTATGATGGTTAGTAATATCTTCCGAATCTGTCGTGTTCCGTTGTGTCGTTTCTTTTGCTTTTGTTGCAGAATGCATACGGCGAGCAAAAGCATAGGCCGCCTCCCCAACAAAACTGCGCCCAATTTGATTGATGATGAGCTGGAGGAATACTTTTTAGCAATTTTTTTTTATTTGTCGTCTTTCGAGCTGTACCAATCGAGACCCTGGATCAACCATCAGATGTCGACCACGCTTAGAGAGACATCGTTAATCACGTTTTGCGGAAGTACCGAACCTAACCGAATAATCTAAGGCGAGTCTTGGAAATGTTTTTTTTTTCTCGGCTGTCCTTCCTCTTTATTTTGACTCAAAGTCACACTCAAACACCGAAACTGTGGGACTGTGGCCTCGGGAGAAACCTACAAGGGGGAACACAACTTACCCACAAAAAACGAAACGACTTCACTAAGCAAAGCCAAAAGCACTGTGTTTCCGCGGCGGTGAGTAAATCGCTTCGGGGAAGGTACATTTCGGATTTGAGGAACAGGAACTCGAAGGAGCAAGAGTGAAAAGTTTCTTATCTTACCTTGTATCGTAAACGAAGCGAATAAATCACACCCGTCCTACAAAGCCAACGTGGCTGCTGGTGCTGCACAACGACCACTTCTTCATTCATTTGCACTGTCCGAAGGTAAAGGCTGTGTCGGCCCCTGTGGGTAAACAGATCTGACGTTTCACACAACATGCCAGGCACGCACTTTTAGTACGAAAGCACAACACTCACAGCACCGAACCTGCGGTGGGACACCATAGCGGAGGCACGGGTAACGCACGGAAGGGACGAAGTTTATAAGGAGCGTAATTTTTTGACCAAACATTTCGAAGCCTGAGTGATGGGCGTAAGGCGCTAGAAATAGGCAGTAGACCGAGGAACACTTTATCCTAGCGCACGAGCTTCCGGCAAGATCGATTAAGTTCGTTCACACTCCATCACTCGCACCACTACATTCTAACTACTTCCGAAATTTGGTATTCACTGAACTTAACGAGGAACTTAACACACAGGTCGAGATTGTGGGAAGTGGGAAATTCCCGATATTGCACTGACGTACGGCACTAATGGATCGATGGGAAGTGATGGACTTGATTCACCGCAATCAAGGGATCCTGCTGGTGATGATGTTGATCGTACTAGACGCAACTTCTTCGGTCCTTAACAGCTGTTAACGTGGTCCGGATTTGTTCCCTCAGAAATGCCTGCCTGGCACACTCGGTTGCTCGGGGTCCTCTCGCGCACACATTGGCGTCT
This sequence comes from Anopheles maculatus, assembly GCA_002091835.1. Taxonomy (NCBI): domain Eukaryota; kingdom Metazoa; phylum Arthropoda; class Insecta; order Diptera; family Culicidae; genus Anopheles; species Anopheles maculatus. The sequence continues at coordinate 321,510 of KZ061653.1, forward strand.
CCGCTGCACGCTGCTAAACCCGTCCCATCCACAGCGAGATCCGATGCAGCTGAAGCGTTGGGACTGAATAGCCACCACGGCACACGAATCGAGGAAAGCCCACGTACCGGGACCAAGCTGAAAGACCCACCCAAGAGTGGGCCCCAACCTACGCGAAAGACGGCTGGCGTTGAACTGAACTGCATATCCTGGTGCTCGTCTTCGAAGGCTCCTCCGGACGCTCGGTATCCTGCGATATCCCTTGCATATCCCGAACCGTCCCCAAAGCCTTCATCACCCGATCATACACACACCTCGTCGTTCGCCTGTCTGCATCGCGATTCCGTCGGCGAGGAGAACTGTGGCGCATGCCGCGCGCGCGGTGTTGCAGCCTCCCTTGCCCGCAATCACGATCGAAAAGAGACGGCTTTGCGAATACATTTTACGAAGCGTGATGTGCGGGAAAGGAAACGTTTCGGACCGTGTCGTGCAAAACGTTCAACGCCCGCTCCCGAGTGAGATGTTCGGGTTCGGCGCGCGAGAAATCACGACACCCAACCGGACGACGATTACGAACGAGATTGTCTCCCCATTACGCGTGGAGAGACGATGGGCATACTTAGTCACATCGTACCGAGCCGTGTGAAGCGCGTGTGAGGGAGAAAGAGAGCGAGAGCGAAAGTAAAGGACACCACCCGCGCATGGCACCAGGCACTACATGGAAGTCTCGGCGAAGGATACAGCAAAACGGGGAGCTAAGGGAATTGGCAGGTAAAATGATACTACTGCACCAACGGAGCAGCTCCCAAAGCTGGTGCTCATCTCAACACACGGCTAGAGAACTGTCAAACTTCGGTTCCCAGGATTTCGGTGTGTACGGTACCAACACTACTACTCAAACGGGCACACAACACAGCCCGTCTTGCTTCGGATCGACACCCGAAGCCTTTACGATGCGGTTGTGTGCGCATGTCTACTAACACCTTCATCGATTAATCGACGAAACACGTTCTTAGGTTGCATTTTGTTTCGAGCAAGAGCGAAAAAGAGAGTGGCTGTGTGTTGTGACAGCTGAGCACACTGCTACCCGATTGAGTCCTCGTACCACTAAACTCATCAGCTGAAGCCGTCCATTCCTCGTGCTTGCACGACTCAGCCTTCGTCTCACGGCCAGACTACGCACCTCCTTTCAGTCTTCCGGTGAGGGAGACACGCCGTTAGGCGACGGCCAAAGAATGCCCAAAACTTCTTGCCAAAGTTGCAGCCAATTCCATCCTATCCCACGAGCCCACGGTGCATCGAAATGTCGATAAACAACTGTCACCGTTGCACCCGATGCAAGCGGAGTTTTACATAGGAGCAAGTAGTTTAGCTTCCAAAGAAGCATACACAATGATGGGGTGCTTTGCATAGCAAATGACATGGTTCTTTTTTTTTCCTTTTTACCCTCAAGCTGCTTCAAATGCAATTTCTGAGTCCCAAATTTCGTCCAAAACATGGCTCCACAACAGCAAACACACACCCTCCGAGAAACCTTATCAAATGACGCTCAAAGCAGCAACTCGCGACTCACGTACCCGTAAACTACGTAGTACTCGACATCAAATCAAACATCTACAGACCGGGAATACGTCCCTGCCTTCCCTTCCCCCTCCTCTCTACCATTCCGCCTTGAATAGTGGTCGGTGCGAGTGCAACTTGCGGACCTGCCATTTTCCGACCCTTCACACCAAAAATCCTGATGCGATGAAAGAGGTGAAAAACAATTCGCCAAACATGGCCTCCACACTTTGAAGGTGGAAGTATAACGGGGTGCTACCGAAAAAAAAAAGAAATCATGGCGCTTCCTGTTCGCGAACCTTCATACTCATGTTCGCTCGCTCGCTGTCTCTCTCTCTCTCGCTGTTTCCTATTTGCGACCGGTGTATCGTAGCAGTACCGTACCGTGACTGGACCGCGGAAAACGAACTCAACTCTACCGACCGACGGCTCAAGTTTGACTTTAAAATATGTCAAAAAGTTTATTTGCAGCTGTCAACAATTTCTTTTCCACCAGTGAGGGGGAACTTCGGCCGGTGGCTCCCCTTCTTAATGTATGGGAACATTTCTTGATGGAAGTAAGGTTCTGTTCAATAGTCACCCTTCTACTTCAATTCTCGTGGCTTCTGGGAGTGAGTCACTGTTTTCCCTGGGATATCAGTCGTTTGATAGAATTGCCAAATACTTAATTTGCATAGTTTCACACATTTTTAAGGGTTACTCGAATGTTCCCCAACCTTTGATCTGAAATGTTTACCAAATTGCCTATTTTGAGACGATTTTATTATTACTAAAATGAGATCCACGCCAATTTCTTGATTGACCTAAATATCTTCTTTTCTAAACCTCTTTTCTTCTTTCACAAATACACCTCGTCTTCAGCCACAATGTGCAGACTTTCCATGTACGGCAAGAATTATCCGGAAAGTGATCTTATCAGTACAAGTTAGGGAAACACCCAACGGCAAGTACATACCGCGCACAAGCAGGGTCGCAGCTGCACCGTGTCGTTCGGCTGGTATGCTCACATTCCACACCCCAAACACACACACGTTCACTCACGGTAAAGTCATAACTTTTCAAAACAAATGTTCAACTAATGTTTGCCAAGCGTGTATGTGTGTGTTTGTGTGCAGGACTCTCAGTCACCACGTTCCACGTTGTGTGACGATTTTCGCGAAAAGCGCTCCAAACCGGATCCATCAAAGCACGGGATGGATTACGCGATGTGCTTCCCCGGGATGGGAGTAAATAAAGAGAGCTCCTTTCGACAATCATTACCAATATAGGGGGGGAGAAACCTGAACTAGAGAATGAGGATAAGTAGTGAAAGAAACGTGAAATGCATCACCTCCCTACACTGTGTAAGTGTGCCCTTTACAAGAGTGTGCCTGCGAGTCTTGCGTTTGCATTTCCACACATGCCAGCATGAGAATGCTTCCCAGCATCGTTCGCTTGGCCTCGCCAACAGGAGCAAGAACAACAACAAGCCAAGGAAAAACGGAACGGTTTGTTTGCAGAAGTGTCATAATTTTATTTATCTTCCGCTTTGTTTCAACTGTCATGAATTATTAGTAAGAATGGCGAACCAAGAAAAATGGGAAATTACTGCGCCAAAGAATAATACCTATACGTGGTGTGAGTATGGGTGCGTGTGTGAGTGAAAGAGAGGGACACTCTGGTTTGGTTTGGTCGGAAGGACGAAGGATTTAAGAGGGGACAGAAACAAACAAGAAGCGATAAAGCTTAAAAGAATTGAAGCACGCACGATATAAACGGATTTGCTTTATTGGTGTGCTGTTAGGGTTGCTGCACTGAAGATGCCATTGTGCACTTTCAAAACGCGCCATTATGGTCCTCAAAACAAAATGATGTTGATGTTTCACTTTAGTTTATAAACACAAATTATTTCGAATAAACAGTTTAAAACAACAAAAGAGACAATCATATAATAACGTTTAAAAACACTACTTTTAACAACAAAAAATCAAACCTTAAGATTCCTAAATCAAAAATATTCGATAACACACAACCGACGTCGTCGCGGTTTAAGTGAGCAATTCAAGTGCTGCACCAACAAAAAGCCACCCAAATGATGATAATACATTGCCAAAGCCGAAAAGAACATTCTTCTCTACGACTCATCGTCTTGGGTCCCTTTTCCAAATCCCGTATATCCGTTTCAACAACACTTCACAGTCTACCATTATTGGACGTGTACCGTCAGTGCTTTGCCTTCGAACGAAAAGTACTTGGGCATGAGATTTCGCACCAAATGCTGAAAGCGCGGCGATGGCATGGGCAGGAAGAACGAACGATATTAATTTGAAATGTCATTTTTCATCAAAAAGCAACATCTTTCATCGTGGAAGATGTGTGAACGCTTTTCTTAGAATCTGCTTCGCGCAGAAGAATGTTAAGTGTGCAAATAACGTATCGCAAAAAAGAAATCTAAACATGTTATCAATTTTTTCGTGCATGCTTTTTAAGTATCACCGAGTGATTAAATTGGATACAATATTTCGAAACTATTTTTAATTATTTAGTGCTCCGGTTTTCCATCATCATTTTCATACTCATTCAACCATTATTCGCCACAATGTAACACTTACTGCTGGTGCATTACGCTTAACTAACAGCTAACTGCACTAATAACTTCATTCAGCACCCTTCCGGTGGTTTTGCTTCTACTTTCTACACTGTCCACACACACACGTACACGCCCAAACTCACCAACTTACATTCTCGCAATAAATAAAATAACTCACCAGGCAAAGTAAAACTTAACACCAACACACAAAAAAACATCGAAACGAAACAACCCACCCAAGCATATGTTCCCGGGCAGATAACACAACCCGACCACCAACTTTAACGAGCTTTTCCAACGCACTCCACAGCTCCGGGGACTTGCCTCTCCGACCTCCGAAAACGAAAACGGGTTTGTGGTGAGCAGTATCTCCCACATTCCGGAATGCCTTTTTCTGGTACGTGAAAGCTTCGTATTCACTTCCCCCTTACTGAGCAACTTACGTTGGTGTGTTTGCGTGTGTGTGCCAGTGTGGCCATGTTTAAATGTGACATGAAACGAACATTTTTGGGAAGCATTTGAATGTGATACCGACACATATTTACAGGGATGTCACGGCTTTCGAGCAAAATCTGATTAATGAGATGTGTAAAGATGTGTTAATGGGTTTCGCATTTCGTGCATTTATCATACGCGTCGCATCGATAACGATGCGAACGGTTGTGCCTGCATGCATTAGAAGGTTTTGCTTCCATTCGCATTTGCGTATAAATTTTTCTCATTATAAGGCATGCACAACATTGGCGGTTCATGTAATGAAAGAAGGACGATGATTGATAAAACACATAAACCAGATGTATCATTTTGAGCGTTCCAAGGGTAAGACATGGTTTACGCTAGGGCATAGTTCCAAGGATACTCTTACAATTAAGGTCATGAACTGAAATAAAGAAAAAGATAGTATATTTCAATATTAAATGGCTATTAAATGATACGTTAGTCAAATCATTGTGTGGCTTTAATATCACAATAAAATACACATTACTAAATTTTCACTGGCGTTCGATGAGCCGGAAAGTATGCAATTTCTCAAGTGGTCTTGGCCTGTCATTATTGGTTTCCTTGATTTGCGTTTATCCAGAGCAGAATAATCAGTCCTGTGTACGGGCAAACGGTTCAGACGGAACTCGATTCCAGGTCCGGAAACGTGAAGCCGTTATCACCTCCAACACCGGACCACTGTACGAGTTTAATTAAAGAGGCATGAAAAAGAAATTCAAGATTAGTTGTCGTTGAAACAATAAATAATAAATAAATTATGATTGACGATTGTCAGTTTAATAGGAATTTATAGGATGTGTCGTTCGGTTCCATTCTCATGACATGATCAGCCCATCGGATCCTGGTCAGTGTAATTCGTAAGATCATCATTCAAGAATACAATCGAAAAAAAAATAGAAAAACTCCACTACCACTCCATACTCGGAATTGACACTGCTGTACAAAGGAGGCAGGCTAGTTTGGCTGTAACAGTGTTCTCAACACCAGTCCAGCGGTGACATGACGGGTTTGAACGTGTTGGCTTTGGGTCCGGAAGTGGTCGGCGGGGTAAGTCCCGAGAGAAGAGGATTCGCTCTTGCTACCTCTCAACACCAGTCCAGCGGTGACATGACGGGTTTGACCGTGTTGGCTTTGGGTCCGGAAGTGGTCGGCGGGTTAAGTCTCGAGAGCAGTGGGTTCGCTCTTGCTACTGCGGGATGAGACTCGCCGATCATTCTTGGATTCGACGTTGACATGGTCGAGCCGGGACTGTCTCTGCTGGGCTGCTTGTTGAACACTGGACACAGCCAAACAATCGTTGGTTCTGTCTTGCTGTTTACTTTATGTTTCTTGTTTTTTTTTCTTATAGTCCTTCCCCGCTACTAGGAAGGACGAAGCACAATCCAGGTGTACGAAGCACCTGCCACAGAAGCACACCACACTCCATAGAATCACACCGCACCTACCAGCAATAATTAATAGAATCAGCGACCAAATACAGCCTGCATCACATCCACACTACAACAACCACAATAGAATTAGATAACAACCACCCACTACTCATCCACATCGAGCATGCCCGGGATAAGGCAAATTACAAGGAGGAAATGCCTTGTATCTATTAAACATGAATTATATAAAATCACCACACGCGGTGGTGAAAATACGGCTTTCAGCCGTCATATTGGAATAATAAAATTAAAAAAAAAAAATAAATTGCATACTTTCCGCATCTGTAGACCACTTTCTAATCATATTTCAATGCTTAATGGAAACATTCAATTAAACTAACAAAACTTCTTCTTTTATCATTTTTTCTGTACATTTTAATCTACCTCTATTGGATGAACAATGAAGCTCTCTTCCTGGTGCTAATCGTTTGCACCACATTTGTGGGTAAAATTTTCTCACCAACGTGCAAAGATTGCATCCGAAAACTTCGGAACACCATTGATCAAGCAACTAATCGCTGATCTGAAGCACACAATCCAACCAACCACACCCATTCGACACAGATGATCGTAAATTTTCCACTTACTTACTGCAACCCGGTTTGCCACTAAACCCAAACCACCCGAACGACACGCCACAGCAGCAGCAGAGCTTACTGTCCCAAATACGGAAGTGCGCGCAACATATTCCATTACTATCAACGCGCTTCGATCTGGGTTCGCGGGTGTTGGTTGAGGTTGCTTCAACAATGAAGAACGAGAAAATGCAGCAAGGATTTTCACTATCGAACGGTTGGTGTCTCTTAAATAGCTCTCCCTCCACTATTCCCGTTCCATCACACCACCGGTCAAAAGGAATGCATCCGGTTTCGGTTGTGATGGTGGTCGTATTTAAATGCACTGCCGGTATCCATGCCCGGTCCACCGGTTTTCCTTCACAACCTCCCTTCCCCAACACAACGGAATTGGCATCTTTATGAGCATCTAGCATAAATGCAGTTGGCGTCCCGAAAGCGTTGACGTTGGTCACTTTACTGTGCTGGAAGTGCAACCGCCCGTGAACCTCGAAGCATCGGCGTGCCGGACGTTTGCCAGTCGTTACGGGTTTGCGGGAAATTTTCAGCATGAATTTAAAGTTTCCTTCAGCAGTACCCGCTTTTTCTCGTTCTCTCTTTCTATCTCTCTCTCGTATCCTGCCATTTTTTCGTTCCTTGCTATTTCAACCAAACGAACTGTATCAAAGTTTTGCTATACTCCAGGTCCCGGCCAGTCTCCGCCTTGCTTGATTTGCTATCTCCGTTCGAATAATAAATATTTTCGATTCGACCAGACCGCGATAATCTGCGAATGTGCGCGGGCGACGAAGAACGAGAAAGCCGAGAAGGAACCACATTTCTTGAGTTAGCAAGCAACGTTTTTTTTTTATGATCGAAACCTGCTGCAGAAACCGATTCGAAATGGGCATCGCGAAGCAAGCCTGAAAAATCCGACACAAATCGAGAATCGATTGACCGGGTGCAATCATAAAACATGGCACGGGGAAAGCCAGCAAAGCGAAACACAAATCGGTCCGGGATGGTAAAAGAGATAACGATAAGACATAAATAAGTGATGTGCCCGCACATACCGTTTTTTTCCGGGTGGAACTGGCAGCAGAAACAAAACACAAAATAATGTGAAATAAACAACTGCAGCAGCCAGAACCGGATCACCACGACTTACTGCTGCGTGTACACAGGAATGAAAAGTCGGCAAAGACAATATACGCTGCTACCAGTGCTGTTGGGTGTGTACAGCTTTTCGCCTTTTCGGTACTTTAAATTCAAATTATTTCCCCATAACACAGCGGATCCGAACATCGTCCCGTGCAAGTGCTGCCTCGAGGTGTTTGACAGTAAAATGGCACCCAAAATTTGATAGGAAAATGGCCGTTTCTTTTAAAATAAAACACACACATACAGAGAATCATAAAAATGTACAATCTCCCGTGGAATGGTCCCGAGTCACCGAGACGATGTATAAACAAGTTACCATCGAGAGCATATATGTGCATGCACACTGACACAGCTCGTGCCATTCGGGTGTCGAGAGTGTCGATTGCAGCACGGTGCACCCAGCCAGCTACTGATGACTTTCGGCATCAACTTCATTTGCTCACAGCGTAACGAGCACCAAACCTCCAACAGCCCGCCAGTTCGGACGCCCGCCAGAATACCTCCCCCTTCCCTTCCAATAACCTTAACAGTATCCAAGCAGCAGGATACACATTATTAAACACTCATAAAAGGGCAACGCTTTACCGAAGCGTTCGCCCATGGTAGCGAGGAAGAGGAAGTGATTTTAAAATAAATAAAAATCATATTCAGGTCCAACCAACGACTTCCTTTCGACGTGCTGCAATGAAGCAACAACAAAAATACGCGTTAAAAAAGGGGTGGTATTACAATTTATGAAAAAATACTCACCTCAAACGGCACGACAAGCTAGCAGTTTGGCCGGGGGATTTTTTTATTTCGCCCTGTTTAATGTGAACAACAACTTGAAACACCCGAAAATCGGCGTGAGCATCAAACGAAATGAAACGGCAAACACTTTGACACTTCAATTAATTTCTTCCCAAAAAAAAAAACACACACACACACACACACACACAGACAGGGTTTTGGGAGGAGTGGAGAAGGAGGTTTCCGCTTGTTTTCTCATTTGCTTATTTCGTTTTGATATGAGTTTTGTATCGGTTTTTTTTTTGGTATTTGTTCTCCTGTTTGTATTTCACTACTTTTTTTTTGGTTATTTACTCTTCACAGTTTATTATCTTTTATCTCACCCAGTTGTCAGAATTTGGCCGTTTTTTAATGTAGTTTCAATCACATTTCAAGGTGGTACCGGTTTAACACCATTTATTTGCTGCGTTTCTATTTACCGTTTTATGATGTGTTGCTTATCGCACCACAAAACACCGCAACCGAGAAAGATCCGTATCGGCAATGCGGTTTCCGTTGTTGGCCCCAAGTCACTGGCGGGTGTATGATTTTTGATGATATGGCGCTTGCCCTTTCCCGTATCAAGGGAATCAGTTGTCTGTTGGCGTAAAAACATTGAACCGAGTTAAAAGTGTTGTTTTCTTCCGCTGTGTAGTACTGCTGACAGTACTTATCACAAGCTGTTGGTTGGTGTTTTCCAAACGTTTAGCGTTCCGGGGGTAGCTAGCGATAGTGTTGACGGGAAGTTGATGCATTTAGACGAGGTGTGTTCTTGTTTTTCACCCTCTTTTTTTGGTGCGCGCACACTTCAAACGCATTCGATGGGAAGAAAAACGTATTTTTGAGCTGTCAATGCCTTTCGAATGCATACGTCGATCAAGCAACATTATAATGGATCGTAAAAAAAATGATAAAATTTTTGGTCGGCAGCTAGGCAAATCCCTTTGACCGTTAAACGAGGTGCTGTTATGAAAGTACGTGTTCATATTTTAAATATTAAAAGTGACAATAGTGAAATTGACAACAGCCAAATTTTTGAAGTTGTCAGAAAACCAAAATGCCACAAGAGAAAAACAAGCATACATTTTAGGCTTCAAATTGTTGACTTGATGCAGAATTTCATGGTTAAAACAATTTCAAACTTAGTTGACCTGTTGTTATTCACGAAAAAACTCTCTAATTTACTTCAATCACATTACTTTTCAGGTTGAAAATCTATATCAAATTTCTCATAAAAATGGTTTGATTTGTTAAACCATTCCTTCAAGTACAGCTTAAAACAGTAGTTAGACAAGTCAATGGGGCGACCCGCTGGTGTATACGATAGCGGCGCCAGTCTTCACATGGCAGGTCTTCACCGGGGTTCAAATCCCGTCAGACCGCATCCCCGTACGCAGGACTGAGTATCCAGCTACGAGTAAAACCAAGTCATAGAAAGCTAGCAATAACAGTCCAACACCTTCCGAGGTTGTAGAGCTAGAGCCAAGTCAATTTGAAACTATCATAATTCATCAGCCGGGGAAAAACAAAATCACAATTGATGTTAGTACGATAACTTTCTCGAATTTATTAACAATACAAACTAAAATTACCAACGATAATTATACAGTCTTTTAATTTGATATATTAAAGAAATTACAAACCTTATGAAGATTTTTTTCACTGATCGCTACAATTTGGACTTTTGTTGTACAATACAAAACAAAGCGGTTATTTGCTATAACATAAAATTTCACGTAGGTTATTATATACTATAAGCGTTTATTCTTTGTTGTGTCAAATATGATCTATATAGGCCATACTTTGCAACAGTCGATTGTGCACACTTTTAAGCATCAATTTCACAGAATCTCATGAAAGAAAACTCACATCAAACCAAAGACGCGATGCACTACTTGTGTATCGCTTTATTGCCATACTTTGCAAGTATGTCTGGTATAAAGCATGGCCCAGCAACCGTTTTGCCCCTTTAAGTAAGGTATTTTCATTCCAATATGTTACGCAGTACGCAGTATTATCACATATTACCTTCTCTCGGTGTACGTTATGTGTCTTCGATTGAACATGTCCTGGAAGTGGTATTTAGACAATTTCTTTTCCCAGCTTGCCACTCTTCCGGAAGCACTTGCTCAAAGGGTTTCCAATCGATACCATCCCATCACAGACGCACCCACAGTAGTGCCGATGAAAAATATTTCCATATCGGAAGCCCCAGAACTTCTCCACCGCGCTCGACCGCCCGCAATGAAGGTACGGAAAGTGGGACAAGCAATTTCAATAAGATATCGTCCAAGTGCGCGCGGCACCAGAAGTAACGTAGAGCGCGGCCAACATCGAAGCGTATCGCAAAGATTGGACAAAAAGTTTTTCTCAAGAAAAATTGCATCAAATCAATTCAGACGTTCGGGTGCATGGCCACAGCAAAGAAAAATGCCGCTGTTGGTTACAATGTAGCGGAAAGCAGTTCGGAGCATGATCATGATGATGCCGGTATCTTGGGTGCAGTAGAACTGCCAGCAGTTGTCGCTGCCATGACAACGCACACAACAGCCAAACAACAGTTGTGATTGACAACTGGTTTTCGTAGTTGGTGGCGTTGGTTGAGGTAAGCTCGGCAAACCATGGGTTGGTCCGGCCCGCTGCCAAGTGGCCAAAACCAAACCCCGGGACACATCGGCAGAAATGACAGAGCTGCCACAAACAAAAAAAAAACACTCTCCGATGTATGGCCAAGCGCGCTGGAAAGTTTGCAACCATTTGCGGTGCTAAACGTGCCGGAATAATCGCATTTTGGCAAGTGTTACCGGTTTAGAGGATCGAGCAAAGGATGCCCAACTCTCGGTTGCCCGTTACGATGGTACGTTGGTGAGTGTGTCAGTAAAGCTTTGCCTACCGCCTTAGCCGTCACTAATTCAAAAGTCCGGTTCTATGTCATTTCTTACCAAGCGACAACGGCAACAACGACGACCGCATGGGAAAAAACAGCATTCCCGAGATCTTTTCCAGAGCTAGGCGAAGCCATGGTAATGCAGCAGTCGGACAAAATGTGGTATCAGTGGAAAACTTTCGTTGCAAATTGTTACATACTTTAGCCGAGAAGTTATCAATAGTAAACTTACGCCAAACGGAGCCAGTCAAAACTGGGTTGAGCGCCAGCTCGAGTTCTGCCCCACCTGAACGTGGGAGTCTTCCGACTCTGCCTCTATCGATTGCACCGAAATGGAGTGCCAAACTGTGGCCCATATTTTTCTAACCCCCTGGTTTGCTGGCTCCCGGTGGCTGCTGGGAAACACATTCCAAAGTTATCCTTTGATACGCAGAAAAAGAACAACCTGCGTTCCCATGGCGCTCTGCCCCAGCGACCGATACAATCTTTGCCGTAGCTGAGCACTTTGAATGCAAACAGTGTGCAGAAATACGGTCATCAGCGTGGACGGATACACAATGCAAGTTTCACCCTAAAATGAAGAAAGTTTCCGCTTGCATATCTGCGGCCCGATTCTCGGGGACACTCACAGTGGCGCGTTGTTGCTCCCTCCTCGGTATGTACTGGAACGGTCCCAGTACCATACGGAAGATGATAAGAAAGATGTTTTTGAAGCATTAACTTCTGATACGGTACACGATACAATAAAGATAACTGGCGTGGAGGATGTAACCGGTGGCCGGTTAAGGGAAAAACTTTATTGGAATAGTTGTACGGCTGGCGGTGCTTTAGTACTGCGAAAAGGCTAAGAATCCAGTGGGATGTGCCGCATCGGGTCCTTAATAGACACCGGCAAGTTCCATTTGGCGTTTATTAGTCCCGGTTGAGTTTGCCGAAGGTTACGAGAGGTTAGATATCAAACGGTTTGGATATGTTTTAATTGCGCTTTAAGTGAGCGTTCCCTCGAGCATTACCTGAGTCGTATAGACGAACTTTTTGAAGCAATAAAAAGTTTCCAGAAGTAAATAAAGATGGTTTTCAACAACAACCAAAAAGCACAAGACAATAGAATTTAAATAAATATTCAAACACTTTACACCAATCGGTTCTTTTCTTAGGCGTTGCTGGGGAGATAAGTACTAGTAACTTCAATGGATTGAAGCAGTAGTACCGTGAGTTGTCCTGATCCTGACAACTGGCATCATTGCGGTAGCATCATTTCCTTGTTTGCGTTACCCTCCTCCGAAGACCTCAACCACACACAACCCGTGAAACAGGTTAAATATCAATCAGCGGAAATCAAAATCCAAAACTCCTTACCCACCTCATTCAGATGTCATAACGATGTATCCTTTTGCTCTCGCGCACAACACGCAATCAGACACACACACACTCACTCACACACATCCACACCCAGTCAAACATCCGTCATCAAAAGGAATCACATCGTGCACATGTGTACAGCCGACAACAGACCCGATTTCTTCCCACACACAAAAAAAGCCCTACCTAAGCCACAAGCGGAACGGTACCGTAGCTGTGAAGGATTCGGTACGCATAATACCGACAAGCAGCCGACAGCGAATCGGTTACAGCGTGGTGGACGATTATTAAAATATTTATCATATTCCATCGGCCGGCGGAGTGTATAGAATCGCGTCCTAAACACGTCATATCGCTACACTCTTAGCTGGCAGGGGTTTAGCGAGCACTGCTTCCTTCACTTCTTCGAGAGGCAATTGGCAAAATCCTTTTTCCGCAAACGATATCCTTTCTCCGACGTCCTGTTGTGTTCACACACAATTCCTTCCCCATCTGCCTTGGGTTTCTAGTGCAACAAAAAAAAAGGAAAAGAAATGGAGGATACAAGAAGCACAAACAGTGCGACCCGTATCAACGTTTATTCGCATAATCTTTTCAGCGATATCAATAAACTTAAACATTTTCTCATCCGTTCGTTTTCCCGTTCGGCGCACTCAATCGAATTCCGAAACCTGCTGCTGCTGCTGCTACTGCTGCTGCTTTTCCGCCCGTTCTTTCTCCTTTTCCCGGGAACAAAAATGCTACATTTCTAGACGTTTAGCAGCAGGGATCATTCGGCAGGCGCTCTACAGAAATTGAGCATGCGGAAAAAAGCCACCCCGACAGAACATGGTAACCGTGCTCTCGAGCCGCGGGTTCTAACACATGTCATCTTGAGGTGCGCACTGCGTGTGTCGCGTCTTCTCCATGCCCGTACGGAAAAGCGCACTAACCCTCCCATAACGAGCCCGCGGGTTGTCGAAATGATGATCCCGTCAAAGAAAGGAACGGACCATCAGCAGGATCGTACCGTCTAAAGTTCGTTTGGACCCGTTTCCTTATCCCTTTGCCCGGCTTTTTTCCTTACTAAGCAGCCATGCTTCACTACTTTTTCTTCAAAATGTTCAAAACGCCGAAACAGAAAGCAAGCTCCACTTGAACCAACCGTAACGAGAGAGAGCGAGAGTGAGTGCGAGAGATGGTGCGATGGTGAGCAAAGGATTGGTAACCTGCAGCGAGCGGGGATCGTGGCCGAAAGGTTCGCGGAGGCACTTCAATCGACCCAATGCCAATGCCGCGTGATGAGCATAACAGCGTCGACGACGTTGAGGGAAAGTTCTTCTTTTCTCAGGCCCTTCTTTCTAAGACATTGCTCTTTTCGCGGCTATTCGATACGCTTCCACGTACACACACGTGCGCACCCGGAAAAAGCTCATTCGTTTTCCCTCGGCAAATATGTGATTTTCGCAGATGGTATGGAAAATTCTTCATCCCTTCCATAATGCCACCTTCACATAATTTTACCACCCCGTGTACCATTCCGAGCCCGTCCGGACTGCGCTTAAAAGGCGCACACTAACGAAGGAAAGTTTTCAGCATCTTCACAATTTCGCCTGCAAGCACACTTTCCGCCAAACAAACGCATGGCACTGGCGATGTGGATCCACATTCGCGATGTTTCTTTGCTTGTTCCGGGCTGCTACAGCTTCACATCTCGCCCCGTCAGTGTGCTGCTTTGGAGCTGTTGGAAAACGCCGCAAGCGATGCCGACTTCTTCCGACCGTACTAACGTCCGGAAGCGTGCACGTATGCCACCATCAACTGTCTGTCTATGGTGCATCATCATTGGTGCACGATAGTGCCCTCCCTCTCGGAATGATTAAAATATTCAAATGATTTAATTTAATCGAATACGGCTACCGCGAATCCGCGTTGCAGTCAGAGCCGCTTTTTTGTTGTTGTACCGACTGGAACCGGAGATGAGAAAAATGTTTAAACGAAGGCAAATTGGAAACTGTGCATGTTGAATGAATTTTGCGATGCAGATGATGTTCGACTGATTGCAGCAAAACGAGCTGTCATCTGGTGAAATGGATCGTTCGATCGGGAAAGGTAAAGAAGCCATAGTTCTGAAACTCGTTATTATCCTTGGGATTCGATAGCCTTCGAAGGTAACGGCTTCTACCGTAAAGAGGTGTGCCAAGAAAGGAAATAGGAAATGTCTCAAAATTTAGAGAACACATTTATGAAACCTAAGCTTTTATTACATACGTTTTTAACGCATTCAACGCTTTCAATGAACTTTGTAATACTTTCAGCTTTAATCATATCTATTGTGAGAAAACGGCGTAGTTTTTTAAGATATAGTTATTAAACGATGCAACTAACTTACTTACTTACTTATCAGACGTGGCAACTGTTTCGCGGTCTCTTATTATAGCGCATACAGACAAATCAACGCGATCACTCCACCTCATTTTGCGTCTACCACGCCTTCTATGTCCATGAGGATGGCTTAAAGGACTTTACAAGTTGAGTCGTCCGGTGCCATTCTCATGATAAGACCTGAGCGTAGAAAGGACTCTAATTATCTACACGATAGTGAGGTCACCGTACACCTCATATGCCTTGCCATTATAGCGGCTTCTCTATTGTCCTTCCACACATAAAAATACTTCTGAGAATTGTTCTCTCGAGCGCAGACTAGACGGTTTCATTAGATTATGAAGCCAGGTAAACTTCCAAATTAGCCCAGAATTCCAAATGAGCTCATTGCGTCACAAAGATTTACCCTGGATATGCTGTCATATACGGCTTTAAAATCCATGAGAGCTCAAAACCATCATCTGCTACTTCGCCATCTTCCAAAGGATTTCTCACATGCTGAAGATTTCTGAAGAGAAGTTGATCTTGTAGTACCACGAAAAAAAAACATTTAGTAATCTTAGATTTAATACCGTGAAACTCCAATTGCATGCTGGAGTCTCCTATCTTGTATATGAGATAGATAATGTCTAGAAACATACGCCAAGCGGTGTGTGCTGGTATAAAATATCTTGGAATAAACCATATAGTCTACGCATTACGTTTTCTAACTGATCCAAGAGCAGGCGCATTCTAGCCTGAAACAATCTCTCTTCTTCCTATTTTCCTTCCTGTTCCTGGATGAGAAACGTTGAGAACCTTACAAAGTTTTCCAACAGCTATCCGTCCGCAATGTCTTTGCTCAAAACTCGCTTTAACGAACATAGAAGTACACCGACGCTTAGCTTTCAGAGTAAAATCGTATTCCCTACTATCGTTTACATTTCTGAATATCAAATCCATTTGAATTATGGTCATATTTTTCTCCGACCATCGTGGCACCTGCAATTAATTAAGATTATCCACCATTGGGACGAGGAAACTAACACATCTCCCTGCAACCTGAGTGACAACGTCACACAAGACTTTACAGCGAATCCATAATATCGAAGAACAAATCACCGATAGCAAAATCAAACAATACTTTAAATCGCTGCTCCTACAACTCGGTGGCAATATCTCTTCGTCCAAGAGGAAGAACCTAGAGTGTGCCATAAACGGTCGTAAAAATCTGGAATGAATTTATGGTTCTACCCCGCCGAATATGGCGCTCAAACAACCACACATTCCGAACCATTTTTCCTCCCAGCATGAAGAAGCACGTGATGCATTTTTTTTTTATCGCAAACCATCGCACCTTTTGCGTGATTTGCCGGGGAATCATTTTTTTTCTCCCTAGCTCCAGCAAAAGTCAAACAAACCCCATACTGGATGGATCGATCGAAGAGCGAAAAAGATTATCTTTTCTTTTCCCGTTTTACAAGAATCGGCTGGTATGCAAATTTTCATAGCCCATAAATTGGCAATGCGAATCATCGCAAACCGTTCGGTTTGGAATTGCTTTGAATGTCTCCCGTAGCAAACGTTCCGAATCTACCGCATCTAATGACCGGGAACAGTGAAATGTCTGTACGCTGGAACAAGTTTGTTCTTCTGGAGAGGATTTTTTTTTTCGCTCGTTTGCTTAGTCCCTCTCAAACTACAGACAGCTTTCGAAGGACCACATTTTTCTGTCCAACCCAGGTCAGTTACCTTGCCGTGCACGGTACACCGAGCAGGATCGACTTTGTCATCATCTGCTCATCAATTTGATTCCCGACATTGCGTTCGGTTTGTTCGTTCGATCCGTGTTCGTTTCGGGCAATAACAAAAAGGTGGTCCAATTGAACCGTACGTACGGAGTAAACCCAACTGCAGAGCTATCCCCAAAAGCCATTGCCAAACCGTTTTTGGCGTTTTTGCGCGGCTGTTCGCAGTTCACATCGGACGTCCCTTGTAATAAGCGTATGTATATGCAAAGCGCCAAGAGTTACTGTAAGATGACGTGCACGATTTTCAATTCATTTTTCGACCTTCTCTGTCAACAATGGTAGCGGGGTCCCGGGTCGAATCACGATTGCCCAACCAAGCTCACCTCTTATCGTGAGAAAGATCCCACCCGGTGATATTCCGATTCGTGTAGAGTTCTAGCCGTAAGCCGTGGCAAAGAATGAGCCGACGACAGCGTGTACGTGAGCTGGGCCGGTCTCGGTAATGCACCGTCCGGAATCTGCTCTCACACGTTCTGATTACATCTTTGCAACGTCACCGCGCGCGCAGTCACTTGGATGCACTTCGCGATGCTTCCTGCATTCATAATCCACGTCTTGGCGGGTTGCTTCCCTGATCGTGAGGATGCGGCGTCCAGCGTTCTCGCTAGCTTAGCCCACACTTTCCCAAACAACACCGCTTAGCAATACATCTTTGTCACCTAACCTCTGCAAGCAGCGGACCAGGAAGCACGTCACAGAAGGTTGTTCTGGTAGGGTACGGAGTGATTGACATGTGAACAAATAATGCAGTAGAGCAAATAGTGTCACCCTTACCTACCGGGGCACAAAAGCAATTTCTTCGACACTTGCAGAATCAACACACAAACTAACACACACGAGATGCACTTTCCCACACACATACACCCATAACACACACGACGGATGCGATGTGATTGACAAATTAATCACACTCATCCCAACTACTACTTTGTTTACTATGCAACCGTATGTGACAGTCGCTGTGCAAACTGTCAATTTTCGTTTGACGGCGTGTCAAACGAGCATAACGAAAACGGAAACAAAACAGTTCCGCTACCGCTACCACACTTTACATTCACTTTGCTACCAAATGCACGAGATTGCAGTGCAAAATGCAACAGAGATCAAACGCCGCCATTAGTGGACACAAAGTTAAATTGTGTGCGTCCATCCCGTTTGCTGCAGAATCGCAATCGCCAAATAGTGGAGATATCGCTCCAGCTTAAATGGGTTCGAACCTTAATTGAAGCTATCTGTTTTATTGATTTTTGTTCTTAATCACAGCATAGCACAACGGTGGTAAGTTCATTGTTTAATTATATTTCATCCCCCAAAAAACGTCCAGCTTAAATTCAAAACAAATGCAAACAATGTCCTATTTTCAGGGCAGAATTTCATGCTATCGTTTTTTCTTCAATCAAAACATACAATTAATTCGTTGTGGTTCATCACGATCACTTCACGTTTTTTTCTTGCACGTTAAACAACCATGATGTTGAATTCTGTATCATTTTCAATTGCTGCCACACATTTTTATAGCTTTCCTGTTTACATTGTTGGCTAACGAATGGTTTAGATACATGTGTGTGTGCACCCGTGTGTTGGCACCATGAATTGTCCTTTCCACGTCCTTCGTTTTATTATGCTACATGAACCATCATTGTGCGTGCTTGACGCGTGTGTGTGTGTGGCGGGGAACCGGAAAATGAAGTTTGTTTAGCAATAACAAAGTCATTTACATTTTAATTTCAATGTTTACGAAAAGCCTCCCAAAAAGCAAAAATCCCAACCCGAACGCCCCGGAAAATGGGTGGACACAATTTTAAATATGCTTTTTTTAACGATATTTTTCTTGTACGTTTACCCTTTTGGAAGCGCCGGGTGGCTAACCTCCCGCCCGGAACATTCTAATTCGCTTCTAACCAACTGGATGTACATCACGTTTCGGGGAAGCATGGAGCCTGGGACCGTGCACGATGATAAATGCCATGGCACGTGAGCTAATGCATTTAAAACAATTGTGTCAATTGTGGGGTCGACTGTTCTTTTTTCCATGTATCGTGCTGCCCTGGGTGGATGAAATTTGACCAGGAAAGATAAACCATACCCACCAGAAGACACGGTTGCCCATGTGCTATGTGTATGTGTGTTAATTGAATTATCCTAACTTTGTCGTTTAGGTTTAGCGCCGGTTGCAATGAAAATTGTGATATTTATTTAAAGGGTTTCACCAATTATTTTGGAGGTGTAAAATAGAGAGCATTTTCTGGATACAGGATTTGTTTTGTATGTGTTGATGAAGACCAACCCAGCATATCGTATTGAATCGCTATTCCCCTTTACAATCCAATATAGTGCGTTGTTTATTCCGAGGCAAATTAAAGAGCATCACTACTTCTTCATCAGAGACTGAAAATACTTAGAGATCTTCTTGTGTTACAAGAATATTTTAAAACGTTCCTGCAAAATCCCTCTTTTTCATTGTTTATTCATCACACATCGAGATTTCTTAGTCTGCCAGTTTTGGCTTGCTTCATTTGATTTTTACCCTTAAGATTAATGGATATTTAGGAAGTTCCGAACGAGATTCTATATCCGGTCCTGACGTTTTAAA
Source organism: Anopheles maculatus (assembly GCA_002091835.1). Lineage (NCBI taxonomy): Eukaryota > Metazoa > Arthropoda > Insecta > Diptera > Culicidae > Anopheles > Anopheles maculatus. The sequence continues at coordinate 341,028 of KZ061653.1, forward strand.
GATCGTCTCAGCTACCAGTCAATTTCTTCCCGGTGTTCCTAGTAATCGTTCCAACTCCTCTATATAATGGATCGTTTGGTGTACTTCTCATGACATACCCAGCAAAACCTGAGCATGACTAAGTCATTGTTTCGCAGTTAATAGAGCTCGCTTGCAATTCAGAAAATGCAAGGCAAAACATCCTTCTGAGTTATTCCAGCTTCATCTATCGCTGCTAATATTTTGATTGAAGTTCATTTCCATTTACTTAAATCTAAGAATTACCTCCATTTATTTTCATTTGACGTTTGGTCTTTGTCATTCTAACAAGCCTGGTAAGCTTGGCTGATATTCGCACAATGGTTTTAAGCATCGAAAAATTTCACTTTGCCTATTCAGTTTTGAACTCAACTATAATATAGAACGAACCGTTCTATACGACGGTTCGAACAGGATTCAATACGCAGTCGTTTCTTGTAACTACGAAGTTTTTCTTCAGTAACTTCTCATGTACGCATTCTACGCGTGGACCACGTCATCCGTGTAGATTTGACAGAATATATTAAAGGTATTAGTTAACATCTTCCGCACATAAAGCTTTTTGTTACATTGACAGGCGAAAGAAAAGAGTGTAGTATCCAACATTAACTAACCGTACGCCAATTAAAGCTCTTCGCTTTCTCGAACAAACAACTCCTTTATTGTTTTCTATAACTTGATTCAACTACAAACCCGTTATTCCGCGTTACTGTATTTTTCTACACGTTTGATTAATGTCACACCAAATAGAATGCCGCAAAGCTGCCCACCGATGAAGACTGAAAAGAAGTTTTGTTTTTTCGACGCACCGGCTAGTTATCCCTCTTCAGAGATATCATGAACAAGCAAAATTTAGCCTTACATTCCTTACCTGTCAACCTTGCGCTGCTGATGAACGAGACGCCACTGATAGTGGAGCAATCATTATCATCATCCATGACGAGCTAACCGGCAGAATGGTCGTCTCGTGGTGAAGAAATGTTACCCGATTTCTTCTACCGCTTCCTGACGAGCGTGCAAAGCGGCTACAAATTGAATGAATGAATTTGAATATGATAAAAATCAGTATGCAAATTGAGGTTTCTTCCATTTTGTGCCATGCAGTAGTAGTAGTAGTAGCAGTAGTGTTGGTGCTGCTAGTTTTCCCATCCAAAGACAGTGCCACAAACGCCCGATGTTTTTTTTTTTGTTTGGTTGTTGCCGGCAAAGTTTATGGGATCTTCGTCACCTAGCTACTAGCACAGAACGTTCGTCAGACGCTGGCAAAAGGTAAATTGATGGGCGACGAAAATCCTGCAAGATGGATAACGATATTTATCACACTCTCTTTGCACCGTTTGTCTACGGCCAATCGCTTAGTTAGTTTGGAAGGGAGGACGTTGTCTTAAAAACTACCGGAAAACAACTACCCGAAATTGGATGGGTTGCTCCATTCGGCCAACAGCTTCATGGTGTTGGTGTCCTTTTTCACAGCATGTATCAATTCTTGTGCGAAAGCTTCGACCAACAACAACAAAAAAGTGTCACTATGATTTGATTTTCCTTTTTTTCACGTTTAACCACAACACCCCTACTCACTGATTGCAGATTTCTCCAAGTTGTGGATTCTATTTTCAATGGAATAATGTCTGGGTTGGCTAAAAGTTGGTACCAAAACACACAAAAAACCCGCAACCAAATGTTCCAGAGCCTACAACACATTTCACGCAACAAACTCCGAAAGCAAACAAAAAGGCCCCCCGACAAGGCTTCAGCCTTCGTTAAGCTGGGCATCGAATAAAATTTCTAACCACCAGCATGTGGCCATCGAAAAATTGAACAACAGGACAACAATCCGTGGAATGTTCCTGCCACCGTACCCTATTTTCTGAACGACCAGCGAGGTCATGGTCTTCCTTTTTTTTCCTCTTGCTGGAATGGGATTTCCTAACCTAAAAAAATACCCGGCGCTTACGAATTGGACGGAAAACGCTTTTCTGGGAGGGAAGATTATCATTAGAATAATCATCCTTATCCTTATCACATATTGTTGTTATATTCATGAGCGCTTCACGGGACGCCCCGACAGTATACCGGGCTGACCAAAGGCTCCAACACTACGACCGTAGCCTCTTCTTCAGCAAGCAAGCGAGCACAAAAACCATGGTAACTGTGGCAACCGTTCACCGTTCATCGTTGAATAGAGGTGGTTGAAAATGTTCACCATCACCTATACCGCTGAACAGAAAAGAAGAGAGTGTGTGAGTCTGTGTTTGCGAAACGGAACGCAAACGACGGCGAACTTAAAGATAACTATAAAGTTATAAAGTTTTGAAATTGATATGTGAAATTTACATACACAATCCAAGTAAACACACACACCCCGAAACAGAACAAACAGAACAGACAGGGATGATCTTTTCCTGTCAGACGGCTCAGATGAAAGCAACACCGTCGTCGCCGTTCGGTCATGCATGTAAATAAGTATTATTTGAAGACTCACCAGGCGTGCCCAGACCGCCACCCGTCCTTCAATTTCCGCTTGTTCCATCACTAGCAGCAGCAGCTCATCACACGGCTTGTTGATTAGTAAACTACACTCCAGGAACTGTTTCCCTGGCAACTGGATTGGATTGCTGGATGGGAAGTTTACGCGCCCCCTGTTTTTTCCATCCACCCTTACCTGTCAAAGTGACATTATGATGAGATTATTCCTTCCCCTAGCTATTTCCAGTAAAACTTCAGTCGCTCGGTACTGATAAGAGACGGGAAGGGTAAAAACTATAGTTTTCCGCATTTGATACGGTACAGGTGTTAACCGTTGACTTCTAAAACGGTTGGTTACGGTTGTCATACCTGCCGTGCCGTTCGGGGAAAATAAGCACCAGCTTCATTAGGCGAGTTGTTACACAAACTCCACTGTAATGCCGTTTACGGATTGTTCCTGGAGCTAGATGCGCTTGCCTCTAATACGACTGATTAGCGTTGCTATTTTTCTGTCTTTGCACGCTAATTCGTTGAAAATAAGAAACTATTTCACTTTGAAGATTTCGGATGTAACGGGAGGAGCAAAAGCAGCTAAAAATTAGTTCATCCAGAACACCGAGTTTCAAAGTTTGGAAACTGAAGCCGAAATGTGGGTCTTTACCTATGTCCATGCTGTGTACAAATTTTCCACGGCTAGTACAAAAAAATAGAATCCTATTTGAAGCTTTTTTATCCACTTTTATCTCATCGAGCTGTAACAGATGGACGAACCGAATTTCGACTGTGGAACGTTCTATAAAATCACACAGAGAAAGAGAACGCAACCGAACTTAGCGACAGTGAATTGGCCACATTCGCCCGTAAGCAACATCGGCCCGAAAACCCCAACGGATCCTAAATTCGTTATCGAATCCGTTACGGAGCTCTTTTTTTTTGACTTCCTCCAGATGGAAGGGACGTCGATTTTACAACGTGGGCACCTGGGTGTTTGGAAAATGGTTGACGTTCGTTTTGCGGACGCCCCTTTCCATAAGGACGCTATCATTATCCGATCCAGAGTGCGATAGGTGATGGGAGTGACAGCTTGGCCTTGGATATCTGTTTTTTTTGCGGGCCCATGCAACTCTCCTGATAGGTGCCGTTGCATGGATGTCGATGGAAAACTGGTACTTTTTTGCTGCCCCGTC
>KZ061653.1:344742-399745 GCA_002091835.1 Anopheles maculatus
CGGCCAAAAGTCCTGGTGCGGCTGGTGCACCTGGAACTGTGAACACATGAACCATGCATGATGGCTTATGAATTGAACGCACGGTGAACAGGATTGCAGCCAAAAGCGTCGACTTAAAAAAAAGTACAACCACACCAACCCTTAAAAATAGTTTAAAACAGGGCGAAAAGTGTTGCCAGGAACGAGAAAAAGAAAAAAAAACAAGTATCCCACGTCATACGCCATTTTATCGTGATGGTATCAGTGGGCTGCATTTTACACCTTTACACGGTTTGGCCTTTGGCGACAACGAGTGTAAGGTAATTTTCACCTGCAAAATGTCATCAAAGGTGTGAAAGTAATGTTTGTTTGAAGAAATAAAGAAAACACTTTTTTTAAGTTAAGCCTTACAATGGACGATAAAACTTAATGGCTTTCATTAGTATGATCGTGTTTAATATAATTGTGGTTGATCTATTCACACAGAAATGACACAGAAGATATTCATAAGAAAAAGTCAAACATTTCTTAAATATAACTGTAAGAATTTAAGACTTATTGATATTACTAAAATGATAAGAAAATGCGTTATATCAACAGCATAACATATAATAATATATCTAAAACTAGTAAACAAACCAGAAACCAGAAAAGAACGTAAACTAATGATATAAATACGATCAATTAAAATGTTACAACAATAATAACACAGAAAACAGAACAAAAATGAAAAATGATAAATATATTTGTTTAAAAAAAACAAGAAAAAACTTATGAAAATGAAAAAGATTTTGAAAACCCTACAACACCAGCAGTAACAACAAAAACTGGGAAAACGATATCATATACAGTGTAATAATAATAGAAAAATCATGATAATGAACGACAAAAACTCAAATGAATACAGCTTTTACTCATGAACGAACTTCTTTTTATTCACATTTTAAATAAATCAAATTAACTAACAGCAATGTTTTGCTCTACGGTACAGGATATAGGATAATACTGTTTAAAGCATTTTGTATAAATATTTATCCACTTTACACTTATTTGTTCCTTTGCTGGTCGATTGATACGGAACGATTGCTACGATGTCTATCTACTACACTACACGCTGCCTTTGGCAGCGGACTAAGCACCAAGAAAAAACTACCACCTACCAATCCCAACGGTTAGGAACTTTGTACTTTCACCAGAATCCAGTTTCATCCTCAGCCCAGCGTGTAAGCTAGTCGGATCCTTTACCCGAAAACTTCTTTCCAAAACACTTTTCTTGCCCTACACACACTCTAGCGTGCCCTAGCGTAAACATTTTACATAAGCGCTCGTGAAGCGTAGTGGCCGTTTACTTTAACCTAACTAGAATTGAAGTGAAGAGTACACACGACGCAAGGACGCACAACTACAAAGAGAGAGAGAAAGGCAAGGGAACGACTCTCCTTTCCAACACAACACCCGACCGATGCACCATCGTACCGAAATTCTTTAACCGTATAAGAATCGGGAGCTTCCCGAGTGGAAAGTTAGCTACTCAATCCGTGTGTGTGTGTGTGTGCGTCGTGGTGTCCCCAGGATACCGTAATGGGTTGGGACGTGCGCAGAGACAACCCGGGGCACAGGTCCCGGTAGGTTTGCTAAATAAAAATCCTATAAAACGACACAAGCTTACTGACGTGCCGGTGCGAGTAGCTGATACTAGGGGCACCAAACGGGACGGATAAATAAATATTAAATAGCTTCAAGCTGTTACGTTTTTAATACGACTCAACGTATGACGCTTGTAGTCGGTTGACGAAGATCGGCACCCTATCTCTCCTTCGAGCTTGAACCCGATCCACCTCGAATGCCAGCAGGGCCAGCATCGATCCAGAACGATCGGGTCAGCATGGAATGTGAAATGGTGAAATTGGGATGCTGCCGCTGGTTGGAAAATTGGAATTTCAACCTCAAGACCTTACCGAACCGTTGTGGAACATTCCTAAATAAGGATTAAAAGCTGACAGGAACAGAAGCAGCAGGGCAACAGCTCAGCATTTAGCACACGGAAGCAGAAGACATGGTACGTGGCAAACGAAATAGACAGCTAGCACACGTTAAAAGTAAACTTCAAATCAAAGCAAACAAAACACGCAACCGGCTAATGCATGCCAAACCTTCTTCACTGCGGAAGCATAAAAGGGGAAAGCAAAACTAGCATTAAACGCAGGACAAAAGGGAAATGTGTATGTGTGTGTGTGCTGTTTTCCTCGTCGTTGCACCTTTACCGGTGGCCATCTTTTGCTAGATGTAACAACAAACGCCAAACGAACAAACGAACCAAACAAACAAAAAACACGCACACAGTACACCGAAACGAACCTTTGTAATTGGAGCAAAAGTCATTTCGCTACGTTGGACCATCCTCCGGTGAAGATATTGCGTTTTGTCTAGTGTTTTTTTGTTACATTGTGTCAGCAATTTTATCTGCCTCTCTCTTTCTTGCTGTCCCGGAATGGAGGATGCATTCCAATTTGACTTTCTTTCACTGCTGCTGCTGCTGCTGCTAACAGACGGCCGGTTTGTTTTAAGGAAGCTAGCCACTTTAAATATACTCGGATAGCAATCTGGAGCCAAGGTGGAAAGGTTTGTTTCTTTGGTAATTGATATGCGGTGGGTCAATCCGGTAAGCTATGCTTGTGCTCCGGGATGAAAGCATTCCAATTATTTTGCAAGTCGTGATTTTCGTACCGTCTTTCCATCGTAATCCATGGACGGAATCATTTTGTTGTACCAAAAACAGGTATAATGAAAGCTTAGTTGTTTTGTTTGTTGTCTAAATATATTTGTCAGTTGCGTAACAATTAACTGCGAGATTAAGTGTATCCAACGGTGTATAGTCAATACAAAACATACAAATCGATAGTACGCTTAAGTAATCCTTAAGTTATGTCTTTACTATAAATTCTGTAGCAATGATAAGATTATTTGCAAAATGTTTAAACATTTTTGTACACCAATCTATAACTTGAATTCTTCTTCTTTCCTGGCCTGCTCCTGTGGGAGCACGTCTATTAAAAACAGCCTGGCATCTGTCGAACTTGAATTAAAAGAGACTAAAAGCAAGTAGTTAGCAAAGGAAGAATTTTTTTTTTGCCAATACTTCCGCACACTATATGAAATGACAAATTTATTATTTTTCCATTGTAAATAATTACAAACCAAGCTCAATATGATCACAAATATGTTCAATCAAAGAATTGTGAAATAAGAATGTTTGCTTGCTTAAACAATAAAAGAATGTTTAAAATTAAAACTAGATTTTCTTTCAATTTTAATTAATTTCTTTTATCTCTCATTTTTTCTGGCCACCTTTTTTTAGATACATATTGTTTTCAAGTTTTGATATTTAACTTATTGCATTTTAAAACGCCATAATATTATTCCAATATAATATTTGACAAGACTATGGTCACTTATTCACTAACATTTTCATATACAATTGTCCTTACACTAGTTAAACTGCACTGTTCTCATGAGCTTTGGAGCCTTTAGCAGTGCGATCTTAATGTCCCAATATTCTTTAGAGTATTTTTTCCATCGATACGTTTTGATGAGTGCTGGTATAGAAAAAAAGTCGCTCAAAATTAAAGTAAAATATTTTTATATAGTACTGTTATCATACCCTATTTTATGAGATGTATTAATTATCAACAGATATACAACGAAACACAATTATAAATGCAAGGAATATCTGATTAATTGTTTTCTAAAGCCAAACATTGCTTTTGCAATACAAGGGAAAATGTTTTTGATTGAACATTTATAAAATTTTATTGTTAGTCAAGATGTTATTTTGATCATATAAATATCTCACATGATCGTTTGCAGGAATAAATGTTTGATTATTCTGAATTTATTTCACATCATCTTAAAGTATGCAATTTTTCACACCCTTTCTCTTTGCCCTTAAAGTATGCAATATTCCCTTTCTTTTCTAAAATACTTTCAAATATCGTTTTTATTATGCAGTAATTACGAGCAGGCCACATTTTTCAATCACTGTTATATAATAACAAGATTTAATATTGATTAATTTTAGTTTTCTGTTGCTGAATTCAAAACATCGTTCACCTGAACTGAAAGGCTTAAGATGATTGGTATTGCTCGTGTCTAGAAAGTAAGTGCATTTTATTGAGAAGCAAAATATTGCCCATAAAGTATCAAATGTTTGAATCATCTTTTCAATCGATCTTCAATATAAGTGTTTTTTTGCTATATTTTACTCGGTATGAAAAGTAAAACGGTACCCTTAGTATGACCTGCAGTTCTATTAACTCCTGTGACCCGTATGCAGCTGGGAATCGATACACTCACTGCAAAACCGAAAGGTAAACCATGTTACTGCGTGTGTATGAGTGGGGAAGTGTATGTGTGCAGGTGGGTGTGTTAGATTAAACGCAACGAGAGAATTTAAATTGAATTTTTCACTCGACAGGCAGCATCGGCAGTTGTATCAGGCTCAGGAAGCTTGCTCCAATCGGCAAACACACCTCGGATGGGCAGCTGTCTGCGATGCCTGTGAACGATCGTTTTCCATTTTCACTGCACAAATGCACATTGTACAGGAGTTCTATTTTTTTTCTACCACCCAACCACTCAGTTGCAGTTAGGTTTTGCCTCAATTGCGCTCTCGTAGTAGGCTAATATTGAATCTGGTGAAGGACGGGAAAACAGGAAACGGTTACACGAACCAGTTAAAGCCGGCTGAGCGTTTCGGATTGGTTGATAAACCCGACTTAAAGGGGATGCACTTTTTGTCTAAATACGAGCAAAATGAGAGGCTTCACCACATTTAAAGCCGTTCCGTTAAAGAATGTTCCACCATAAACGAATTACTGTTATCTCTTTGTTTGCCTATTTTCAGGATAAATTTCCAGGCGGAAATAATTTTTTTTTCTCTTAAATTATTCATAGAATCGTCGAGATGTACGCAAGCATAACAATTTTATTCAAACCAGAGTAAATAATTTCCGATACCAACAAACCCGATTGCTTATGAAAATGAAGGAAAACACAAACCGCAAAACCCCGTAAAGGATTGTCTTGATTCCTTTTGAGCAGAAAAAAAAACTGCAACTTTCAATGGACGGAACAATCCAACAGTGCGGAGGTACGGCTGTTTCTCTTCAACATCAAACGCATCCCCACATCGCTGCCGAAGATGTATGATCAGCAGTTTATCACCAAACCAAATCAGAACGTGTATCCGCCTAGCAAAACAACTTATGCATGCCCCCAAAAACGTCCGAGTCGCCTCCGTGAAACAATGTTTGTCTTTGCCAAAAGCGTCTCGTGCATTTTTTTTCTTCTCTGTTTCGCTCAACTCTCCCAAACGCTTATCCCTTCAGACAGTCAGTTCAACAGGGAGAGCGAATAAAAAACGAACCCGTTCCCAAGAAAGTTTCATCGATTCTTCGGTCGGAAATCTATGCTCCCTTAACTCAAACATCCCGCTACCACGCTACCCCGTCGGACGGAGCATCCGGCAGAGTCAAAGCGTCCATTGCGACATGCCACATGCCGATTTTCCCAAAACCTTTCACTCAAAAAATCCCCCGTTTTGCATCATTAAGCAAACCACGCAGCAGCACCGGCAGCAGCATCACGCTACGGTTCTACGGTCCGAAGTAAACCGTCGGCACCATCAAAAATGCTGTCATGGTTCGGTCCCTTTTCGCCACCCATCATCGGGCTGCCGGATTGAAATGTGTCTGTGGGAAAGGTTTCTTCCATCTAGCATCATATTAAAGGAATGCAGATGTTGCTGCCACTTGCTCCCGCTGGTCGAACGAGCAGCGATGAGATACACTTCATCCATTAGAGGTATCTTCTCTATGTCACACTTGCTCGGTGAACCGTATGCAGTGTCAGGAAAAGGGTTTCCGTTTTTTTTTTTTTTGGCGCGCTCTCTTGCACTCTTTTATCTACCCCACCGTCTCTTTGTTGCTGTTGTTTCCATTGAATGAGAAGTTTGGTTATTAATGCCGATAGCTATTAGTTGTTATGTGTGGCTTGTTCGTTTAATTCAGTTTACCATTTTGCTTGTGTGGTAGTAACATTGCTTTTAAGGTTATTTCTTATGCGACCTACGGTATCGTATGGATCGTGCTAGGAAAATAACCAGGAAGGAAGCACAATCTTGCAACACAATGCATGAACGACCTATTCAGTGTGGAAAGAAGGTTATCTAACCATGTAACCTTCACCTTTACGATGTCATTCACTTGCACTATTTTTAAGGAATTCCGTACGTTCATCGTTCGGTACAGCAGTTAAGGAATCGGTTAGTGACCCTGTCAAAACTGTCCAATGCATGTGCTGGGTTAGTTATTGAGTATCCGGTTGCTATCTTTACAGTTTCTCTGATCTGCTTAACAAACTATAGTTAAAATTATGCTTCAAATGATACAACCGGAAGATATTCATGAAATACTATGCCGTGTAGAAGCTTCTTTTTTAAAGGCCATTTAATTCAATGATGATTAATATTGACAACGATACTTTGTTCCTTTCTTTGACCAAGTATTCAGCCATATAACCTTTCCTTTAGATTACGGCAATCACTTCTAGGGATGTAGAAAAAATTGCATTGCTTTCGAAAAAATGTTCATTGTACACGTATTGCAAATTAAATATTCTGTACAAATATTTGTGTACATCGCTCGAAAGCGAAAGAAGTTGGTGTTGTTTTTCTTTATTTCTGTGGGAATTCTTGTGCTACTCCTTTGAATAATCCTTAGCTTCTGTTGTTTATTTTTGTTTTGTATCATTTGTAAGCCGATGTTATTTATCGAGGAATAAATTTTTCAAGTACTATCTTAGTTTCTTTAGTAGAAAATTGAATTATGAATTGAAATTTGCTTTAAATTACTGTGAAATCTTTCTCAAAATCTGTTCGCTTTTTATACGGATGAAATGCATTAAGTCGGAAAAACTTAAAACAACCAAAGAAATTCAAGTGTAAAACAACACAATTGAATTTGCTTACCATTCGTACTATTTATTTTCCTCAATTTACTGCCAAGTAATAGCCTAACATTGGCAGTTTGCGAGCATGCTTAAAGCTGGAAGGTGTTTACTTGGGCTCGAAAACGGTGTAAATCAATGATTATGAATATTGATAACGATACTTTGTTCCTTTCTTTGACCAAACATTCAGCCATATAACCTTTCCTTTAGATTGTTGCAATCACTTCTAGGAATGAAAAAACAAATTCCATTGCTTTCGAAGAAATGTTCATTGTACTCGTATTGCAAATTAAATATTCTGTACAAATATTTGTGTACATCGCTCGAAAGCGAAAGAAGTTGGTGTTGTTTTTCTTTATTTCTTTGGGAATTTTTGTGCTACTCCTTTGAATAAGCTTAGCTTCTGTTGTTTATTTTTGTTTTGTATCATTTGTAAGCCGATGTTATTTATCGAGGAATAAATTTTTCAAGTACTATCTTAGTTTCTTTAGTAGAAAATTGAATTATGAATTGAAATTTGCTTTAAATTACTGTGAAATCTTTCTCAAAATCTGTTCGCTTTTTATACGGATGAAATGCATTAAGTCGGAAAAACTTAAAACAACCAAAGAAATTCAAGTGTAAAACAACACAATTGAATTTGCTTACCATTCGTACTATTTATTTTCCTCAATTTACTGCCAAGTAATAGCCTAACATTGGCAGTTTGCGAGCATGCTTAAGAAATTTAATAAAGTGATAAGACTAGCCACATGAAAGAACGACATTTTGTTCTGAATTTTACCGATTCGACATACTCAAACTAACATAAAATCGAAGAAAAGCCGTTCAAATAAATTTAAAATATTTCTACGAGCGACATTGTGGCTAATGTTTCTTCTTCTTCTTCTTCTCTGGCACTACAGCCTCTGTAGGTCTTGGCCTGCTAGCAATTGCTAGCTTTCTGTGACTTGGTTATACCCGTAGCTGGATAGTCAGTCCTGCGTACGGGGAGGCGGTCCGCCGGGATTCGAATCCCAGTCCTGCCGTGTGAAGACCGGCGCCGCTATCGGATACACCATCGGGCCGCCCCAATGTTTCTTACCATAGCAAAATATTTTGAAATATGTTCGTCTAAAATTTCTACCACGTACTAGGCGCCTCCATTTTCCTTGAAATATTTGACTGCTTATTTTACTATGAAAACTTGGTAAGGCGAAGCCCTTTTATTTTGTAATTTACCTTAAGCTGAATCCCATTTAAACACATGTATTAAGAATCCAATTACCGGACGTGTTTTTGAGCAATGTATTAAAGGTGACATTATTCGATGAGCAGCTGGGCGCCTCCATTCTGTTTATCAGGTTTTACATTTTTAAGTCTGTTTAGAACGAAAAAGATCATTTTTAGAGTTAATTTGAAATCTCCATTTCACTTTCTAGAAGTCTTTCAAATACAGGTTAAATTATATTAGGCAATTCTGAACTGAAACATTACAAAACATTAGTGCTTCAGCAAGGATAGCACTAAATATCAGAAAAATTGTTCAATTGTTTCATTCTTTCCGAAAACCCAGTATACTTTTTTTCTTTTCATTCAAGTTCATACATGATAGACACTAATAAACTTACGGGGTTTTTAATATACAGTTCATGAATTCTACGCAGGACTGACTATCCAGCTACGGGTAAAAACTAAGTCACAGAGAGCTAGCAATAGCAGGTCAAGACCTCACGAGGTTGCAGTGCCAAAGAAGAAGAAGTTCATGAATTCTCACAGTGAAATGAAAATCTTAGCTCAAATTTAATCATTTCTTACTAATTTTCAATCGTCGCCACCCCATTCTACAATGCTGCGCACTACTTTCTACTCAAATCAATCGTCCAGTCGTATTCCCCGGTTCCCCGTCCAACAAGCATTCGTACATTTTCACGCTTCTTCCAGTATGGATGCAGCAGCGGTAGCTAAAAGCAGTCAACCATAAACATGACTAGCTGCTACTACTGCTAACGATGTACCTACCGGCGCATGCTTCCTGCCCAGAATCCATCAGACGAATGCACATCCATTGGCAAATTTCACTCACCAAATGAAGAGCAATGTGTCACGTTGGACCGGTGCGATGGTATACAGCCCAATTCCTTGTCCTATTAGCTGGTGAGTGATTTTAGAGGATAAGGATCAAGGGAGAGGCGGACAAGAACGCGCGTTCGAGCTGATTATGATCGTATCGGGAAGACATTATCATAATTAAACTAATTAAATTTGATGGTCGCTCGCACGGTGCTGCAGTGGCGCAGCGATGGCGTCTTGGAATGAAGCGTGTGGTACGTTTAGCGAACGAGTACGAGTTCCCAGCAATGCATTTATCTTTGGTGAAAGATGTATCACAATTTCTTGCAAAGGTATTGAATTTGCATGGTGGGAATGTTGTGAGTTCTAAACTTATATTTGTTTAAGTGTATTGGCAAACATTTTCTTTGTCTTATTGACATCATTTTTAACAAAATTTATATGCGCTTTTTATTCTAAAATACACCCTTAAACTAACTCACAATGCTCGTACGAGGAAATCCTTACTCATAGTGTTTGCACATTAGAACGCTTTTCCATTTGCTTGCTCCAAAACATGCAATCCTTTCCTTGCTCTTCTCAACTTCGTGAACTAAAGCACATGGCTACAGACGCATCATGGTTAAGATCGACATTAGCTGGATCAGGAATTATGCACGCCATATTCCTCCGGAGTGCTCTGTCACGCTGATGAACGCATGACACTGTCTCCTGGTTTCGCTAGCCAGTGCCGTGTGCTGCCAGCACCAACCCAGAAAGTCCACTTGCATCCCAGCACAGATCGAATGTAGGCAAATGGCTTCATTAGTAGCGATACAGCAAACTACCACCGGCGAGAAGCGTCCAAAGCAATATGCAAAGGATTATCAAACGACAGAAGGCTTACACACACCTACCAAGAAGAAACACGCTTGTCCATTCCTTCCTCGGTTTGTCGGTTTTAGGTGATAGATGGGTTAAATAGCAACAACAAAAAAACCCCATCTGATGCAATAAAAAGATTCTTTTTCTCAACCATATGGCACGATGCTACAGTAATATGAGCCGGTTCTGCCGCGTGTCCATTACGGTTGACAAGCAGCAATTAATTGCTATCCTTTCCACCAATACGATCCTTCCAACGACTCCGCAAGAATTGCGAGCGCTTGTTAAGGGATGAAAATGACGATACTGGTTTAGCATGTGCCTGGGCTTACAGATCGAAGGTGTTGTAATTCAAGCATGTTGCAAATGCTTTTAAAGCGTTTAGTAGTGGGATGTAACGCTATTGTATCGCTTCAAACAAGCACAACTACGTACGGTATGAGCGTTGACGTGTTATTTTTCCTTCCATCTCTGTGAACCTCTACCTCCGAGCGCCTTCAAGTGAGACTAAACGGAGGATCGTGTTTTGTCAACAACCACGGCAGTACATAGGATACAACATGAAGAAAAGCGACACACATCACACAAACACATGAAGCATGAATAGAAATCTTACCGAGCTTTTCAATTCCGGTTTGCTTTGAAATGGTGCATCATGTTTGCTTCACGGAACATTATCTTCTTTTCTCGTAAACGTTCCCACGATGCGCAACAGGTGAATTAAGGCGTAAACGGTTCCTTTAAAGAAATACTTTTATTTTAATTTAATAAAAGAAAAAACTTTGAAATACAACATTCAGCTATAAGCCGCATAATTCTTTATCCAAAATCCAAACATCAACCGCGTCACGTTCACGGTTGGCGTGACGCTGAAGGTGCAAATTGCTCTTTATCCTCACGTGTATATATCCTTTCGACCTTTTTTCAAGAAGCGTGACATTACTAGCCCCCTACGCACTCGATCTCGCTTCAACCGACTAATGAACACGGTTCGGGTGTAATGTTTATGCACAATGCCCACAGAACGCGTCCTCGGTAGTCAGATTGATCGCCAACGAAAAAAAGGAGTGAAAAAGAAAACATCAAAATCCAACCGCCATTTTGCGTTTACACCCGAAAAAAACGGGCAGCTCGTACGATGTGTGGAGTTTCAGGGAAGGATAAAAAGGCTTTTACGGATTTTGCAAAGAACTGCAACACTCGACGAATGTGAACGGTGTTATTGGTGCTGTTTTTGGTTTCGTTAGTGTGCACGCGTGTTTGTACGCGTGTGAGTGTCGATGCAAATGGTGGCCGTTCGTTTGGTGTAATGAGTGGGAAAAGTGATTTGAATGAAAGTTAATTGGAAAAGTTTCCAGCTTTTCCAGCAGCATCAGTGTTTCTTACGAAGTTTTCGCTAGAAAATTGTTTGATGATAATCTTAACTTATGTTATGTTTACAAGACGCACTTTTTTAGAATTAAACGATATAAATGTATTGCCATAACAGTATATTCGAAGGATAGCGTGACTTCAAATATACAATTGTTTTTCCACTAAATGTTGCAAAATATACTCGATTAAATGCGACGATTCGTTTAACAATTTGCATTCCTTTAGGCAATCTGTTTAAAAGTCCTTTTTTAAAAAAAACACACACTTTTTTTTAAGATTAAAACATATTCCAGGAGTAAAATACTCTAAAAGGCTTCTCCATGAGGAAATTTGTTTGTTAATTTGCGATAAACGCCTGACAATATGCAAAACGCTTCTCCTTGGGCAAAGTGTATACAGTGTGTTTTCGGAATGTTTAAAAATGGTTGGAATAATTCAAATAAAATAATGCAAAACTTTGAATTTGGGCGATTAATTCTCCAATCTGAGCTTTCTATTTGACGGCAGTCTTCTATTCATTCTCGGTCGGCCGACAGGTAAGGAAACCAGCCACTATCCTAACTCTTGGACTAGGAACATATTCATAGGAAATATTATCCTGGGAATACACGATAGATCCCGAAACGATAGGATACAACCGACGACAGAAAACAACATATTTCAGAGCAAGTCATTAATTCAAAAACGTATTTCAGTTCACTTCTCATGTTTTAATCGGTGTCGAGGAACCATTTGAAGTGGTAATGAACATTGTAAATTATTTAATCATTTTTGGGCACATGGAAAACCCTCTGTGCACAACACAATTGACAGGTCACAGTACTGCACATAAAATATTCTAGATACCTTCTACAGTCTTTTACCGATTGTAAAAAATCTTCAATTAAAGAATCACTTCATCATATTTGTATGCAATATTCGTAACATAAAACCCCTATCTACAACCATTGAAATTGCAACTAATTGTTTATCGTCTTAATTCACCGAATATATTTCAAACTCTTCTAAAACCACTTCAGAAACACTGCATCCCACCCATCCAGTATCGCACATGGAACCACACACTTGTGCTACCTGATTCACTGCACCTGATTAACGGTCGACCAGGATGCGAAACGGAGCTGGTGGGGATATTGCTGCAAGTCCCACTCAAAGTTCGACGTTGCATCCGCTGACAGGGTGGATGGACCGTATAATGGGATCTTGAAAATTGAGTTCAGCTGCTCTGCGTGCGTGTCAAGCGCACGAACGATGCCGACAGGGAACCGGTGACGCGACAACCCGCCGGTGGTTTGCAGCGTTAAGATTAGCGTAATGATCCGATGAGAATGGACCGACCATTTTCTCTTTATGTGTGAAAGCGTGCGAAACCAAAAACGATCACCATCGGACGCCGTATCGATATCGATGGCCAACGCAAATGGGAACCCATTGGCACGTTTATTGTGTCTTGGGCGGTATGTGGAAAACTAACCATTTTACTGCTAAGGATGGGTGTAAAAGTTTTTCATCTTAGTGTTTTTTTGCGCATTGCATAACTTCAAGCAATTAGTAAGCAAAACTTTAAAATGCTTCTTTCTACAAATGTGGCAAGTTGTCATACACTCCAACGAAGATAAGGTCATGATCATGTGCCTCATTTCAGCTTGGAAATTCGCATGGAACATATTAATGGAGATCTTTAACTTTTGCTTTACAAAACTTTTCATTTTTACCCTTTTGCTTTTCTTTTCATCCTCGTAGCTTGGGAACTGAATTCCGTACTGGCCGCGAAAACACTTATTGCCTGAATTTAAATATTATCTTCCGAAGTTGTGCGTCGGGGCAAGTTCAACCCCAACAAATGGCCTCCCCCTTTTCGACGGCAGTAGCCAGAAGCGCGAGCGTGTAAAATCTTGATGCAAACTTTTCCATCTCTCGTTTCCCGTTTCCCGTTGCTCGGGGAAAGCGAAGGAAAATTGTTCGCCTAAGAATGGACGGCCATCCAGTATCGCACCGAGGCGTCGGTAATTGTTTGAAGGAGCTAATTAAAGTCGGGCTTGTAAGTGTTCGTAAGCATAAAGTAGTGTAATTAATTTAAAGTTCCAGCCCGGCACCGTAAACGTGCTGCCACGGCCAAGCAACAATGGCACAGCAGCAGTTGAAGAGCGTGAAAGTTACTGTACAGACTGTCCCACCCACCGGGCTACACTTCATGAACGGTTGCACCCGGTTTGGCCAATCGACGACCACTCGGAGCAAATGGCAGGACACAAATTACCTTTTTCCGGTTGCTGTTTGATGTTTGCTCGCGAGGTCATTTGACTAGCGACTGTTTGAAAGTGCACGGTGCCGGTTCCGAAGTTCTACCTTACTCCATGCGCAATCCCACAGCACTTCAGTTCAGTCCGTGCTTGCTGATAAGCAATGGTGTCGGTGGCAAAGTTTTCCAAAAATTGCACTTAAATAAACTGTGCAAGAAAGTGGAAGAGCAAAGAACACGCGATGCAATTGGAGAGCTTAAGTAAATGTTGCTACAAATCGGTTCTCGTGAAGCACGGAATTAACCTGTTGACTTGTATTAATGTGAGTAATAAGCTCTCTGTATTTTTTATGAATCAAACTCGATCAAACCGTAATTAGAGGGAATTAAGCACATTTAATGCTTTAAACCAGAGTGTAAAAATTAGTTTTGAAATGGCCAACGAAAATTATGATTAATTTTAACTTTACTGCATTACCAATTGTTTCCAATTAGCTATCAAAAGAAGTTGAAGATTTGGTTTTGAAACTTTTTACATATTGTCAACATTATTTCTGGACAAAAAAGTTTAAGACCGTGAGACACTTCCAAATTATTTGCCTTATACAAGTAGGAATTTTAATGCATTTTCCATAATCGCGATATTAACAAACCAGAGTCATGTCCCGGGCACTTTTGAAGAAGCCTGGCTTATTTTAAATGCAATGAAATTTAATGAGGAACACCGTAGCTCCGTAGGTTCCTTTACTTTAAGCATACAGAATAAAATTTCTGTTCAAATTCCTGTACAAGATAGGCAATGTTACACCAAATTCACAGCCTTTTATTTCCATCTTTGGAGTAGCTGTATATTATCTAGAAAAAAAAAGCATTTTAACAGAGGGTGCCTTGATGGTGGAGACTCTCGAGGCTTTCCTAAGCCGAGTCCAATAGAATTTGTTTTGCAAACTTCAAATAGATTTTCAATCATGTCACTTTTGCCGGGATTATACTTCGATAGATTTAGGCGAATATTTAATGTAATTAATGCCTTAGTTAAGGTTTCTGTTAAGGCTAATGGTAATTGCCAAAAAATCGCCAGAGCAATATCAATGACATAAGATTTTTGGTTTTTACAATTATTTTTAATACAGTCATCGGGAAGATAATGTACATAAAAGCCACAAATTGCATACTTTCAGGCGTACACACCCAACCAACACCCAACAACGTATGTCACCATGGTGACTAACACACTTAATGGCAAAGGTTTCGTTCGAAAAATCTTCCTACCAAATGACAACTGTCAACAGTGAATCCATCCCAATGCCACATCGCTGCCATCGGATGGTACACAACATTTCTCGACCTCCATGCTTCCCGGGTCTAATGTTACAAACCAATTTCATCCGAAATTAGTTACCATGCTGCTTGCCGCTATCTGTTTTCAATCTCAGCACGTAGAAATTCCTTTAACCGGTTTAGCTATCATCGCATCGGCAAGTGGGCCGCTTTCCAGCCAATTTAGGGGTTGAGGTTTTTCTCGGAAAATGGCACGGGTTCACCGAAAAACCTTTATCATTCAGCGATCCAAACTCAGAAATGGACGATGAAAATACTGCTCGTTTTATTTTTTCTCTCGCCCTCTTTTTTTCTGGGAGTTGTGTGAATGGCAACGGCTTCCACATCAATCACCACCTTGCTTCAGCTGGCATGTGACAATCGATGGTTCTGTTACTTGTGTGTGAGTGTGTGGATGTGTGTGTTTTTCTACAAAGGAAAACGAATCCTTTTTTTTCTCACTTTCCTTTCATTCGAAGAACATCCACATCGATTATAACCATTTCCAGAGTTTGTCGGTCCTTTTTTTCAACGTAAAACGGAAGCTGACACGATGGTTTCCTTTCAGTTGATGTGGATCTTCTAGATATTGCGTCATGTAACACACACACACACACACAACTTTAAGGCTTCTCCACTGAACGCAATTAAAGCAAAACTGTGTCATTACCCGAATAAAAACCGTTCTAGATTTGGTGTGATAATAAAGTGTTGATGTACCCCAACATTGCCTGATCGTGATAATGATGGACAGGAAAAGGCAGCCATCTTGTGTCGGTGAGCTAGCAGGATAAAGGAAGCCGAAAACTTGGACCTGCCTTACCCTAATCGATCCGAACTCTAATCGATTGAGGTTCTTACGGTATCTGACCGCGTCATGTGAGCTATTGCCCGCCATACAAATCACCGCATGATCGAAGCATGCCCTCCACAGCTACCATTGGATGGAGCCTTTTGGAGAGAAGAAGACATGCCCGGGTACGAATGACTGACCACAAGACGACAGGATCATCGCTGCCGGGCTCTCGGGATTTCGTAACAGTAATAGAGATGGTGGAAAATTCGGTACAAAATGTGAAAAATGTGATATCCAAATTAATCAATCAATCATTCGGCTTCGTTTGGGCCTTATCCGTGTGGCTGCATCCACACATGTGTGCGTGTGTGTGTGTGAGAGAAACCAGGCGTTAGGGAATCATTTTATGTATTTTTTTTCTCCCCCAAATGCTCATCGATATGCAGCACAGTTTTATGCGGGCCCTTTCATTCTTGTCGGTATGCCAACGCGTAACGGAAAAGGGCCTTTCAGGAGAGAGAAAAAAATCTCGTTCAATGTTCAGAAGTGATTGATATGTTGTAATACTTTTTCCCTGCATCAATACAGATACATATTACCGTCAGAGTGTGCAGTACAAAGAATGGGAAACATCCCACTTTTGGTTAGACTTAAAGCACCCCGCGATAGTGTGATACAACGTTTAAGAAAATCGGGCTGCATATTTTTCTTTCCACGAAAAGCCAATTTTAAAAACACACTGAATTTAACACACTCAACTGGAACGAACTTTAAACCGCCAAAATGGCGCCTTTCGCACACATGTGCCAACGCAGGGCTGCTTGTGACTGTCAGTAAGTATCTGATTTAAATTCTTCTGAGCCTATTAACAAAAGTTGCCCATAAATCGTGGAAAAACCAGTCAGTATCCAACGCATCCGAGACCGGGACAGAGTCTTTCACGCTGCCACCGAGCTGCTCCAGCTGTAAGTTGGAACGCTTTTGCGATGGAGGATTTTCCCTTTCCGTATCCGTAAATGCATACATGCGCAAATGAGGCTGGCCTGGGTGGGGGTATACGGTGCGAAGAATTAGATGAAATCGTGATGCTAAATTTTACTGTCCTCTCGCATCTAAGGATGGAAATGGGATGGCCAAGCGTGAAGACAGCGAAGAGCAAAAACAAAAAAAACAAGACACCAAAGGGATAACAAAGAGCTACGAGGCTGTGCACGGGGAAAACCAGGAACCAGAAACTTAATTTGCACAAAAGCGCCAACAGGGACACCACCACTGCCATGGCCGGCCAGCCCTAGTCTCACCGGCAGAAGGCCCTGGTGGTGAGATCATAAATTATCTATCCCAGGATTAATTTTTCACACTTTTCATTCAACTTTTGCCCTTTTACGTCTTTTTCCGGGGGTGTGATCGGACGATCGGAATAAATTTTCGCCCGTATTTCCACCCGGCATTGGAGGGGGAAAGCTTTTCCTCCCCGCTTGTATGTGTGTGTGAGTGTGTGTAGTTGTAGTATTTTTCTTCCACACTCTAATTCACAACAGCATCCGCGTCTTTTGCTCGATCTTTCTCTCTCTCTCTCGCACACATGCACGTACGAAAATACAGACAAAAAAGGGCTTTTTCCAAAAACAAAAAAAAAAACGGATAACATACGTCGGTTTCCATGAAAAGGACAATGTAAAGCAGACCCATTTTCCCATTAAAGTGATGCCGCATCCCGTAGCCGTAGGGCAGCAATTAAAGTCACAGCCGAAGTATTGTAATATTTTGTCGTCTGTCTGGTTGGAAGCGTTTCGGGAACGAGCCCCGACCAAAAGAGTCAGACCAAAAGAGCGTTGGTAAAAGCGATCCTATGCTGAGACACTAAATGCCGGAACGGAATAGAATGGCTAGTAACGTTTGGGCCTGCTGCATTATCCTGCCGGCAAGCTGCTTTTAGCGCTACATATGCTCCACAAGAGCACAGGCCTTCGATAATGTTTCCCTGTCTCTTTTCTTTGCTGCTTTTTTCCGCGTTCGGTTACGGGGAAACATTTTTAGGTCAGAAAACAATGCAAAAAGAAAGCCTAACGGAGTTTTGCATTTTAGGTCGACATTACGGTGCAGAATGCTTTTCTCGAGCCCATTTTCTTGTTTCTTTTCTGTTCCCCGTTTCGCCCTACATGGTCATGGGCAGTGCCTCCGTTGCAGTGCCCTTTATCGCATTTACACAATTCCGAAAACTTTAACCTTCTCTTGTTCCACTATTCTCGGAGCTCGCTGGAATGGAGAACGAAAAAAAAAGCAAACCCTTCACCAATAGAAGTCTAGTCCTCCTCGACCAGTTTGCGGGTCGTGGAGATCCGTTTTAACCAACTTTTTCCCCATTCCGGCCCTTTTCTCGCCTTGCCTTGGTTCAACCGATTCCAACGTTTTGTGGTTTCAAGTGTCTGCACACTGTCACAGACCTACTGATGCGGTGAGTCCGCATGGTTACGTTGTTCGTCTCCAGAATCACCGCATGATCGAAGCATGCCCTCCACAGCTACCATTGGATGGAGCCTTTTGGAGAGAAGAAGACATGCCCGGGTACGAATGACTGACCACAAGACGACAGGATCATCGCTGCCGGGCTCTCGGGATTTCGTAACAGTAATAGAGATGGTGGAAAATTCGGTACAAAATGTGAAAAATGTGATATCCAAATTAATCAATCAATCATTCGGCTTCGTTTGGGCCTTATCCGTGTGGCTGCATCCACACATGTGTGCGTGTGTGTGTGTGAGAGAAACCAGGCGTTAGGGAATCATTTTATGTATTTTTTTTCTCCCCCAAATGCTCATCGATATGCAGCACAGTTTTATGCGGGCCCTTTCATTCTTGTCGGTATGCCAACGCGTAACGGAAAAGGGCCTTTCAGGAGAGAGAAAAAAATCTCGTTCAATGTTCAGAAGTGATTGATATGTTGTAATACTTTTTCCCTGCATCAATACAGATACATATTACCGTCAGAGTGTGCAGTACAAAGAATGGGAAACATCCCACTTTTGGTTAGACTTAAAGCACCCCGCGATAGTGTGATACAACGTTTAAGAAAATCGGGCTGCATATTTTTCTTTCCACGAAAAGCCAATTTTAAAAACACACTGAATTTAACACACTCAACTGGAACGAACTTTAAACCGCCAAAATGGCGCCTTTCGCACACATGTGCCAACGCAGGGCTGCTTGTGACTGTCAGTAAGTATCTGATTTAAATTCTTCTGAGCCTATTAACAAAAGTTGCCCATAAATCGTGGAAAAACCAGTCAGTATCCAACGCATCCGAGACCGGGACAGAGTCTTTCACGCTGCCACCGAGCTGCTCCAGCTGTAAGTTGGAACGCTTTTGCGATGGAGGATTTTCCCTTTCCGTATCCGTAAATGCATACATGCGCAAATGAGGCTGGCCTGGGTGGGGGTATACGGTGCGAAGAATTAGATGAAATCGTGATGCTAAATTTTACTGTCCTCTCGCATCTAAGGATGGAAATGGGATGGCCAAGCGTGAAGACAGCGAAGAGCAAAAACAAAAAAAACAAGACACCAAAGGGATAACAAAGAGCTACGAGGCTGTGCACGGGGAAAACCAGGAACCAGAAACTTAATTTGCACAAAAGCGCCAACAGGGACACCACCACTGCCATGGCCGGCCAGCCCTAGTCTCACCGGCAGAAGGCCCTGGTGGTGAGATCATAAATTATCTATCCCAGGATTAATTTTTCACACTTTTCATTCAACTTTTGCCCTTTTACGTCTTTTTCCGGGGGTGTGATCGGACGATCGGAATAAATTTTCGCCCGTATTTCCACCCGGCATTGGGGGGAAAGCTTTTCCTCCTCACTTGTATGTGTGTGTGTGTGAGTGTGTGTAGTTGTAGTATTTTTCTTCCACACTCTAATTCACAACAGCATCCGCGTCTTTTGCTCGATCTTTCTCTCTCTCTCTCTCGCACACATGCACGTACGAAAATACAGAAAAAAAAGGGCTTTTTCCAAAAACAAAAAAAAAAACGGATAACATACGTCGGTTTCCATGAAAAGGACAATGTAAAGCAGACCCATTTTCCCATTAAAGTGATGCCGCATCCCGTAGCCGTAGGGCAGCAATTAAAGTCACAGCCGAAGTATTGTAATATTTTGTCGTCTGTCTGGTTGGAAGCGTTTCGGGAACGAGCCCCGACCAAAAGAGTCAGACCAAAAGAGCGTTGGTAAAAGCGATCCTATGCTGAGACACTAAATGCCGGAACGGAATAGAATGGCTAGTAACGTTTGGGCCTGCTGCATTATCCTGCCGGCAAGCTGCTTTTAGCGCTACATATGCTCCACAAGAGCACAGGCCTTCGATAATGTTTCCCTGTCTCTTTTCTTTGCTGCTTTTTTCCGCGTTCGGTTACGGGGAAACATTTTTAGGTCAGAAAACAATGCAAAAAGAAATCCTAACGGAGTTTTGCATTTTAGGTCGACATTACGGTGCAGAATGCTTTTCTCGAGCCCATTTTCTTGTTTCTTTTCTGTTCCCCGTTTCGCCCTACATGGTCATGGGCAGTGCCTCCGTTGCAGTGCCCTTTATCGCATTTACACAATTCCGAAAACTTTAACCTTCTCTTGTTCCACTATTCTCGGAGCTCGCTGGAATGGAGAACGAAAAAAAAAGCAAACCCTTCACCAATAGAAGTCTAGTCCTCCTCGACCAGTTTGCGGGTCGTGGAGATCCGTTTTAACCAACTTTTTCCCCATTCCGGCCCTTTTCTCGCCTTGCCTTGGTTCAACCGATTCCAACGTTTTGTGGTTTCAAGTGTCTGCACACTGTCACAGACCTACTGATGCGGTGAGTCCGCATGGTTACGTTGTTCGTCTCCAGAAGTCTTTTTTTTTTGCCTAGCCCAGTGCTTCCAGCTGTCGAAAGGAAAGCCATGAAAGTGTGGTTTTATTTTGTTTTTTGCTGTTGGTTAATGTGTTCCCGAGTTGGGGTAAAAAGGGAACGTGTAACGATTGTGCCGTGCTTAATTAAAGTTTTAAAATGTAATTCACAACGGCTAGCGCTTTCACTTTTTTTACAGTTGGATGCATGTGTTAAATGAATTATTTGAACTTTTTTTTAAGTGCTTCCATTGATTAGAGATACTGGAGACAGAAAGTAATAATTATTGTACTTATTCGCGCAGGCCACAAGCTGAACACATAATATTGCAAATTCCTGTTAATGTAATTTAAGACACTGTAGAGTAGGTTTGTCAATTGAGGACGACTTTGTTTAGCGTTTTCACTGACAAAACTGCAGATCCAAAATTCATTGGCAATAGTTTTCTTTGCAGATAGACACCCGCTTTAATTACATTTCAATTTAAGCACTTAAAGCATAAGTTAAACCCATTTTTCTGCACGCTGTACTAATTATTGTGCCAGTTGTGTACCAATTGTTTTGAGAGTCCAAAAAACCGTGTAAGAATCGATTACTCTAACGAAAAGGAAGATCAAGTTAAAGCTCAATGTTTTTAGTAATTGACAGTAACATGTATCATAAATTAGCCAAAAAATTTTATACCAAAAATGAATATTTCTTATGTCAAATTTGTACGATTTTCTTTTCAAAATGACAGTATTTTTGCTACCTGTTAAAATTGTTATGAGCTCCAAAAACTAGCAATTTAAAGACACAATTAAAATTAGATTTTTTAAATATATTACCAGAACGTTTATGTCAACGACAAATACTTGAAAAAACTCCACAATGCTTTGTCTATCAAATCTCAAATGGAGGCATTAAAATAGCACATCAATTAATACACGGAAGCTTTTCTGGCAATTTTATGGTTTTGCTAAGTTAAAGAAGTTACAAATAGCAGATCTCTGTATGTTGCTCAATGATGATTTAACATACTTTAACTTTTGTGTACACAGTTTTTGAAATTTGAAAATTACATTTTGTTTTATTCTATTAGCCTGGCCGTATTTACCAGCAATATAATTAGTTTAAATAATTTTGTAAAAAAAATATTGTTTTTAATCTTATCCATTTTTTTAAATCGATCGAGGAAATCTATTTGAGTCTTTTAGACAATTAATTCAGAAAAAAATGAGAAGTCGAACATTTTAATTTTTTGAAGGTTTGGTCGTCTCCACTTAGTTATGTTTAGCTTTAAAGCTTTGAACAAAGCTTTGTATTTATGAAATACAGTGTTTATGTCCCAATTTTTCAAAGATATGCATGATAAGATGGCTTGAAAGCAATGCTACAAAATATTGCGTTTGGTACAATAAATGATTTGAAAATGTTTAATCAACGTAATATCATAGCGTATTAATCTTGTAACAAGCTCGTAATAATAAGTTTGATTATATGAATAATAACATTACTTCATTCCTTACTGTGACAGTCAATCTGGAAGGACGTGTTTTACTTGTGCTCCTAGTTTGTGATCTGTTGCCGTGTGATTTTCGCCTCCTTACTGCTATATCGCTTCGCCGTGTTCGCTGTGCAGTGTGGTGTGCAGTTTGCTACCCGTTGTACCCGTAGTTTTTCCCCGGGGGTTTTTACCGGGGCATATTGTACCCGTTGGTGTGTGCAGTGGTGGGAAAAACCCAAAAATACGTTGTGTTTGGGTGTGCGTGTGTGTGTGTGTGTGTGGGTGTGTGCATGTGTGTGTCGTATCCTGTGTAGTGCTCTGGTTTTGCGACTGATAGGACAGTTTTTTTTTTTTTTTTTTCTGGGCCCGGCATTAAAATGTCAGGCCCACCTTCCCTCGAGAGGGATTTTCCCCCTCTCGGTGGAACCTCTCGAAACGAGAGGCCCATCCCTCAGTGGATGGATAAAGACAACAACAACGGCGATATGAAATTCCTAGTCCTGCAAACTCCCGACGGCTCTTCCTTACCCAAAAATCCCTTCATTATCGGCAAATCCATTTCCTGTTGCGCTGGTGATCTTACCGAGCCCGGTAAACTCATCGATAGTGGGAAAAAACTGTTATTAAAGACCCGTAGCCAACGCCAATTTACCACCCTCCAATCCCTGACAAAACTAATTGACGGAACAGTAGTGACAGTGACCCCCCATACAACCCTTAATAGTGTTCAGTGCGTTTTTTATTCCCCGGACCTTAAGGACGTCAGTGACGAGACGATCCTTAATGAACTCAAAGACCAACGTGTTGTTTCTGTGCGACGTTTTACCCGGAAAATTAACAGTGAAATAGTGCCAACCAACATATTCCTGCTCCGAGTTAACGCCACCTCCATCCCATCTACCATCCGCCTCGGTGCCCTACAAGTTTCTACCCGCCCGTACTACCCGAAGCCGATGATGTGCTACAACTGCACTCATTTTGGTCACACCAAAATGAATTGCAAGGTAGCCCAATCCTGTGCCAACTGCGGTAAGCCTGCCCACGGAGACTGCATCGTCGATCCCGTGTGCGTGAACTGCCAAGGACCCCACAACGCCCTCTCCCGTTCCTGTCCCCGGTACCTACAAGAAGAAGCGGTAATTAAATATAAGGTAGATAATAACTGTTCGTATGGTGAAGCCCGTAGATTAGTTAGTTTACCCGTAGTTTCCTCCCCTATCCAACAAAGACTCTCATACGCACAACAAACGACTCAGGACGAAAAAGACATTATTATTACTAACCTACAAATCAAGACCAAACAACAAGACGATCTTATTAACAAATTACAATCATCCCTAGACGAACTTAATAAACAATTACATGACCAACGTAAATTGATGAAATCCATCATTAAACAAAACACCAAGAAAGACAGACAACAACAAAACGACAGTTCAATAGAATCAGAGACAGACACAACTTTGACCGACTCAGACGCGGCCTCTACCACCTCCTCCACTTCCACCACCCGCAAGCGAGCCCGCGGGAATAAGGGCTCCCCCTCCTCGGAAGAGGAAACTCCCATCCCCATTGCCACCCTCAATCCTCTCTCTCCCCTTCTCCCAAACACCAACCCCATCCCCTCTCCTTCCCACATTTCCACCCGTAGTAAGAAAAAGAAGAAACCTAGCTAGATAAATCCCTTTATTCCTTATCTAGCTTCTGTTTCAACCTTACAATTGAATCCCCTGCCCATTCCATTACGGGCGATCCCCAAAATCCCTTAATCACCAGTAACCAAAACCCCATTTTTGCATTATCCTGGAATATTAGAAGCATTAGAAATAACATAGATGAATTAAAACTCCTTATTAACAAACATAATCCTAGCATTATCACCCTACAAGAAACTCAAGCCATTCCCTCTCTTTCTAACACTCCTTTCAAGAACTATAACTGGTTTTTTAACATAAATCCTACCCATCCTCATCACAATGTGTGCTTAGGTGTTCTTAAGCACATTCCAACTAAAAAAGTCGAACTAACCACCTCAATCCCATCAGTAGCCGTACAAATAGCATCCCCGATAAAAACAACCATTCTCTGCATGTATCTATCTCCCTCTCTCAAGCTATCTCCTATACAAAACGATCTTCCCATCCTTCTCTCTCAGCTCTCTTATCCATTGATCCTCCTCGGAGATCTTAATGCCCAACACAGCACTTGGGGTTGTCCCCTTACCAACTCCCGTGGCAACCTCTTAGATAGTATATTCCCTACCGTAGATTTACAAGTCCTGTACAACCAAACCCCAACCCGCGTTTCCCCTACTGACGGGAAAAGCTCCATCCTTGATTACTGTGTGGTATCATCTTCCATGGCACCACAGTTCCACATAGACGTTGACAGAGACACACACAACAGTGACCATTTCCCACTTTTCATTCGCAGTACCTTTCACTCTCAGCCATCGCTCGTACGTCCTCGTTGGAAGTATGAGGAGGCTGATTGGGAAAAATACCAAACAGAAATCCGCTTCAATCTTCCCCTTGACGAAAACCCTCCCATTTCCCGCTTCATACAAACCATAGAAACAGCAGCTTCCCTTAGTATCCCCCGTACCAAAGGCAATACATCCCCCAATAGAAATGTCCCCTGGTGGAATGAGACAGTCGCGCAGGCTATTAAAGTCCGCCGCGCTGCTCTACGCCGATTCCGCCGTGCCAGCCATATCCCTGACAATTTTTTCACACCCATACTAGCTGAACGGTATCGGGAAGCTAATCGCCTTGCCAAAGAAGCCATCCGTACAGCGAAAGAGAGTAGTTGGAATCAGTTTGTTGCTGATGTCAACCCTCTCTTGACCTGTAAGGAGCTTTGGCGGCGGGTGAGTGTGCTCTCGGGCGATCCCGATTCCAGCCACATCCAACGAGTCCTTTCCCGCCTTCGCATCGGCCACACCCGCCTGACACACTCCTACCTTCTCGATAGATCCAGTCCACCACTTTGCAGCTTCTGTGGCGTCGACATTACGGTCCGCCACATCCTTACCGATTGCCATGCATAGATCCCGATTCCAGCCACATCCAACGAGTCCTTTCCCGCCTTCGCATCGGCCACACCCGCCTGACACACTCCTACCTTCTCGATAGATCCAGTCCACCACTTTGCAGCTTCTGTGGCGTCGACATTACGGTCCGCCACATCCTTACCGATTGCCATGGATACACTACACACCGAGCCACCTGCCAACTTGATACCGACCTAGCCATCATACTATCACCCGACAAACAACAGCAGAACCGCCTCATCCGATTTTTACGCATCAGCAACCTGTACCGAGAAATTTAAATTCTACGCACAATAGTTTTACCAATATAAGAATTTCATGTAATAGATTAGCCACACTCGCAATAGTTGTACCACACATGTAACAATAGACAGAAAAGAGGCGAATGAGGTCTATGAGACCCAAAGCCTCTATAAATAAACGAAAAAAAAAAAATAATAATAACATTACTTATTGAATCACGTTTGTGGAAATATCTTTAGACTTAAAGATTTTAAATAATTTAAATATTTCCGAGTTCTCTTATTATTTCGTTGTTCTCTTGCTTGTATCTTTCGCATTAAATATTTGTATACAAAAACATCACACACTACTTAATTAGTGCAGCCACTAGCAATCCCTGCTTATATTCTTAAACAGTGCATCACTGTTTGTGTGAGCGTGTGACCGTGTCTGCGTAAAAGATGCATTCCATTATTAGGGGAGTTCTTGAAGGTCCGTCCAGACCAATGCCCCCGACCAGACACACCGAGAAGCAGTGGGAGTTGTTTGGGTAAATCTCACACAAGATTCTCGTCCAGACACAACCATGCTCATTGCCATCCCATACTGGAGGAAAACATTTAATTCTACTCCCTTCCCTTTGCATGTTTCACTCCACTTCGCAGCCCACCCGTCGTAAACAATCAACCAAGGAAGGAGGAAGGAAGGAGAATGTGCCTGGGCACATATTTAGTGTTGGGTTTGGCGCTTGGCTGTACCAACGCCACCATCGCCACTGCGCTAAATGCGGTCGAATGTAATCTACTAAAATTAATTAGCACAGCATCGCGTGGGAAACCCACCCCCGGGAGAGGGTTCGGTCGGAGAGCGTAGGTTTGGGGATTGTAGAACCGTTTTTGAGAAATGCAAACTAAGTGCAAAATATGCCATCGCGCTTGGTACGGCAGCGCATACATAGTACGCTTCCGATCTTCATCACACGAGGTTCGGTTCTTTGTCGAGTTTGTTTCGAGTCCTATTTCTTGGCGTCCCTTCGGTGTGGGGTTTGCCGGTTGCGGTTTGCCGACATGCAGCGGTACGAGATGGACGCAGCTGATTCAAAATGCTGGAAAGGATGCAATCGAGTGTCTGCGTGTGTGAGGTACCGTACGGATCCTGGTCACGGCACCACAATCCAATTGAAATGGCAATCGTCCTGCCTGCGTCGCTCTCTGCAGCAGGTACGCTTCCAACATTGCCGCCCCTTTTGCGTGCTCGCAAGAAAACCCTCGTGAGAAATCAAGACGAACGTAATACACCCACAAAACCGGACCGCAACCACCCAAAACCTAGGCAAGCGGGAACTCCAACTGAGGTCGGCTAAAAACGTGGCTAATGTTTTAATTTGACAAACAAATTGAGGTTATGCTGGTGTCAATTAAAGTGTGCGATGCGTGTGGATAGCGATTTGGGTAGATGCGGACTGTGGTAGATTGGACTGAGGATGGCTGGGACTGGAATAATATTAACAACGAATATAATAAGCTTAACAACGTTTCATATCTCCCTCAACAAAAAAAAAAAGCTTCGCTGCAGCCCTAAAACCGCGTCATTTTGCCTCATTTTCATACGTACTAACCATGTCCAGCTAGTTCGAACCGGCTCAAACCAACCTTAATCAGCTCACCAACACGGGTCGCATATCAAAAACCCTCACCTCAGGAATCCGCTCTCCACAGTTCTCCCTCTTGCCGTCAGAGTCCTTCAATTGAATTGATGATTATGATCAATTTAGGTGACCATTCTGGAAATGCGACAGTTTCACCGCGCTGTCCAAGCAACACCAGCAAAATCAAAACCAAATTGTCGTGCTGCACCGGTCCGAAGCCAAACCGGCGAGGCCAAAGACCTCCCGGGTTGCCCGGGGTAGCAGCAACAATAGTGTTAATCAAGCGGATGAGTTTAACCCGGTTGGCTAGCACAGCAAGTGGACGCAGCGACGATCGTGTGCAATTGCTGACCGGCTGTACTTCTGGCATGTTGCTTTAAATAAAGCTGCAAACCATCCGCAAAGCCGTTCTAAATATTTCGCTGAAAAACAACGATCATTCGAAATAATTCTCGAAAATATTTTTCAATAATAGGTGGTTGATTAATTTTAAAATGAATTACAAACAACACACACACACTGCTTTAAAAACAATAATACGACCACGCTTCCCGTCAACTATGTTTTCAGTCAGTTTCACGCCAGTCAGCACGCAGAGCAATATTCAAATAGTCAATCCCGATTGGCGTGGGACTACTTTAAACTGCACAATGCATATTAAATTAAGTGCTCAAAACATTGTACGCGACCAATAACCTACACAAACACACACGTAGCATGTGTGTGTGTGCGAGAGCTAGAGAGGGAGAGAGAGAGCTGTGGCTTGATTGCGCCAGTTTTCCCTCGCCAGCTTTTGATTGGTGCAAAATATTATCCTAGATTTTCAACCCTGATGCACCCTTCAATCCTTGCGACCGGCAAGGTTTATGAAAAGCTGCACATCACCTCCATAATTCATCGCCAATTGTGTGCGTGTGTGCGTGTGAGTGTGAGGGCACCCGTTGGGAGGCAAGAAGCTTGTTTGTTTATTGGAAGCTGACAACGAACCCACCGAACATTAATTGCACGAGAACTGTGAGGTTTTGGGAGGAGATATCGTTTTGTCTCACACAAAATGTCTCACCGACACGTATTTATCGAAAACAACAGATCAGGCTGTATTTTTGTTTTCCCTTTTTTAAAGGTGTTTTGTCGTATACGACGAACAAACCTCTAGTCAAACAACAACAACCAAAAAAAACCTACCAGCTTCGACAAAAGTATGGTTGCCCTCGATTCGGCATTGCCTCATTTCGACTGCTTTGGACATCAATGACGGGTTTTGGGCCGTGGTACAGGCGGATGTGTTATGCACGTCCGCTTAACCGATTGGCGTCGATTCAGAACGGCTAGACGGAATACGGGCAAGGACCACCAGAACGTCGGATTTTTCCTAGACATCCGGCGCTTCAACGATGGAAAAAAGGAAGAGGTAAGAAGAGGAGAGAGATAAAAAGCAACGCCCAGCACAAGAAGGTTGAAATATATTCAACCAAAACAAAACATCAACCGATGCCTTCAGCCCGATGTCTCCGGTCGAACGGGCGATTGCAAGTGACGGGTTCAGGTCACGTCGAAATTCGATGAAACAATGCCCGAAATTCGGCAAACTCCTCGACAAAGAGTAATCGTTTTTCGATGGAAATTCATAATAATTCATCGAAATCATATGGATATTTAATACGAAATAAATAAAGAACATTGGAAATTAATTTACAAAATACATTGAACGTAGGTTTACAATTGAAAAAATGTTAAGCAAGTCACTAACAAAGGAAAGGAAACACTTGGAACTCAAAAAACAAAACCTACCGTAATAAGAAAGAATTGAACGAGAATTTTAATGAACTATAGCAAAAATACGATTAAAAAATTGTAAACTAAGCACACTACTTAATTATAATAAAAGAGACAAACAACTAATATAATATAAAATGTTATATACATTGAAAATAAAATTGAAAAATAAAGTATCAGTTCATTAATATATGTATAAATCATGATCGAAACAAAAACAAGTCAAAACAAACCAATGAAATTGGCTGAAGTAAAAAAGTATAGCTGAAGTAAAAAAGCTAATGAAAAGCATATGGAAAATAAAACAAACAAGAAACATGGCAAAAAATAGGTCAATTCTTATAAAGCAATCAACAATTTCACAAATAAAGAAAATTGTTCATCTCATAATATATTGGAAATATAAACAAAAAAATAAAATTGAATGCATTCTAAAACGTCAAACAGCTGAAGCAATAGAATATTAAACCTAAAGCAATTGAAAAGCAAAGCAATTCATTTGTTAGGTACAACAAACAAACAAAATAGAAAGAGTAATTAACAAGTATTTTGATAATGTTTGAAAATTTTTACACAAAAAAAAACAGTTTAATAGCCTAAAACATGACTAAAGGAGAAAAAATAACAAAAAACCTCAAACAAAATATATTAAACAAATAATAATTATAATAATACATAACCAAATGTTAAATTTCTTAAAAAACATTCAACATTGAAGCAATTAAAAAAATAACAAAATATAAAATCAAACAAACTGCAAAAAGCTAGAATAACAAAACAATTCTACCAATAAAGCCACCCACACTCGATCACAAGCCATAACACTCCGATCTTGACGGGATAAATAATCGCAACAGTGACAACACATACACACGGACGCACATGTTTGACATGTCCATTGTAGTCACCGCCAGTTGCTATTATCATTGCCATTTTCATATTATTTTACCCTTTGCGCGTTGGTTGCCTATTGTTCGGAGTGACGGTACTGCTGCTGCTTCTGCTGTTGCTGCTAATGGCATTATTCCTATTGTTCTTCAATCAAATCACTTAATAAATTTTATATTTTATTCCACTCGATTTAACCCCCTCGGTGGATGAGTTTGGATGGGACAAGGATTGGTATCGCAGCCCCGTTCTATCGTTCGCCGGGACAAAGTGCATCCAGGCCAACGGGTGAATGACCTAAAAGGGAAGGGAGCAATGAATTGTTTTTTTTTTTCACCACCACCACCACCATTTCAATTGTGCTTTTGCGTGTCTGTGTGTGAGAGTATGTTTGGATGGGATTCGTAGGTGACTTTTTGAGGGTGTATCGGGTTTCTCTCTGTCTCGCTTTTGGCAGCCAAAAAAGCGTTCCTGTACTATCATACTTGTTGTATTCGTTTCTTAGGGTTGAGGGTTTGCTGTTTTTTTGCATCGTACCTCTAACGCAATCGAATGTTTGGAGATTTTTTTGTCGTTGTTCCGCATATAGAATAGAAAATGCAGCTCTTCACAACATTGCTGTCTCGTACTCGTACAGAACAATACTTCTTCTACGCGTGCAACGTTTTTCCATCATCCAGAAGATACGGCTCGGGTGAAGCTTTTCCCACCGGCAACCTGGACTCGGATGGAATGGAGTGTGTGGAGCGGTAGAATAAAATGAAATAAAATCATCCAATCACCCGCTTCTGCTGCATCGAACCGCCAGGACCAGTCGTCTGCCGATGCGCACTGATAAGGCCGAGGGTGGGTCATACGACATGCAAACAAACCGGCCAGGATAGACAACCCGGTTTGTTATTGTTAGATTTCAGCAATTTATTTTCCAATTCGATGATAGCCTTCACCAGCCCTTCCCTGCCAAGCATCCCACGTCGGTGTCCGCATATAGTACCGAGGGCCGAAATTAACCTTCCACGCCCCGGTTGGATGATAACCTTCCCTCCCAACTGTGGACAGCCGTGATAGAGATACCACGAAGGCACATCAAGAAATGGTTCAAAATATTGTTCCATTCAAGCTTCACGAATGGAATAACGATTGTTTTGCCTCATGACACACGTTTTTCAGTCGGAATGCTGATGCCTCCAAATAACACTCCGCGCCAACCCGCCCGTCAAATCACGCGCCCTGTCATGTTATTCATTGAGTGTCAATTTTTTCAACCATAACAACACTATACTAACACGATTTTTGGAAGGAGTTTTTGTTTGTTTTCTACCTCTCGTTGTCTCTTTCTTTTTATGTGGCAAAAATATGTGTCTAAAACTGAACAGAACACTGTTATCATAACAGCTCAACCAACGATGAGTAATCATGGTTTTTAGAAACTTCACATTTTTCACTGCATTGCGATGAGTTTTAACTGACGTTGATGTATTTTGTTTTTTTTTTATATGTATGTTTAATGCTTTTTAATTCGCGTTTATAACAACAAGCTGTTAGTTTTATGTCGTTTTTATAGTTGGAAGAATAAATATATCTAATATACATTCCATAACGTACTGATTTTGAAAAGTTTTTAATTGGGAATTATAAAGTACATTTACTGTATTGAAGAAAATATTTAACACTATCAAACGTCAAAATCCTTACTTTTTTCATAACCATAGCTCAATGTCTCAAATAAGATTCTATGTTAATGTGCACAACGCACAAGAAAATTCTAGAAACTACACAAAATTCAATACAAAGTATGCGACATGCTTCAGAGTTTCTAAATGAATTACTTTTGCGTACAAATTGCATACCTTTAGGCGCTATAAGTCGTAAAAAAGTCAACCTAGCATTTGGCACCCGTTCAAGGCACTACAAACCATCTATTACATGGTTTAGGATATGGCTCACAGTATAGGGAAAAGAATAAGAAAATATTTTTTTAAATCCGTTTATAAGGTCCTTTTACACTTGCAACAGGAAAAAACCATAATTAATGAAGTTTAAAATATAAAAACATAAACAAAGAGAGCTTACCGTATAGAAAATCAAGAAACCGCAAGAAAACAAATAAAATGTATTATATTAACCTTCTAATATGAATATAGAAAATTATAATAGCAATAGAAATGTATTAAACAATACCTTAATTTCTCCCTATAAAATTGTAAACATAACAAATAAATGAACTAAACAAATCAGTACAAATACAACGCCAAACTGACGAATCGCTCCCAAAACGAGCACCCACGATCGAAGGAAATGTGCTAACGGTGTGTGCTGATGTGGTGATGTGGTAAATGATGGCCACCGTATCCTACGTGCCCACCACTTCGGCAAACAGTACCGACTGTCCATCAAATGTATTTTGAGGCTTTCGGAAGCACTGCAATGTGCCACTGGTGAAAGAAATCGGCCCAAAACATGCTCCCCTCTGATATGCGGGAATATTTAACAGGCGCATTTGAAAGACGCGAAGAAAACACAACAAAAAACAACTACAACAACTACAAAAAAAATCTGTACACCTGAGGACAGTGAGGCAGGGCAACACTTTGCCCGATAGCGCCCCAAAAACAATCAAAACAATAAATCGAAACTTTTGACTTTTGCGCTGCAACCGACGAAGACGAATAATAAATAAAAGGGCGCCCTGGCGCGCTGCGGCGTTTTTTCACGATCATCTGCGCTTCTCTGGGGACGAATGTGGTGGGCCCCCGGTGCTTTCTTCGCACCGTGTTGTGTTTGTGCATTGGTTCCTGCGCTCTCTCTCTCTCTCTCGCTTACCGAACCATTGCAGGAAGTTGACCCTAAACTTGCTTGCCCGGCTGGTGTGTTTGCGAAATGCGAACACATTCCGGGCACGTAGCGGCATAACAATCGAAAAATCTCGCCAACGTCGTCATTTCGAGCGAACAGTAAACGGCCCCTGCCGGTATGCAACCCGCAGTACGCCGAGGGTTATTAATGTGGGCGAAAAGCTTGTGCGGGAAGCAGGCCGGCTACGGGGGAAGGCCTTTCTCGCGACAAGTCAGCAGTATTTAAGAGCCGTGTGCCGACGACCTCCCAAAGGCAAGAGCGGTAACCGCTCACGTTCGATGCAATCGTTGTGTGATCAACTCAAGGCAGAAGACACACTTAGTAGAAGAATCGCCTCCGGGCGGAACAAAAGTAGAGAAATAAAATATTTCTGCGAAGGAACTTAGAGTAAGAATGGAATTATGGAGAAAATTTTTACGCTTAAAATATAAACTTGATAAAAATACACAATACGCCGAAATGTATGTAATCTGCATAGCAACACTGTTACACTGTTAATCATTAAAAGACGATTAAATTGTTCTAATGTCAACTTACAATACTTTATCTTAAAATATTGTTTAAAAATTATATTTCCTCCACCAATCCACCTTTATAAACTCATAGCAAACAGCAATAATGAGAAATTCGCGCTTCTGTTTCAATCGTCGACAATCACCACTTACACAGCCCAATTACAATCATTCCCATGCCAGCTATACCGCCAAGAACAAGCACAACAATTCAATACCTTTCACTACCACCACCAACGACGTCTTGTGGTTTCGAAAGTTTCGCTGAAAACGTTGCACAAAATCAGCACACACACACACACACACACACACAGAAGGTCTCGGGTGTTGTGGATGTTGATCGAACATTACTTAACAACAAACAAGTTCAAAAATTCCTCACCATCAGCATCCTGCCGACTACATCCAACTCCGATCCGCTCCGCAGTTTGTCTGGTGTGAGACATTTTCACTCGGACTACTTTCCCATTCGTCTTCTTCACACCATCGGCACCTGAGCTGCACCTGAGCGTGTGTACGCTTCCCGCCATCTTCACCGGGCTTGCTTGCTTCCTTTTTTTTATTGTTGCCGGAAATGTTTCGCTCGTCTGGCTGTTTGATTTCTCAACGTTCCACCTCCCAAAAGGTTGGGAAAGGAAAACCGGACGACAGCAGGCGGTAACCTTGCCGGATAAAATAAGCTAACAGTCACGTGACGTGTACGCTGAAAATAACGTGAGCACCATCGGTTTCGTTCGCTCGAATTTCGTCCATCAACACCACAGAACCACCGGGACGCCCACGTGTGAGCGTGGTTGCTAATGTTGTACCCACAGTCCCCATGAGCGGACAGCCCCTTTATCCGTACGTCGACAAAAACCGGTAACCAAGGAAGTGGTGAGATTGCAATCGTATCACGTTTCACGGCTTCATTAATTGGTTATGTTTGCTTTCATAACCTCAAACGCGGGCATCACCTCAAGAAAAAGGGTGAACTGAACGATCGCTTTCCCTGAACGCGGTGGCAAAGTGAGGCGAGCTTTTCTTCTTTTTTTTTTGCACCGTCGACACGGAAGCAAACACCCGAACCCTTTCGAGCTAGACTGATGTCGCCGGCATCCAGTCGACAGCATCCCTCTCCTTAGCGTACGAAAGTCAAAGTTTAACTCACAACTTGTTTATGGCAAATCGGGCTGTGCGGTACCTCGACAGCTACGGCGACAAGTTTAAAATAAAGCACCGGTGGCTCACGAAAACACGAAATAAACCCAGCAACGGTGTACAGCGAAAGAAGCATAAAAAAAAGTCTCGAGCACAAAATAAGAATAAAGTATGCACGTAGAAAAAACACACAGCTGCATAAGACGAGTGAAAAGTTGTACTTTCTTCAGCTGTATCGAACGGATGCGGACTGTAGAGGCACGTTCGTGTCTTTAGAGTCACAGTACCGGTAGGTGATGGCAGCTAAGGATCGGATTATCGCGTGAAGGTAAAGTTAGAAAACAAATCACCAGGATGACCCTAAGTGATGAAGAAATTGGAGATAAATTTTCGATGTGAACATTGATATGATATAATGATTATAATGTAATTGTCATATGAATAACTTTTAGTTTTCAAAAATAAAATTCTCCAAAATAATTTATTCATTAGCTTTGCCTCTTGATACATAATTTCAATATTGTGAAGTTTTCTATAAGATACTTTACTATCCGTGGAACGTCACAGCTGGATAAGAACCTGCACGTACTTTACAGCAGTTCAAGAGGAGACAGCAGTAGACATTTTTTTCTGGGTTGTAGTCTTTTGAATTATCCGTTACATGGGTTCCATTTCTGCGTCTTGAAAACTAATATTATATCAAACAAAACTGTGCTTGAATTCGAGTGCATAGAGAGAATGTTTTACTCGTTAAAAACACATTTGTTAGGTTGTTAATTGATTTCTAAATTCAACGGACCACTAAGAACTTCTCCAAGCAACTTAAACTTAAAACAAAAGGATCTAGTCATGATTTAAACTATATCCAATACAGGGACTCACGGAACCGATGCTATTTGCTATCAGGATCGAATACTATAGTCAAATTAATCACATATAGCATGAACATTCACACATTTAAAGAAACAGATCCAAAGAACCGAAGTGAGAACAGGATTCCTCTACGTCGAGCAACATCCTAGCTTGGAGCCTGGACTTGCAGGTTGATTGCGGATAGTAGAGCAGGCGAATTGATCCGATTGTTAATCAGCCCCGTAGAAGAATGATTTTTGTTTATTGCATCAGCAGTTTTGATCAGCAGTAGGTCAGCAAATAAATGTTCGTTTTTTCGGCCGATCAGGAGGTGGATGAGCGCTTTGAAATAGACTAATGCTAAGACTGAATATAATCTTAGGCCTGATATTCCAAAGTAAGAAACTTTTGACTGTATGACCCGTATGTGTGGAAGGACAATGGAGGAGCCGCTACAATGACGAGCTCTATGAGCTGTACGATGATCTCACTATCGTGCAGCGAATTAGGCTCGCCAGGCTCCGTTGGGCTGGTCATGTCATGAGAATGGCATCGGACGACCCAGCCTGTAAAGTCCTTTTAGGCCGTCCACTTGGACAGAGGAGGCGTGGTAGGCCCAAACTGAGATGGAGTGATGGCGTTGATGCGTCCGCCAGAACGGCCGGGATAATTGATTGGCAGACGACGGCGCTAGATCGTGAGCGGTATCGAGGATTGTTGCAGCAGGCCAAGACCGCAAAGCGGTTGTAGCGCCTGATATGTCTTCTTCTTCTTCTTTCCTGGCCGGCTCCTACGGAGCACGTCTTGTAGACATGGCCTGGCGTCCAATCAGTTTCCAGGAAACTCGGTCCATGGCTGCACTCCTCCATCCCCGGCTGCATCCGATATCCCTCAGGTCTGACTCCACTTGATCCAGCCAACGAGCTCGCTGTGCTCCTCTGCGCCTCGTGCCGAACGGGTCGCTGACGAGCACCTTCCTGGCAGGGCATGAGTCCGGCATCCTCATCACGTGACCCAACCAGCGTATCCTTCCGGCTTTGACGACCGTCAGGATGTCTGCATAGACCGTCAGGATGTCTGCACCCGCCGTTCGAAAATGGCGAGTGCATTGGCGTCCTCTGCCAGCATAGTCCAGGACTCGTGCCCGTAGAGGACTACCGGCCGTATCAGAGTGCGATATATGGCGCATTTCGTGCGTTGTTGGAGTCTTCTGGATCTCAGGAGCTTGTGGAGGCCGTAGTAGGCACGATTCCCCTGAACAATGCGCCTTCGGATTTCGCTGCTTACGTTGTTGTCCGAAGTTACGATCGTGCCAAGGTAGCAGAACTCCTCTACTACCTCGAGATCGTCGCCGTCAACTAACACTCTGCTTCCGAGTCGTGCTCTATCACGGTCAGAGCCTCCGGCAAGCAGGTACTTTGTCTTCGTCGCATTGAGCCTCAATCCAATCCTATCGGTCTCGCGTTTCAGTCGGGTGTATGCTTCGCACACCGCCGCAGATGTTCGCCCGATGATGTCGATGTCATCCGCGAAGCCAAGGAATTGGAGAGACCGGGTGAAAATCGTGCCCCGGATGTCGGAGCCCGCGCTTCGCATGACACCTTCCAGAGCGATGTTGAACAGCAAACAGGAGAGTCCGTCCTCTTGCCTCAGTCCCCTGTGAGATTCGGACGCTTCCGACAGCATGTTCGACACTCTCGCCTTGCACTGCACACCGTCCATTGTAGCCCTCAACAGCCGTACCAGTTTCGCAGGGAAACCGTACTGCCGCATGATGTTCCATAGCTCAGTACGATCTATGGTGTCGTAGCGCCTGATAAGTAAGTAAGTAAATTTTTGACTTGCAAAATAATCTGAATAAACATAATTGAGCACCATTTCCTAAAAACAACGGAAATAATATTGCAAAGTTTAAGGAAGCCAAGAAACTGCTTAAGGGCTCTTTCTTTTTCTTCTTTCTTGGTCATCTTGGCCAACGACCTCTTAGGTCATGCCTGCCATTTCTGGCTTATTACATTTATTGTTACAGCAAAGTTGGATAGTCAGTCCTCACTATGGGGGAACGGCCCAGATGAGACTTGAACCCCGGTCCTGCCATGTAAAGACCGTCGCCGCTGTCGCATCTACCACCGGGTCGCCCAAATGCTCTTTGGAAGTACTTAAAAAAATCATTCCTTTTTAGATTCCGCAGTCAATCTTTCGACAGTTATTTGGAGCATTTACTTACGATTATTAAAACTAACTGCCACCTTACCTTAAACATAATAAAAATACGCTGGTTGGTAGCATTTCTACAAATTGTGCAATTTATCATGACTTTATCTGAGCACACTGTTTCTTCCGAGCCTTGGATCTTTTTTCAAAAACATTTCACAAACGTCTTCTTATGTCAACCACTTGCAACCCAACAACAAAACCCTTAGCGACGAAACTCATTCCGACAGGTGAAAATAGCAGCTTTTTTCCTCATCCACGCGCTAGGCAATCTACCTGCCTACACAAACTGTCTACAGCTGCAAAATGACTATGCTGCCCTACACATCCACACACAACTTATGCTTTGCACCGAACGTGACTCATGACTCGTAGCGAGAACACAAGCAGCAAAAAAAAACATCCTGCCTCCCAGAAGGTACTGCGTCAGACCGGAGCAGACGAACTTGTTGATAAATGACATTTTCCAGTCCCGGTATCTGATACCGTTCCACAGCTGCTCCGATCCCGTATCCGACCACTTCGGCGAAGGATGCACATTTGATCAGCCGAACGAAACTCATATTTCTTCCCGTTTGTATCCCGAGCCGTCGATGCACCACTCGCAGCTGCAGCGAAAATTTCCCGAATGGCTGGTGAATAAAATTCGATTAAATCTGCATACCGTGAGTGAGATTGTGCTCGCACCGGGTGACGGCACACAAAAGGAGGTTGGGAAGGACCGTTGCAGCAGGGAGGGTGGTAGGAATCGTTTTAATCCTGATAAAGCTTAGCACACTTTATGCCGGGTACGAGTCGAACTGCCAAGGTACTAATTATCTAAATCGCAATCCTCGGGGAAATCTGACTTCATTCCATTTAATTTTGAGCAATCTTGCCTGGCTGCTGCCGCTCCTGAGGCACCGTACACCATCACGAGAAACCACCATTTGGCATTGCGAGGGCGAGTTCTGATTTCCCAGTGCCAGTTGTTTGAAAATTGGAAACGAAATCAAATGAACGCAGGTGGCAGTGAAACGCACGCGGAACCGTAACCGATGAGGAAGTGTGCTTATCTGTAAATCTGTTTTTCCAGCGCTCATCTCTACCTGGGTGAAAGGGTGAAACTTACGCGCGCGCACACACACACACAAATACACGTGTACGAATTGGTTGAAGCATTTTCCACAGGTACGGTGCAATTTTTCATCGGAAAAATTATTAATCTTTCGATTGGATGGCCAATTATTGGACTCGCAACGGTCAGCAGCGAGCGTGAGATAGAGCGAGAGAGAGAGTGAGTTTGGCGGAGCAAGTTATTGACAGCTGATTAAAATTAATACGAACAGGCTAATCAGCACGATGGGGCAAACGTGAAGGTGACGATATGTGTGTGTGTGTGTGTGTTGTAATAAATCGATTCCGGTGCATTCCGACCGGGAAAAGCGATGGTTTGAATGGGCAGGTGTGCGAAAAAAAAGGATCGATTTGATGTTTGTAGTTCAGAAGAATTAAAGCAAATGCGTGAAAGGTATTATAAATGGTAAGCTTAATTAAATGATATTATTCAAGTATATTTATAATTTTCAAGTGAAAATGCCATGTTTTACAATAATGTTTCCAATAAATCGTTCGTTCCAATTACGGGTGAATTAAAATGAAATTTATATGTTCATTATTTAACAATGAAAAATATAATTATGGTTTTACTAACGAATTGTCAGTCTTTTAAAGTGATATATTGTATCATTAATTACATTCGCGATATTGAACTACTGATGCAAAAAAAACTGACATTTTATCAATATGTTTAGTTACATTTTTAGGCGTATGTGATCGATTGAGATCAATGAACGGCCAAATGTTGAAAATAATTTGTAAATGGAAGTAACAAACTTTAGCCATAAATTGGTCATACTGTTCATATAGCTTGTGATAATAAATGCAATGACGAACAATGCATATAATGCCTTGTATATATGAATTATATTAAATCTTCTCTCGCTGTGATGAAATGAAATAGAATTATGGAAAATAAATATGAACACAATAAATATAAATAACAAATAACTGCACATTAACAGGTATTTATAAACTAGTAATGAACTTATAACGAACAAATAATTTATTAACTCTGCTCGAAAT
This sequence comes from Anopheles maculatus, assembly GCA_002091835.1. Taxonomy (NCBI): domain Eukaryota; kingdom Metazoa; phylum Arthropoda; class Insecta; order Diptera; family Culicidae; genus Anopheles; species Anopheles maculatus. The sequence goes on from KZ061653.1 coordinate 384,029, forward strand.
ATAGGAATAACTGCCCATGCTGAAATCGAAAAAAGTAACACAATGATTCCCAAAGCTATGGAAAACAAATTCGTTTGTTATTTGATTACTGATAAATGGTTTTATTTTACTGTTTAATGTGTCTTCATCGTGATGGCAATAATGAGATTCCACGATGAAGATCTAATAATGAGATTTATCTAATAATGAGATAATTTTTCTAAAATCTTCAGTTTTAGTTTTACAAAACAAAAAAAAACAAATCAAGTTCTTAATAATGCACAGAATAACCTCATTTTTACGTCTTTACAATAGCAGATGGTCTCATTCTGTCCTCCGTCTTTGGTTTCTGTTCTTGTTTTTTTTTCTTGATCTTATTTTTGATCTTTTTCTTGTCCTCATTGTGTCAGCTTGTGTTTATTTTTATATTACAAATCACATTGGTTTTACATTGCTTTTACTTAACTTAAAAGAAGAAAATTAGAAAATTCTTTTCTAATTATTTTATAAAAACATGTTTTTAACTCCACTACTCTTTTTTTACTCCGTACAACATGTCTATTTTTCCACAGTCTAAAAACACCTCAATCATCATAAAACTCGCATCACTATTTGTGCCACGATGCTGGGTCCATCGTGCAGCATGGTCAACAATTTAAAAACCTAACGGCGCTAAATCCACAAACCATCGGCCCATTAACACCCTGAAAACATCGTTAGCTAGGCAAACGATTTCACCTGCCAAACGGTTTGCCGATTGTTGGAAGTGGTCCAAGAACAGCAACGAAAAATCGGCCCCAAAAACACACTGACGCACAAACACGCGTACCAAGCGCAACTCCTAATGACACAAACGGTGATGCATCGTGGTTCCGTTGTTGCAGCTGGTTTGTCTAGCCGATTTTGTGAGGTAAAAAATCGGTAGTCCACCTTAGAGACTGGCTTCCAGTTCAATGAGCTCCACAGAATGGAAACCCTAGTTTAGCCGATCGTGCTGTGTGCTTTCCGAAGCACACGATTCAGGTGTATAAATTAATCATCTAAATTGTTATTTGATTACCGGGTGCATTGGCCCGGATGCAAGATCAACGATAAAGGGTGTGATGGCTCAAGGTAAAAAATAGCCTTGAGACTGAGGCTGAAGCCTTCTGGGACTTGAGGAAATAGAAATCAAACTATCTTTGAATATAATTATTATGTTTTAGAAGATAAAACTTCAATTATTTACTTCAATGTCATGTTGTAAACATCATTATAAGAAGCTGCAGAAAAAACACAAAAACTATCTACCCTAATAAATTGCCTCTTCAAATTGTAATCAAGACAAATTTCAGCCAAAAAATCCTTTTTTTTCTTCAACACTTCCAAGCCTCATTATGCCGTAAAACTACAATTTACTCTCACACACTCATCAGTGTTTTTAGTGCTATGGCCCAAACGACCGACCTCATATATTTTCCTGGCCCAAAAAATCACAAGAAAAAACAACAGAAAATTCAAAATGGAGCATTTTGGATAGTAAAAATAAAAATAATACACACTTCAGAAAAAAAATCAAAATCATCCGGCATCGTCCATTGACACGAAATTCTGACGCATTTCGGAAACCCAACTGTGCGCCAAATCAAACATTCGATCTGCAGCATAAGGTTTTTCCCACCTTTTTTTCTCTGCCTGTCTCTCTCTCTCTCTCTCTCTCTCTCTCTCTCTCTCTCTGTCTCTTCTCTTTAATCCCCAATTTCATGCACTTCTTCTTCCCATCTCGCTCCTGCGTTCACCATCGCACGTTTTGTATCGAGCCTGGCCGCGTCAAGTGGCGCGTTTCTGGGTCCGTATTATCATTATTAGTTTTGCGCCCTGTTCCGACCCGAGCTCACCTCGGCTCCATCCATTTGCCAACCATTACGTACGTATGGTGGGCACGTGTACAGCCGGCCCAAAGGCACATGGATGATTTTTGCCTCGCTTGTGTCTGGTTCGTTCTCCAACTTCTCGCGCACACCACCACCATCAAACCCTCATACATGTGCCACGAGGCTGGCCGCTCAGTGGTGGCTGCCCATGGGCACCATCATCGTCCATCCGGACAGACACGAGAATGGATGTTTAATTTCCATCCCAAACACACCGTCCCACTGTCCCTGCCACCCAGAGCATTCTTGGGGGTTCCAATTTTCCAAACCAAAGGCCGACCGGTTCTAAATGGGCTGGAAAAATGGCAACACCAGCAATGAAAACGGAAAAGAATCGTATAAACCTTTTTGAAATGAGTTCAATTAAATTGTTTATTAAATAGCTTTGAATTGAATCAAGTGACAGACAGCCGAACGATAAAGCGCTCGGCTCTAGCTGCTGCACCGCGCATGATGGAGCGACCGTAGTTTTGTTGTTTTATTCTTTAATCAGAAAAGCACAACAATGTTGCACCGAACAATTGTATTTTGTTAAGCTTTATGGATGAAAATTGAAGCTAAAAATGCCATCAGCTACAAGATTTCCAAATGCTAATTTACATAAAATAATGGTAAGTATTCCTGTGTTGTTTTGTACGCGTTCCTAGTTGTGACGCCTCCTGTTACGTAGCACGATACCGTATTTAGACTGGTCAACCGTTTGAAATAGCTGTGCCTACGCTGAAGCGCGCGAATGCTTATTAAATGGGACTTTCCCTGTTTTTGAGAAGGATATGATCTTTCAAGGACCGGACGGGTCGTGCTAAAAATAAAACTTTCTGACAAGGGTCCACTTCATATCGGGCTCGAATGTATTTAGACTGGTTTTGAATTTTAAGGAACGATTTCGGGCGCATGAATTGTATTTAATTTGGTTGGTGTGTTTTTTTTCTTTTGCCACCGACAACGACAGGTGCCTTACACAAAAAAGGTGTCGAAATGAGGAAGTCTTGACGTTTTCTGGGCCGCATGCTGGGGAAATTGCATAAGATTATCAAGAGATGGAGCGAAGGAAAATTAGTTGTTCGGAGGAATTAAATGGTTAATGAAAGAATGTGGTACAGTTGTTGCGTTGAAAAGTGTAAGATGTTTTTTTTTTTGATGGCATGGAACAGTCTGCATTTAATATATTCACATGCGATGTTCTTGTGCTTCAAAAATTTTCTTTTTTATTACGTTAATTGTGTGCAGATTTTTACAAAGTTATACATTGATTTAGAACAGCAATTCATTTTTAATTAATGCTTTTTTAATTAATGAAATTTAATGCTGTCATTGTTTTTTTACGATAATCTTTATTCGCGTCACGAAGAATCTGGAACATATTTAACAGTAAACCTTCAAAGGATTATTCTGAGAGCCAGTCGAATCTTCATCAAACGTTACTCGGAAGACCTTCTCTTGTCATTTTACAGTCAAAGCGAAGAAATAGAAATAGAAGAGTTAAACAAAACATGTAAAAATCCATCGATAAACAACCCCGGTAACATTTTAGTACGAAATTAAACCGTAATAGACCATAACTCGACGGTCCCTTAGTCGGTGCTTTAGAAGATCTTAATAGGCCGAAACCGCAACGTTACGTATGTAACGCTACCATTTTTTCGATAACGGCAAATTCAAAATTTCGGCGATGATTAAATAGACTGTGGGTTTTTGCTGTCATTCATCTGTATTTGTTTGTTTTGGTTTGTTTGGAGTTTTTATCCGTTAACGATGCGGCGTTCCAATGTTGATATTGAAATGGGACGAAACTACCGGTGGTTCTCCCGTATGCTGCGATTTTTGTTGTATCGTACGACGACCGAGTTGTTCTTCTTTTACTTCTTCCGGGACCAGAGCACATTTCCAAGCGTAAATGATGTGTGTGTGTGAGTGCGATGTCAAAGTTTACCTAAGAGTAAATGCAGACCAAATTTTCTGTTCATAAAAAGCTTATGTGTGAATGGATTAATGCAAAAATACTCTCCTTTACTAACCTGATCCGGAACAAACACAAACACCATCATCACAGCGGCACTGACGGTTCCGTTCACCTCGGGAGTCAGCCGGCTATGCGATCCATTCCAGCCTCGACAAACTGCACCATCTAACTCTCCAACCACACATTCCGTTTTCTCACCGAATCAATGTCCGAATCCATCCATATTGCCGAACGAAGGTCGATTTTGACCATTTGCACCACACAACAGCCTGACCAGCACCTCGGAGTTGCACAGCGGAACCGTAGCACTTTGTTTACATTCAGATTTTGACACACGGAAAACATCGGCTATTTTTTCCAAAACATCATACTTTCATCGAAAAGTGCTCTAATCATCGCCATTCGGTCACACGATCCACGCGATTATACCGTCGTGTATGGAGATTAGATCGTTTCTGGTCCATTAGCGCTACGAATGTTACGGGGGAAACCATGAAATAGATTATTTCTTAAAGCTCTATCTACACCCTTACGTGCTTTTTATTGTTGACGTGAGATTGAAGAAAAACTGAACTTGTAGTTCATGATCGGACAGGAACTCATACAAATTTGCTTTCAGTTTGTTACTGATTATTCTTTGGTCCATAACACATCGTTCAAGATTTTTAAAACATTATTGGTAAAGTTTCTTTACGCTATTGTAAATTTAAAAATATTCCCTTCGCCAGAATTATTTAATGAAAAATCCTTAAAACAATTACACGAATTAGTAGTAACTCTTTAATTGCTCTGTTTAATTATTCATTTTTTTACGAATAACCTACACAAAGTTCAGATGCAGAGACAGTTGAAAAAGTTAGAATCATTTTACAAAAAATATAAAATTTCGATGGAGGCGCCCAGTACTTCGTTGTAAAATTAAACATAATTGAATGTTCGAAATCAAACTAGAACGAAATTTGAAGTCATTTAGAATTAGTTTAGACTACTCTTTATTTATCTTCTATCCAAGCTCCTTCTCTTGTATGTATTGTCTTGTATTACAGGCGTAGTCAACACTAGATTCATGCTAGAAAATATATAGTGAATGATTATATTTCTCTATTCTACCCGGCACGCAAAGAGCTTTAGTTTTCTCGCTCTTTCGGTCAATTTGTGGGCCCGACGCAGGTTGAAAAACATTGAAACGGTGGGTACTACCCAGCAACGCGAGCGAGCCGTACTTTAAGCGCGCGAGCTTACACAATACAAACGCAAAACGGCCTGTTGAAGCCTGCCGTGTTTGCATGTGTGCGCTGTACGATGTCGACTTCAGCGAGCGAGGCGATTCTGCGCATGCTCGAACTGCTGCTATCTCGCATTGACATCCGTGCAGGCTTATCGTCACGCTTTCTCCTTCTTGTATACACGTCCACTGCGCAGTTGGCTGTTAGCGTCTTCGCGAGTGGACGTGCGTCTAGGACTTAGAATTTTTGTCCTCCAGTTTGTGCGTGATTTATGTACAAAAAGTGCAAGTTATGTGCATTGGTTTTGCTCTGTGCAGTTGTGCAAGCTTGTGCAGTGCTTTCGTGAAGAAGAAATGTGTGTGTGCCGCTTGTTTCCGGCGCCTAAAGCGTGTAGTGTTTGCTTGCTTTTTACACTCCGTGTTTGCTTCGGCAAACGACTTGTTTTTGGAGTTAGAAAGTAATCTTACAGTACATATTGAAGAGAACAACTTCCATACAAAGTGTAGAAAGTGTATGAAGTGAAATATCGTGAGATAAATCGGTATTCGCGATGATTCTACCGTACAAAGTTAGTGAAAAAATGGTTGCGCCGCATGCGGCGTGTGAACGACGCGTAGCGCTAAGTCCGTTTCTTTCATTCGTTCAGTGTTCTGATATGTTTGGTAGAAAACAAGCTCGCCCCATCTGCGCCGCACTGCGAGGGCGCTTGGAACAAGAACGAAAGCGAAGCAGCAAAAAAACACGGGTAGAAAACAAGCTCGCCGCATCTGCGCCGCACTGCGATGTGTGAAAGACACGCAGTAAGTTTGCTTCTTTCACTCCTTCAGTGAACTGAAGCTCGCAGTGAAGCTCACCGCAGCTGTACCGCACTGTGGTGAGAGAACCCCCAAGTCAATCGCAAAAACGGAAATGCGATGTCAAAATGCGGGCTGGTGTTCTCTCTTGATTTTCATACAAATAAATCCGCTCTTGGCCGGGCGGGTAGGCACCTAAATCTCGGGGTGCTCTATCGGCATGATAAACTATGAAATTGCTACAGGAAAAAGGCTCTTTCATGCTAGCTCTTGAATTGTTACTATTCCTAAACATCAGGGTCCTGTTCCTAATGCCCAATTTTACAATTCCATGTCGATTTGCCCTATCTCGAAGCTTAGGTTATGTTCAGTTTTCGATTTCCAACAAATAAAATTCAATCTTTCCATGTACCGTAACGCATCGATGCGTAACCTCCCCGTAGATGTACAGCGCAATAGGATCCAATCATTTGACAACTCTTTCGCACGCATCGAACTTTCTGCAAAAGAATCTTTAACATCTTCAACCTACCCATCTCACACTTCATTAATCACCGTTAAACTTTATTTCACCCGTTTTTGGTAGACGCAACGCATACAGCAACAAAAAAAAATAGCCCACAATTTGCAATCAACGGTTTTTCGATTGAACTCGAACTTTTCTTTCAACTTTAGCATTCCTTTTTCTTAACCCAACCACTTAGCTGAAAAACGGGAAGCAACCGAGCACCCGGTGTCAAATCGTTGTTGTCGAACACGTTGTCGACAACAACACACGGCAACCCTTGCAACAGCAACCCGAAAACGGGTGCCTTAAATGTTGTGTTACCAGGGCAACCGTTTTGGGTGTTTTGGAATTTGAAATTTTGGGAAATGCACCTACCACTGCGCAAGGGTTTCGGAACGGGGCAGGGTACGGAAATTAATTAATTTCCCAACATTGTCGCATGACCAGTTTCGATCCAGCAGCATCCACCGAAACCGAAGTACAGCACAACACACAAACCAACCATCACAAGCAATTGCATTCACAGACCGAAAATGAAGTCCGTCTTTTTCGTAACACAAAACGGTGGCGCGATTTTCCCTTCTACGTTGGTTGTGAAGAAGTTCTAGCTGTGTGTGTGTATGTATTTGTAGTTTTATCTGCGGCTGTGTGGGAGGGTGCGGTCCAAACCATTTAGCGAAAAGTGGAACAATTTTCGGATGGTGTTGTAAAATTTAAACTAAAAACTTTTAATTACCACCAGCAACAATCGGTCCGCACGGGGAAACTACTATCCACCGCTGTGGCAGGACAATGACAGCGACAGCGACAACGACGACGGTTTAATAGAGACACGAAGTTTGTCGTTTACAGTTTTACGCTGCCGACCGGCTTGACGATTCTGGCTAGCCCTTTTTTGGGGGTATTTCCACACAGCGAGCCGGCAAACACACACACACAAAATCTCCGACGCCGTCAAGCATCAATCATTGTAGTTTGGGTGTCGATTTTCTTCAATTTTCTGTGGCCTGTACACGGGCGCTAGAAAGTTCGGACGCCGGTAACTATTGGTAATGGTTGTATTATCGGTAGGAAAAAAAAAACTTTCTCCCGTGGATCGACAACGGAATGTCGAACTGATGCGCTTTCTGTGAAGGGTTCGGGACCAAGGGATAGATAAAAACTAATTTATTCAATTAAACAATTTTCTGCATTACTACGAAAGGTGATAACAGTTTATTTTTAGACTAACACAACGAATGTCGGGCGTAAAAACACTCGGTCTCTCGCTCTTAACCGGACTAATGAAATAATGAACATTTCCTTACAGCTCAGCTACACCGTTACGGAGAGGTTAAAGCAATTTTTCTATTTTATTTAGTTTTGTTGTTGTTGCAATCGTCAAAGGACACTGCCAAAAAATGGTCGCCACGATGCAGAAACTTTGACATTCAATTACCGCTGCGAGACACTTCAAATAGTGTGGAGAAAAGTTTGGTTGAGGTCGAAAACGAAACCGTTCACTGGGTGGCTGGTTGGCTACGTTAAAGCTTGGTTTGGTTGTTGTGCTGTATGAGGTCAACTGCTGTATTGTAATTAAATTGAAGGAATTTTGTTACAGGCTTACAGTTTTGAGAGCTTATTATTATCTTACAGAAGGATTAAAGCTTGTAAACGAATGTCGATTGAGGTCAACTGCTGTACTGTAATTAAATTGAAGGAATTCTGTTACAGGCTTACAGTTTTGAATGCTTATTATTATCTTACAGAAGGATTAAAGTTTGTAAACGAATGTCGATTGGATTATTAATCATCTTTCTGTAGATACTGGTGTAAAGTTGGAGTATAAATAGTCCTCTTTGTTTTTATTCTAGTTCTATTTTATTCTAAGGAAAGGAAAGGACCCACCGCAGTAATAGATAAATAATTGTAAACCCTTAAAATTATTTAAGGGCGGCCCGGTGGTGTATCCGATAGCGGCGCCGGTCTTCATACGGCAGGACCGGGGTTCGAATCCCGGCGGACCGCCTCCCCGTACGCAGGACTGACTATCCAGTTACGGGTAAAAACTAAGTCACAGAGAGCTAGCAATAGCAGGCCAAGACCTCACGAGGTTGTAGTGCCAAGGAAGAAGAAGAAGAAACCCTTAAAATTCGCAGGTGGAACATAAATAATACGCCAATTCTTTAGTGATGGATCACTTGATTTCAGAAGACAATCAGTGGCGTATCAAACGGTGATCGAAGTAGACGGCCGCTTAGGACAACGATCACGGTCTTTGGAGGAACCAGTAATACACAGTTTGTAAGGGGCCCCGTTTTACTGAGAATTCGATCTTGAACTTTTTCTACAAAGGAGTTCCTTTGCTAAACTATTTAGCGGTATCAGCACTACCAGGAGCTTGGTCCGCCAGTGAAGACAATTTAAACACAATTAATTTATTTGATATCTAAAATTTGTATAAAAGATTCTAAGTCGTGGAATACACTAGGAGCTCCAGCGACATTTCAACTGTAATTGCAGAACGCTAACAAACAGTAAATAACAATTAAAAAGGACGCGATAGTATAATAACAAAGTTAAGAAAGTATTAAAATTGTTTAAAATATTTGAACCACACTAAACCACTGTGCTCATCCTGCATACAAGCTTGATATAGTTGCTTGCAATATTGCATCAAAGGGAAAACAAAATGACCGTTAGAGCAACGAACTATGATGGAAGCTTTCGACATAATTTTTTAAACATTTATCTTTATTTTATACTAAAAATATTACTTTATTTTATTTAGTAGTAGATTAAAATATTATAAAAATGCTGTTTTTCTTCGGTGTTACAAACTCACAGAAAGGCTTTAACTGTCATGCTAGTTTTGTTGAATTAATTTATCTGCTTGATAATAAGTACATTGCTACATCGAATAAATAATTGGTTCATGTAAGGGAGCAATGTAATATATAATTTACTTAATATGCGTCAATCACATAATTCTTAAAGTACCAATAATTTAAGGTACTAAAGTTGAACTGATTTAAATAAGTGCTGATTGTGACGAGATTACAATTTGTGTTGATGAAGTTGATTTTTATCTTAAATACTATAATATAGTAATATCACTAAAGAACAGTGATACATAACATAAAATGATATTTGTCACAGTATTTGGAATTTAGCGTTTTTATTCAATTAGAACGGTCTGGGTGAAAAATGTCATGATCAGTTTAAAAGAGAAGGTTAAAAACAAGGTACTAGGCGCCTCCATCGTCCCGAGTGATCGCGATCAAAAAGCTTCAGCATATCAGTTGTAGATTATAAGCTTAATTATCATAAACTGAATAAACTCAATTGAATAAAGTTAAGTACAAATATGTCGACGATTTAAAACTTTTTTCAATAGTCTTACTTACTTTTGTTATTAATTAGATGTAAAAAATGCGACAGTCCTTCCAAATTGTTATGGAATCGTTATTGATAGTTTATTAAAAAAAGACTGTGAAAAGAATAAAAAATGATACAATAGCATTGTTTTGCAGTTCAGAATACAACAGCAAGACATCCAGCGACCAATCAAATGTTAAATATTAGATTCTATTTCATTACAATCATTACAATAATATCCACTGTTAGATGGCGAAATCGAAATATCCCTTTAGCTCTGTTTACATTTTTTTCTGTAATCTATCTTCAATCAAAACGCTCACAAACCAAAACAACAAACAAAAATAACCCATTTGTCAGTAAACCAACGCTTCCAAGTAAGCTCGGAAAAACAAACCCAGCAGCACCGACTGTCGTCTGTTAGTCTGGCTGATCTGATCCGACGGATTTACCGTCACCATCACAAACCCAACCAACCAACCAACAAACCGCCCTCGCTCGCTCATCATTTACGAAACAACTGTTCGCGTGACATCGAACAAACACACATACACCGACATGTGTGCTGTCCTCTTACGATCGCCAAACGATGATCACGACGGTACACGTACGATGGAAACGAGATCATTGACCAACTGGTCGGCGATGACGTCCAAGCCAACCTGGGCCGGCGCTTGCACACTTTAACCGAAGCGAGGATCACTCCTCATTCGCCTAACTCACCGTCTTCCTCTGATTCACCTCACCATCGACTCCGTCAGTCAAACAAAACCGACCGTATATCATGCCGGGTGACAGTTGCGACTTGCTTTCTCCGCCCAGGACAATCGCTGGCCAAACCACGCACGTCAACGCTCCCGAACGATCTTGGCCGATCTTAGCGTGTACAACAGCCATCTTCCGTAATTGTGTCTTTTTTGTGTTTTCACCAAACGTCACCATTTAAAAATATCACCATCTGGCTCTACCCGTCGCTTGGTTTGTACTTTTGCTTCATTCTGGGAAAGCAACTCCTCTCCGCTCCACCCAGCTGGTTTGTCAATCGCAAAACCGATCGTTCGGACCAACCGATGCAAAACGGTTGCGGTCAGTTTCACTGTCAAAACATACCGTGCGTGAAAAACAGTATCAAGTTCGCACACAGCTCAAAAGCCCCGTGTGCACGTTACGATCACGATCTTAATGGAAGCGGGTAAAAAGGAAAACACAAAACGCCATGAAAACTATATGCGAAATGGAAACCGCGTCGAATGCGAAAAAAAGACTGCGAGAAAAAAAGGGTACATTGGTCCAAAAAACGCAGAATTACAAAACATGAAACGTTTCGTGAGCGTGACGGGGAATGTTAGAGGAAAAACAACTACAAGAAAAGCAAGAAACCTTAAACGATTGATGATCTTACGGGGAGACGGATTTTCCCGGAGCAGCAAGCAAACCGCCGATCGGTTACACTGAAGATGATGAGTTTAGAAGCATAGTTTTCCTGCCTCTTCCTTTTGGGAATGAGAAAATCATTACATTTGAAAACAACATGGAAATTGGTGCTTTCTGCTTTTGCTACTGCTATGGATGGGTGGTTTGAGGTGGTGTTTAAAACATTAAGGAAATGGAATGGACAACAGACGCTTGTCGAGAGCACTGTTAGCCACCCACCGACTTGTCACCGTGTGGGTCATAAATCACTGCGAGTTAATTGAGGAAGTACTGTTTGCCCTTTGCACAGTGACGTAGGGCATGATGCGACGTACAGCATTTAGTCTCCTGTTAGCTTTATTCGTTGTAAAATGAAGTATCGTATGAACATAAACAGTAAAGATTAATGAAATTTTTCCAATGATTCTTTGAGTGTTGTGATCATCTAATATGAGAGAGTGTGAGAGTGTCGAACATGCTGTCGGAATCGTTCGAATCTCGCAGGGGACTGAGGCAAGGGGACGGACTCTCCTGTTTGCTGTTCAACATCGCTCTGGAAGGTGTCATGCGAAGCGCGGGCTCCGACATCCGGGGCACGATTTTCACCCGGTCTCTCCAATTCCTTGGCTTCGCGGATGACATCGACATCATCGGGCGAACATCTGCAGCGGTGTGCGAAGCGTACACCCGACTGAAATGCGAGGCCGATAGGATTGGATTGAGGATCAATGCGACGAAGACAAAGTACCTGCTTGCCGGAGGCTCTGACCGTACGACTAGAGCACGACTCGGAAGCAGAGTATTAGTTGACGGCGACGATCTCGAGGTAGAAGAGGAGTTCTGCTACCTTGACACGATCGTAACTTCGGATAACAACGTAAGCAACGAAATCCGAAGGCGCATTGTTCAGGGGAATCGTGCCTACTACGGACTCCACAAACTCCTGAGATCCAGAAGACTCCAACAACGCACGAAATGCGCCATATATCGCACTCTGATACGGCCGGTAGTCCTCTACGGGCACGAGTCCTGGACTATGCTGGCGGAGGACGCCAATGCACTCGCCATTTTCGAACGGCGGGTGCTGCGGACTATCTTTGGCGGTGTGTGCGAGCAGGGCGTGTGGAGAAGGAGAATGAACCACGAGCTAGCTGAGCTGTTTGACGATGCAGACATCCTGACGGTTGTCAAAGCCGGAAGGATACGCTGGTTGGGCCACGTGATGAGGATGCCGGACCCATGCCCTGCCAGGAAAGTGCTCGTCAGCGACCCGTTCGGCACGAGACGCAGAGGAGCTCGCTGGCTGGATCAAGTGGAGTCTAACCTGAGGGATATCGGATGCAGCCGGGGATGGAGGAGTGCAGCCATGGACCGAGTTTCCTGGAAACGGATTGGACACCAGGCCATGTCTATTAGACGTGCTCCCTAGGAGCAGGCCACAAAAGAAGAAGAAGAAGAAGTCATGTAAAGACAGAAAGCGGCGAACAGACAGCGAACCATGCACCACGATGCAACACCGCTGCCGACTCAGGCAACGTAGCGAACGAAAGGAGAAAACGTGGAAAATGCGGTGAAACCAGAAAAAAGGTGATAGCAACGAACAGCAGAAGAACAAGCCGAGCAAGACGACAGTTGAGCGGCCACAGCCGCTCACTCGCCGAGGGTCGAGGATTCTTATCACGTAGTTGCTAATGAAGTTTTTATGAATACAATATTTCTCATTGATTATTTGCTCTGCCTGGCCCGACGTATTCGCCTCAGTAAACCCCTGGTCGGTCGGTCTTTGGACGAAACCCTGTCCACCGCGGAACCAGAAATTCACAATAAAGAAAGAGAAAAGCCAAAACAATCGCCTCACTAACACACAAACTCGATGCAACTCATCCTACATCCAGCGGCCCCATTTCGCAAATCGAATCGCCCGTCCTTCGGCCCATCATTTCCACCGAAAAGGAAACAAACAATCGCTTCACACGGTTTGGCAGCTCAAGGGCACTCCGTGCGCCGGCACTAATAGATGGCAATATTCACACGCCCGCACGCCGTGGTTGTGTTGATGTTTTGTTTTTTCCCCCCGTCACACTCCAGGGGTCAAAGGCGGTGGTGGTGATGGTGGAGGTATTATCCCGCTACGGTCAATTTGCATACAAGCAACCTTGAAGTGGTACGCTGCTTTCATTACACGCCTCTCCGCAAACGGTTGTCCTACTTTTGGGTGGCGTGAGCACACGTTACACCACACCAACCAACCATCTCACACCAAGCTCATCCGTCATCTCCGATCATGGTCAGTGTACGACATTCACCGAGCGCACAGCGCGTCTTCCGAGTCCGACCTGATCTGACCTGTCAATAGTCGGTACTGTCGGTGTACGGGACTTCCGGGGTGACACGCGTACAATGTGCCCGCCGTGTGTGTGTGTGCATGTTCGTACAAGATAGAGAAAAGGAAGCGAAAAAAAATGCAGGAAGGAATGGTTGGCGTGTGCCATCGTTGTACCAATGCGGCAAAGAAGAATGTGTAGTACCAGTACCTTACGACACAACTATGCGAAACATCTCAACAATGCCCACTAAATAGCCAACTTGCCTGTAATCGACGTCGGGAAGGCTCATCAACGTATTGCACATTACATTGTGTCGTGCATTCCCGGGCGGATGTATTTTTAAAGGATGAAGATAAATGTTGTTTACTGTACAAATTATGTCACATGATGATATATTTATCAACATGTTCGGTTCGGATCGTACAGGGAAAAAAGGTGGCGAAAAAAAAGCAAAACTGGAAGACAAATTCAAACCAACGGGCTTCCTTTATCTGCTGCCGTTGACGAAAAACAACATCCCTCTCTTGTGCAGCAAACCACCACTTGCGGATGGATGGATGGATGCAAATTGGGGAAAACCCACTCCCCACAAGAGGTTCTTTGCAAACCCCCCACGTACAACACACACCCCAATCCAAATCAATGCCAAAACGGCGGTACACACGGTGTACTATTTTTAAGTTGCCGAGTCTATACAGTCGAATTTATCGTAGCTGCAATAAATCGTACCTCACCCGACAGTGGTCCGGCGGTGACCGCACCAATGCGTTTTGCCTTCGGGGTTTTTGGTTTGTGCAGCTCGCGATGAAATCGAGCGTAAGTCCGCACTCGGAAGACGTAAGGAAACATTGGTCGGGGTGGTTGGTACAAAGGTGATTTGAAGTTTTTCTAAAAATAGACCACCGCTATTACTCGGTGGAACCAAAGCCGTACCTACCGTCGTCGTAGTCGTCGTCGCATCATCGCTTCACCCGGCTTTCATTACTACAAACTCCTCCTATTCTCGTAAATGTTTATCTTAAGCCGTGCATCTGAATCGCTGGGTTGTAATTTCATTGAACTTGAAAAAAGGTAAAACGGTTGAAAGGGCAACCGTCGGGGAGGACGGTATGTTCTGCTGCCAGACGCATCGGTCGTACTGATCAGATCGAGACGGTGATTGGCGTGATAGATCCGCTTTGAAGAAAGGGTCAAATCATGCCCGCATAACATAATGTTTTTGGCCCCAGATCAAAGCCGCGATCGCGATTGTCTGGCGGTGATGAGCAGGATCACGACTGATTGAAGACAGCAGACAGAGCCGGAAGGCAGTTTGAATGTTCCGGGAAGCGCTCGCTTCGGCTCGCTAAATTACTTCCTGAAATCAAACAACAGTTTTTTTTTTCTTAGCAGGCCAGCAATGAAATGAAGACGTTATTTAACTCACCTACTTTACACTGCACATTGCACATTTCCCTTAAATGCCTGCAACGCCGGTAAAGCATCCGCAGCGAAAATAGATCATCCATACAGAACCATAAACCGTCGGCTTCACATCCAATTAGACCGGGACAGCTGACAGGAAGGAGCGTTCCTTTATTTTTTACCCCCGGCTTTTTTTAATTTTCGCGAATAATAAATTTAACGCCCGTCAAAGCATCCAAACGGTAGGGCCTGCGATCGAGTTGAGCATTTGCCCACTATAAACTATTTTGCTGCCACTACTGCCCACACGATTCACACTAACCCCAACACAACAACAACATTCGTGTATCTTTTGTTTGGCAAATAAATCGTGTTGCCCCAAAATGTATGCCCCCGTACCACATCCTACACTAAACGTACGTCCAAATTTTCACGTGTACGCTGACAGGAGATCTCGAAGCGTCGTCGTTTCTTACTCGGGGTGTTTTTCCACTCCACACACACACACACACAATGCAAAACATTCTGCTCCAAAAAGTTTGGTTCTCTCCCCCTCACGTCGGGCAGGTTATTTTTAAAACTCCTTCCTTACTACTGCCCAATCTCGCACCTAATTCTTTCCGATCGTTTACACCCGTAACGCCGTTGCGCGTTAAGCGAGAGGCACACTTACGCTGCCTCCTGATCGGTGTGACGTGCTTTGTCGATCGTCTAAATTGCCGGACAACACTTTGGGAACACAACAAGGACATTACCGTATTTCTGCTTCTTTTTTGTTGTTGTTGAAACAATGTATCAAGTTCCACATCCGCGTACAAGATAAACGAGCTACA
>KZ061653.1:400078-453093 GCA_002091835.1 Anopheles maculatus
GTGGGGAAGGAGAATGAACCACGAGCTAGCTGAGCTGTTTGACGATGCAGACATCCTGACGGTTGTCAAAGCCGGAAGGATACGCTGATTGGGTCACGTGATGAGGATGCCGGACTCATGCCCTGTCAGGAAAGTGCTCGTCAGCGACCCGTTCGGCACGAGACGCAGAGGAGCTCGCTGGCTGGATCAAGTGGAGTCTAACCTGAGGGATATCGGATGCAGCCGGGGATGGAGGAGTGCAGCCATGGACCGAGTTTCCTGGAAACGGATTGGACACCAGGCCATGTCTATTAGACGTGCTCCGTAGGAGCAGGCCAGCAAAGAAGAAGAAGAAGCTATTTAAAGTAAATAGGACCAGCCATAAGTCAAACAAGTTTCGGTCCTTAAGGACCATAGTGACTCCATGTTCACCAGGTGTATAAGGACACTTTTTATATTGATAATATCTTTTGGTGGTCATTCCTAGATTGTCCATTTGTTCTCGATCCAAATCGCATTTGTCGTCGCTGTGCTTGTCGCTTACAGCGATGCACTGGCTATGCTCATGTCTTTCTCATTGTATTTTCTGTCCAGTGCCCTTCGTACCTGATCCCCAATATGTATTCTTATAAGGTCATAAAGATTAGTTTTGTACTGTATTGTCCACGATCATCATTTAAATTTATGTTTAAGTATTTAAAACAAATTAATATTTTTTTCTAAAACAGCGATATACGCGAAATTCACAATAAAGAAAGAGAAAAGCCAAAACAATCGCCTCACTAACACACAAACTCGATGCAACTCATCCTACATCCAGCGGCCCCATTTCGCAAATCGAATCGCCCGTCCTTCGGCCCATCATTTCCACCGAAAAGGAAACAAACAATCGCTTCACACGGTTTGGCAGCTCAAGGGCACTCCGTGCGCCGGCACTAATAGATGGCAATATTCACACGCCCGCACGCCGTGGTTGTGTTGATGTTTTGTTTTTTCCCCCCGTCACACTCCAGGGGTCAAAGGCGGTGGTGGTGATGGTGGAGGTATTATCCCGCTACGGTCAATTTGCATACAAGCAACCTTGAAGTGGTACGCTGCTTTCATTGCACGCCTCTCCGCAAACGGTTGTCCTACTTTTGGGTGGCGTGAGCACACGTTACACCACACCAACCAACCATCTCACACCAAGCTCATCCGTCATCTCCGATCATGGTCAGTGTACGACATTCACCGAGCGCACAGCGCGTCTTCCGAGTCCGACCTGATCTGACCTGTCAATAGTCGGTACTGTCGGTGTACGGGACTTCCGGGGTGACACGCGTACAATGTGCCCGCCGTGTGTGTGTGTGCATGTTCGTACAAGATAGAGAAAAGGAAGCGAAAAAAAATGCAGGAAGGAATGGTTGGCGTGTGCCATCGTTGTACCAATGCGGCAAAGAAGAATGTGTAGTACCAGTACCTTACGACACAACTATGCGAAACATCTCAACAATGCCCACTAAATAGCCAACTTGCCTGTAATCGACGTCGGGAAGGCTCATCAACGTATTGCACATTACATTGTGTCGTGCATTCCCGGGCGGATGTATTTTTAAAGGATGAAGATAAATGTTGTTTACTGTACAAATTATGTCACATGATGATATATTTATCAACATGTTCGGTTCGGATCGTACAGGAAAAAAAGGTGGCGAAAAAAAAAGCAAAACTGGAAGACAAATTCAAGCCAACGGGCTTCCTTTATCTGCTGCCGTTGACGAAAAACAACATCCCTCTCTTGTGCAGCAAACCACCACTTGCGGATGGATGGATGGATGCAAATTGGGGAAAACCCACTCCCCACAAGAGGTTCTTTGCAAACCCCCCACGTACAACACACACCCCAATCCAAATCAATGCCAAAACGGCGGTACACACGGTGTACTATTTTTAAGTTGCCGAGTCTATACAGTCGAATTTATCGTAGCTGCAATAAATCGTACCTCACCCGACAGTGGTCCGGCGGTGACCGCACCAATGCGTTTTGCCTTCGGGGTTTTTGGTTTGTGCAGCTCGCGATGAAATCGAGCGTAAGTCCGCACTCGGAAGACGTAAGGAAACATTGGTCGGGGTGGTTGGTACAAAGGTGATTTGAAGTTTTTCTAAAAATAGACCACCGCTATTACTCGGTGGAACCAAAGCCGTACCTACCGTCGTCGTAGTCGTCGTCGCATCATCGCTACACCCAGCTTTCTTTACTACAAACTCCTCCTGTTCTCGTAAATGTTTATCTTAAGCCGTGCATCTGAATCGCTGGGTTGTAATTTCATTGAACTTGAAAAAAGGTAAAACGGTTGAAAGGGCAACCATCGGGGAGGACGGTATGTTCTGCTGCCAGACGCATCGGTCGTACTGATCAGATCGAGACGGTGATTGGCGTGATAGATCCGCTTTGAAGAAAGGGTCAAATCATGCCCGCATAACATAATGTTTTTGGCCCCAGATCAAAGCCGCGATCGCGATTGTCTGGCGGTGATGAGCAGGATCACGACTGATTGAAGACAGCAGACAGAGCCGGAAGGCAGTTTGAATGTTCCGGGAAGCGCTCGCTTCGGCTCGCTAAATTACTTCCTGAAATCAAACAACAGTTTTTTTTTTCTTAGCAGGCCAGCAATGAAATGAAGACGTTATTTAACTCACCTACTTTACACTGCACATTGCACATTTCCCTTAAATGCCTGCAACGCCGGTAAAGCATCCGCAGCGAAAATAGATCATCCATACAGAACCATAAACCGTCGGCTTCACATCCAATTAGACCGGGACAGCTGACAGGAAGGAGCGTTCCTTTATTTTTTACCCCCGGCTTTTTTTAATTTTCGCGAATAATAAATTTAACGCCCGTCAAAGCATCCAAACGGTAGGGCCTGCGATCGAGTTGAGCATTTGCCCACTATAAACTATTTTGCTGCCACTACTGCCCACACGATTCACACTAACCCCAACACAACAACAACATTCGTGTATCTTTTGTTTGGCAAATAAATCGTGTTGCCCCAAAATGTATGCCCCCGTACCACATCCTACACTAAACGTACGTCCAAATTTTCACGTGTACGCTGACAGGAGATCTCGAAGCGTCGTCGTTTCTTACTCGGGGTGTTTTTCCACTCCACACACACACACACACAATGCAAAACATTCTGCTCCAAAAAGTTTGGTTCTCTCCCCCTCACGTCGGGAAGGTTATTTTTAAAACTCCTTCCTTACTACTGCCCAATCTCGCACCTAATTCTTTCCGATCGTTTACACCCGTAACGCCGTTGCGCGTTAAGCGAGAGGCACACTTACGCTGCCTCCTGATCGGTGTGACGTGCTTTGTCGATCGTCTAAATTGCCGGACAACACTTTGGGAACACAACAAGGACATTACCGTATTTCTGCTTCTTTTTTGTTGTTGTTGAAACAATGTATCAAGTTCCACATCCGCGTACAAGATAAACGAGCTACAAGGGCGTAAGATAATCTATGGAAAACAGATGCAGAATTCTTAGAACCGAGCAAACCTACGCAAAAACACGACCGACAACCGATGAATTATCCAAAAACCGGCACCGTCTCCGGGTGGCGCAGTGAGAAGGAAATCACACAAACAAGGATGAAGTAATCAACTTATATTGGGTATATTTTTTTCCATTAACTTTTCATTTGCCTAACACTCTCGCTCACACGAGCTCTAGGCTCACACACTCTCTGTCTCTCACACATCTTTAGCACGATAATCATAAACAAAATAAAAACGAGGTACAAAAACAGAAACAAGCTTCCCCTGGCTTGTGGGAAACTGCCGACCGGCAATGATTACGCATCGGTACAGAAACAGAAGAAGTACACAGCAGTGATCTGCTTAGCATTACCGAACGTAATAGAATAAAAAAACAGATCAATTCAAATGGGTTAATTTTGTTTTTTTTTTCTCCCTCTCTTCTGTTTCTTATCCCCCGTTATCTCTGTCTCCCTTAATGCTTACATCATTTAATCAATTGGCTCTCTAGCGTATTACAACTCTCGAAGCTTCGTACTTTTTCTTTTGCCTCACCAAAACAAAAAAAACCTGACAAGCCGCTTTTCTATTATCAGCAACGGCGCATCCTCTTACGCAGGCTTGATCATCGCGGACGGTGTTGGATTAACTGTTTGTCCTTTTGTTTTGCGCATGTAGCTGCGCCGGACAGGAAGGGGAATAGAACCGAGAAGGAAAGCCAGTTCACTCTTAACACTAAGAACCAATCTTAACCATCGCTGCGCTCTAATCTGTGCTTTTAAGCGAGCAGTAGTTGTAGTAGTAGTAGTAGTATTAGCAGTACGATCTGCAGTATTAGTAGTAGAAGTAGAAAGTAGTTTTATCACAGGTATCTTTCCCGACCATGGTGCTTATCCGCCATGAAGGGTGGAAATGAAGAGAATATGATCGCCAGGCTGAAGGATGTACTCGGTTTCACCCTGCGTGTAGGAAAAAAAACGAAACGGATGGAAACGATCGTACAATCGTAAGGCACAGAAGTAAAAAAGGAGGCAACTCGGATTTGCTTCATTTGCTTACCATCAGATCCCAATCGGTATCGTTAATCATGACCAGGATGCCGGGCCGCACGGTTTGATCCTGGAGGAACAGATTGGCATCACCTGTCAGCAGATTGTCCCTCAGCCATCGGAGCATTTCCTCGAGCAGTACTACGGCCACCCAACCAAAAACAAAGAGACGAAAAATTATGCGTTAACATTTAGAAGAAAAAAAAACACCTTCAAACAACCTCTTACGAGACGCGGCATAACGAGGGACACTCATACACACACCTACCTATTTTTGATCCATCCAACGGTACGATGTGTTCCTTCACACCACCGAAAAGAGTTTCCGCACCTCCACTGGGATTTGGTTGAGCGGGAAAATGGAAAATAAAAACACATAAAAATGAAACAAACTCGGTCATTTCGGGCGGCAAGAAAGCGAATAGAACACGAGCACAGTGGAAAATGACACGCGTAGGAATGGTTTTTTGCTTTCGAAATACGGATGACCCACTGGATGACGGCAGCAGCCACATTTCATCTGTGACGCACGCTCACCTGAACTCGACGGTAATGGTAGAGCCACCCGAAATCACCTCCTCGTCAATGGAATCGTCCATTATGCGATTGCTGGCACCAATGGTGATAAAAGTACGTGCACTGCTAAGTGCTTAAACGCGCGTCCAATCGTTTGTTTTCCTTCTCACTCCGGGACCACTCCGTTCTATACGGTATGCCGGCAAATCCGAACCGTCGAGCTCTCCGGCAATTTGAACCAAACACCGACCGAAAGATACTATCCGCGCCGGATGCGTGTGAAAAACTGACTGCTATCCGCACGAGCAGCTGTTGCTTATACAGTTGGAGCCGATCTTCGTCGTTTACGAGAGGGAAACTGTTCACGCCACCGCTGTGTTCGTGATCGTGAAGCGGTCGCGTTACGTTTTTCACCGATCTTGCGCGGTAAGTGAAAATCTCTCGCTCCGCTGTGGTGGTTTGAAGGATCTTGCGTGATCGTGTTCGGCACCTTCGGTGATGAGTAAGAGGAAAAGGTAAGTTTTTTGCTCAATGAATGATTAATATTCCACAACGGATACTCACACCTTGGCAGAGGCAAAAAAGAACGAAAATGAACCGCGTTGATGAGAAATACTACTGAAAATAAATACGTTTTTGAAATAGTTTTCTGATGCAGAACCGCGTGGAAAAACACGTAAATACGCGGTTGGCGATGACGTTTAGAAACCGGTCCCGTTTGTAAACATCAACACGTTTGGTCTCATTCAAGTGTTGATTTTCTGCATCGTTCCCTTATTCATCGCAAGGAATAGTAAGTGAAACTCTTTTCCGTTTTATTTTTAATGAAATAAGCACAATAATCGCACTTAAATTGGTTTTACAAGCCGATGAATCATGATTTTAAATATCACATCATAAAACTGTACCCGTTTCTGAAGGGAACGCATGCTGTCACAACAAGCGCACCCGCTGTCAGCTGTGTTTATTTTTCCTTCCATTCGCCAAAGAACCAAAGAAAAGAGAATACGAAAACGGAAAATTTGTGCAGCTGATAAATGTGGCCGATAGGAAGGAGCAGCAGATAAAAGTGCATAATCTGTGCCCTCGCTAGTCCGTCACTATCGTATCTTTGCACAGACAATCAGTCAGCTTCCCAGCTGTGCATCTCGGCCCTGGGGCATATAAGTACGTCCTGAAACTACGTCACATCGTGTCACATCGTCATCAGCCAGCAGCCAGAACGATATTTATTTTTAAGAATTTCAATCAGTGCCAAGATGGGTGAAAGTGTAAGTGAAAGAAAATTGATTTTCAGGTTTTTGTTTTTCGTTACCATTTTTTAACCACTTTCTCCTTTTTTCATCACTACACCAGGTCGACTCGAAAACGCGCCTCGAGGAGGGAAGAAATATACCGCCGGCACTGAAAAAGCTTCTCGAATGGGACGTCGTTATGACGAAACAGTTTGTCAGCTTTATGCTGAACTTTGTGCCGCTACGCTCACTGCGAACGCATTGCAAGGTGCTGGAGTATTCGTGCCATGGTATCGCTTGGCTGGCGGGATGGTTGGCGTTCTGCTGGATGATCGATAAACCGGAATGGTACCAGATGCAGGTGAACCTGTTCATTGGGTTGCTGACGGATATTGTGATGGTGGCGGTCATAAAGGCAGCAACACGTCGCCGCCGGCCAGCTATAAACGATGATCCGCTTTGTTTCGGTCCGGACAAATTTAGCTTTCCTTCGGGCCATGTTTCACGTGGTGTGTTTATTACGACGTTCCTGATTGTGCTCGATCCGGTGATGATTGTGCTGTGGCCACCATTGCTTGCATGGACGGTAGCTCTGTGCATTTCTCGCCTCATTCTCTACCGCCACCACATTTTGGACGTGATCGGTGGCATTGTTCTTGGGCTGTTTAATGCTCTGCTCATTTCCATTCTTTGGTTCGATCAGGAGGGCAGTGTTTGGCTGATCAACTGGATCACGGATGAACGTGTGGCTGGTGCGGAATATGCTGTGTAAATGCTGCTATCAAATGTACAATCTGTTTAATACTAAATAGACAAGCTTTTTGTCGCTAAACACATACTCCTGATTCGATTCCTTCGCTAGTTGTTGTTTATTGCTTCTAGAAGGTAAATATTTCTACCGCCTTCGGCACCAGCGTTATCCTCACGGGACGCACCTCGTAAGCCTCATTGTCGATGGAGTAGTACAGTTCCGGGTCGCTTTCTTCTACCTTTGATCGTTCCGGCAAAAGCTCCACCGTACGAACGTTGATGCTATCATTGGAAGGGCAGTCGAAGAACTTCCGACTCTTCACTCGTCCCCAGCTTTCGCCGATGAAGCTAAAGCTTGAATCTGCCTGCTCTCCGACGAGCACTTCCAGCTTTGTTGATTCCTCACTCTTTTCGCTATTTTTTTCTTCCACCGCTACGTTGCCTGTTTTGATTACAAGTTCCGACGGATCCACCTCCAGCTCATGCCGAACGGAACACCGTTCGTTGATGATTTTAGTGTAATCTATCTTGGGAGCGGTTTTAGAGCGTGGCACAAACATCGACCACCATCTGCGTGGCTGCTGTTCCAACTTTTTCGCAGCTGCCCACTGGTCGTCCATATCTTTGTAGCAATTGCTGCACCCACTGCACGGTTCCGTGTACGCAATCTTTGCCTTACAATTCCACGTGTGTGCTCCATCGAAAGCATTGAAAAGGAACGCGGTGTAATCTCGCAACGAAGCCGTATACCAGTACTTATCCCTCAGCGCCAGTATGTCCCGGAAAGCACCCCACTGCAGTGCCCCGACAGCGTACACTGGCTTTTCCGGTGGACTTTCATCCGCCACACTAGGCAGCACCTCGATGCGCATCACGTCCGTTTTTTCCTTCTTACCAGCAATAACCGCATACGCCGCGTTGGCCATGGTGCGAACATTTTCTAGATCGGAATTCTTGGCACCTTCCGCGGAGAAGAGTTTCATGGCGAGTGTGTTGGTACGGCCGAGCGGTAGCACGCCTATCGGACATTGGGCACCATCCTGGCGACGTTTCATACCGGAAACTGCCTCCGACAGGGTTCCATCACCACCGCCGACAATCAACGCATCGGGAAGGTTGGCTAGCTCTTCAACGTATCTGCGAGCGTGTCCTTCGGAGTCGGTTTTAACAACATCCACCTCAAAGCCAGCGAGATGAAGAATCGGTTCGCAGTAGTTGTGAAACTGAAAGAATCATGAATAAATTACCATTTATAACCCTTTTTTATGTGGCTATTTTCGATTACTAACATCTTCCTCAGATGATTTACGATTTGCGGCTGGGTTGAGAAGCACCAACACTTTCGGTGGTCGTTGGTTTAGGCTTATCTTCACATCTCCGTATCGTGACGCTTCTGAACAATAGTGTCGCATTAGCTGTTTGATTCTGTAACACAGTAATAACGTAGGTCGATATTTAAACAACAATTTGATGCAATAATCCACTAGAACTTACTCATATTTCTCGTTCGAGTACGACACGCCATACGCGAGGGCACTTGCGAAGACGGTCGATTTCTTCCAGTTGTTCCTGACGGCTTTGGCAAACCGTATCACAAAAGCCATGGTTGGTGGAAGCTTCTTTTCAAACCACAGATAGAAAAAGATACCTTTTTACCGGTAAAACATGTTATTTAACAAAGTGGTGTACCATCGTGGTTATTTAGAATGTAGCACGAGCAGAGGCAGAGGCGGAGCAAAGTGACAGTAGGTTGTGTAAGATGTAAACAAATCCTCACAATCCCTTCGGAAACGAATCGATAACCCCAAACGAATCAAGATTTTTGTTTTGGGGTAGATTTTCGATATTTCTTCTTTGAGGATTTTCCAAAAATATTCAAAATTACGAAATATTTAAGGAAAATAGAAATTTCCCTGATTTTTACCACCAATTTTGAACAATTTTAAGTGCTTTTGAAACGAACCTCACCAACATTGCTGAATGTGCAAGTACAGAACCGCACCCTATAAACCTGCGGCTCTTCAGCACCAAAACTGGTTGTTGTCAAACAGCAGGGGCAGAAAAGTGCATAAATGTTCTGAAAAGTTCATATAATGTTTGCTGTTAATTGTGCGGTGTGTTTTAATTCCCAAACATAGCGTTCGCTAGCGTTTTCGTTATCCACTAATCGATGTAGAAATGTTCAGTTAACCGTTCACCGTACAAAACCGTCGCCCCCAGAAAAGAAAGCTCGGACATCTTGGCTGCAGCATACGGTGGGGTGGCATTACATCGGCCATCATCGTCATTGTTGGTTGTTCCACACCACATACACACACACTCGCTGGAAGCTAATTCCGCTGCATCCGGGGGCAATTTGATCGTTCTCGTTCTGTGTTCCGCGATTGTTGATCGAAATTGTTTGCTCAAACATAATTCCCGTGCTGTGTGATTTTACATTCTCTTGTGCGCTTAGTGAGGATTTCTAGATGTCTAACGATCGTTAAAATTCGATCAATTTGTGTAAATTAAAGCTCGTTTGTAATACTAGAATGTTTTGTGAACGAAACCGTGTTCTCTGTATGTGGTGAAAATGTAATCGAATACGGCGGATCAGTCAGACGTGCGGCAAAATCTCTGTAACACAAGCGCTTATTCCAAAGTGATCATTTCCGCTGTTTTTTTTTGCGTCTGGTCACAAAAAGAAATATTTTTCTTTCATTGCCCAAAAGTGTACGCTATCCCGTTTTGCTCGGTGTTGTTCTGTTGTGTAAGATAATTCCGCACTTATCACACGTTATCGAGTGTGTTTCGGTTCGACACATTCCCCGGACCTTCTAGCACCGTTTCCGCCCGGCCTTGTCCGACTGCGGCCATCGACCGGGCTTATCAAGCTCGAGCTAGCAAGTGTCTCCATCCGTTTCATCGCCAAAGACCCGGAGGGATTTATTGCATCGATCGCAACCCTACAGACAGTGAAAACGGCATTCAGTTGGTGCCTTTGTGTGACGCGAGCATTGTGTCTGGATCTAGAAAGAGGCGATTGATAAAAGAATCCATTGTAAGCGGACCGGAGCGGTGGTGCAATCCGGGCCGGGCTGTGTCACGGGTTCGTTCTGAAGCAGTTTGTTTGTGTATGCATATTTAGCGCATGAATCAACAACACCACCACCACCATTCCAGCAGGTCTTGCGAATCGCCATCGGTTGCTACATCGCACAGCCTACTCCGAGCGAGCATTGGAGGTGAAGGAAGTTCGAAAAGGGGGAGATTAATCGACAGAACAAGATCATCGCAAACAAATCGACCTGTTCGCTGTCCCCGGGTGACGATGATGGGCGTGGACGGCAGCACCCGGCACTAGAAAAGAAACAACTCCCTACTGAATCCAACCGCAGCAGCAACACACACACACCCAAGTGCCTGTAGAAGACGAAAAAGCAACGACCAAGCGTCAGAATATAAAAACATAATTATAATAATGATGTGGTCGCCGCCAATCGATCAATGGTCGATGGTGGTCGATTAGAACGAAACTAGCTCCAAAGCTCTGAAAGCTGACGACGCTCCACAAAATCGAAGGTGCGAATTTGGGACAATCCATTCCGAAAGGCCTATAGCGTAGCGGAAAAGCAAAGCAATAATACGCGGTAGGAAAGAATAAGCAACGAAGCAAATTTCGTTGCCCAAATGCAGCAACAGCAAGCAATAGCAGCGGTGACATCCCGGACATCCCAAACATCTTAAGGCGACATTTAAGGAAAGGCGACCCGCAGAAAGAAGAACGTGTGAAAGCAGAATCCGCGCAGACGGGTGGTCGGTCTGCCATATACGCACACACACACTCGGCTATTGTAGAATTATTATCCTCTTCGACGCGCAGCAGTTCCACAGCCAGTCAGTAAACCCAGATGGCGACAACGAATAAAGAGGTCTACCACGAAGGCTGGCTCATCAAATCGCCACCAACGAAACGTATCTGGCGTGCGGTGAGTCACCAGCATATATTTAATATTCGCTTACCCATCCACCTTTCCCCCCTTTATGGCTCCTCTTTCATCTTTCCAATCACAACTACCCCCACCGTTTTGTATTTGGTCGATTCGCGAGGATTTGCACGCCTCCGGAATATGGCAAACTGCCGACTGTGCCGACCTTGACCGCACGCACTGGTTCCGCCGTGTGCGGTACAAGAAGACTCATCATCATGATCGGAAAAAAGGTGGTGCTGGTGCTGTTTTTTTGTTTGGTTTCTTATAAAGTAGGCACTGCTGCGTTTAACACCACGGTTAAAGCATGGCAAGCATGATCAAAGAACAAATGATAGCTCGATTGGATGGGATATTCGCCCTGGTTTGAAGATAAAATGTGAAGAAACACAGAATGGCACCAAATGTTACCGAATTTATATTATTACAGTATCATAAACCCTTTTTGCACGATGCGTATTGCACCACTGGGATTTTTTTATATTTTGGTAAAGAGACTGGGTGTTGCCATTTTTGCAGTATGCGAGCTGAAAGTATTGGGTTGACAAATAAGTTTAAACGTTTTAGAAAAGCAGAAGCCTTCGATAAATTTCGAACAAGATAAGAGAACATAAATTGTTCTTATAAAAGCTATCATATCTGTGGGTAAAATTATATTCATACGTTTGTTTTTCAATCATTATTTTGAGCAAGTATCAATCATTTACAGAAATTGTTTGTACTGTTTGTTTTTAAATGCTTATGGTGCAGCAAGTGATCAATATATAAATTGATCGTGAGTGATAAAAATGAGGTAAAAGAATTATTTTTATACTCAAAACTGATTGCGAGATTAAACATTATACTACAAATATGAAAGAGTTTGAAATCAGGCACGAGATTTTATCATAAAGTTTAAAAAAATGTTCAATTCAGTTTAAAAAAATATTGTTTAAGTACAAGTTTTTGTGTTCAGTGAACAATCTGTTGAGTACACTCGTGAACATAGTACAAGTTCCTCAAACAATCGTTTTCATTGTAAAGCCTCAGACATTTGGAAACTTATTCGTAAACCTGTAGACTGTAGATAATTGTTGTTTTAAATTAGATCAGAAGTTTACTACCGGTGTTAACGTTCTGTGCTTAATGCTCCTAATGCAATGGAAACATGTTTCCACGACTTACGATAGGAAAATTGGCCTATTTCTGTATGTGAAACGCTGTTCTGTTGTGGTCGATCAACTTCCCAATTTTCCCACCATCAACATCCCACCAACCGACCGACTCTCTATTCTATCCAATCTCGATCTAACCCGAAAAGAAGCAAACCCATCTAATTAGATACCCATCATAATATCCGTGTATTTAAGAAACTACAAAAAACACACACACACACACGCGCGAGAGGAAACACACCCGGCAACATTGAAGGTTGTCGAAAAACGAGAAACGATCACGCAGTGAATCTCGTGCCTCCTCTTTTTCTTCACTAGTGCGGCTTTTTCGCCCTATGATCTTGTGGCCGGACCTGCCTTAGCTCTGGTGGACCCACTGCGAGATGGGAGACTCTCCCTCGGTGATGATCCGGTTCCGTCGCTGGTGGATCGAGCCCACCCAGGTCGAGAAGTACGTTTGTGTGTGCGTGCGATAGATTTATAGACGAAAGGAAAAGGGTCTGATCGTATCTCACAAGACCTACCCTGATTTTGCAACTGTTATCAACGGATATAGGGATGGGACGCTAGTGTGTACACCTGTGAGTCGGCATTAACCTCATTCGACGGGCTGGACGCATTTAGGTACATTGCAGACTGTGAACGAACGAATCAACTAACCGGAACTTGGAAAGCTCAATGAAATAGAACTCCCTCAATGCTGGCTCAAATGTACAGAGATATTCGATACGCGAATAAGATCTCGATGCGTCATAGTACGGGCGCCTTAGCCATTTCAATAACAAGCCGATTAAGGTTGAGTCTCTTTTTTTCTCAATTTATCGCCTTATTTATCGAACGCACACTAACGCACACAAGTGGAGCAAATTTGTGGAGCGTTTTCTGTACGCCCGACGCACCCCCAACAAGTGACCGGACTGCTGGGGATCGTCATCAGCATCTCAAGTGCTCATGTCTCGCTAACTCGCCAACACAAACGATACGCTGTAATGAGCAGTTCGCCTTTTATACGCCATAATCCCCGTATCGTTTGGTGTCGTTGGTGATGAGATGAGTCTTCCCCATTGCTGATGATGCTATCACGACGATTGCGAACAATTGTATGGTCCTCTGAACCGACATTCTCTTTGTAGAAAAAAAACCCCTACAGTCTGAAGGATTGATCTCATCCTTCCAGTCCACTGTTTTAACTGATAACAACTGTGGCTGTGCTGATGTTCAATGAAAAATGAAGCGCGTGACATCCGAGACCCGCCTGATGTTGGTCAAAGGTTCTCGGATGCCGCGACATGCAATTCCGACGTTCAACGCAATTTGTGACCTCCAGCAGGGGAGGGGCGGACCTACTCCTCGGGATGGGGGTGAGAACCCGGTACAGCAAACAAACGATCGTTTTGTTCGCCAACCAACGCCAAGTTCACTTTTAACATTATATATTCAGTGCGCGGTTTTGAAGCATTGGAACGCGCACTCCCTTTCGGTGACCTTTAAACTAATATTATTTCATTTTACGCATTTGCTTTCGTATTTTTATGATTGTACGTTTGTTTTGTACTTTTTTTTTAAACACAATGAAGTGTTAATTAGATGATTTGAAAGTTTTGCGGGGTTAGATAATGTTAGTCGCTGCAAATGATCAATATTATTTAACTGCGATTGCAATTAACCTACTTTTGTCAGTTCAGTAAAGGTTCTTTTTTAGTCTAATTAGTTGTGTTACGAAACATATTTTGTGTGTTTATTGTTGCACGTGGGATGATCTACGGGGGGAATATAATTTGGATGAGTTTCGTTCTATTTCTTCTTTAAAAAAGTTCTATTTTTTATAATACTTTTTGAAGAAAATGTATTAAAGTCTTGACAACCTTTTGTTTTTGTAGGAAAGTGAGGATTTTAGAAGCAAATTTTGGATTTTGCTTTACTTAAAAACTATTTTGTGCTCAGGCCTTAATTGACGAAACTGTAGATAACTATATTTTCAGATAAAAGCGGCAATGAGAACAACGATAAAGACGTTATCAAACTTTCCTACAACAGTGATGAGAATAATGAATGAATAATTGAATTTTCGGTGACAAAAAAATAAATAATAAAATAATATTATTAAGACAGTTAGAAATTGGATAGATGCTGTTATTTGTCCCATTAATTTGACATGGAAATATACATGAAAAACCTATATTAATCTAACTTTTGATTAGCTTGTATAAAACGGTTCATGAATTGCGCTTGCGTCTAATAAAGAACCAACGGTTGACATTTATGAGATTGATCTAATTCTCAATCAACCCCAACCACACCATTTCCCGAAGGCTGCCACACAGTGTCTCTAATTATGAAACGGGACAGACAGACCATCCCTTTGGAACCTACGATCATCATATAGCAATCAGCGTGCATCCACTGTATGTGCGATAGAAAGACACCCAATTTAGTTTTTGGAGCTCCATTATCCTCCATTTTGTAGCGCGGATCAGCTTAATTAGTTGCTTTTGCATTGAGACGACCGTCTCTCCCTCTCTCTCGGGGCCTAACCTAAACAGGCCGTCGTCGTTATCTTGCTTTTCCGATCGTGTCTACATCGTTTGATCCACTCAATTGCAATTGGAATGTGCTGCTTCTGCTGCTGCTGCTGCTGATCATGATGATGATCATTGTTGTTCCTGGGGGGGAGAAAAGATCAACTTCATCTTGCCTTTCATCCATTCATCCATCTCATTGCTCACATTTTTTATGTTTATCCACGCGAGTTTCCCTTTTGTGCAGAAGAGGAAAAGATGTTCTCGCTGGATCGAATTTTCCCGCTTGCGAACAGGCGAATTGACCTCCCGCGAACTAAATGTCCGATCGTGCTTGGTGCGTACTAAAAATAGCTCCCACCCACCCCGTAGGGTATGGAATCGCTTTGGAAGGGATTGATATTTTGGGGGTTGATTGGTTGACAAACTGTAGAAGAAGTGGGGACAGTCGCGCGCGCAGTCT
Organism: Anopheles maculatus; assembly: GCA_002091835.1. Taxonomy (NCBI): domain Eukaryota; kingdom Metazoa; phylum Arthropoda; class Insecta; order Diptera; family Culicidae; genus Anopheles; species Anopheles maculatus. The sequence goes on from KZ061653.1 coordinate 415,235, forward strand.
GTCGCGTCGTTAGGGCGTTAGCGCGTGTGTTGTGGTCCATTCACTTTTCGACTGTTTTGTGCCCTGTCGGCTAATGAAAGACACCATTCGCACAGTTCATTCAAGTAAACGGTTCGCTTCGGCTTGGTTCATCGACACGCTCTGTCGTCTATATACACGATCGTCCGCTTGTTGGTCAGTGCTGAGAGGTGAGGGAACGTACTCTATACATACCCCCCATACACACACGCATGTTGTGTGGGGCAGGTTTATGCTGATGTTGCCGTATGGGGCGTGTGTGTGATGAGGAGGAGGTGGTAGAGATAAAGTGCCGTTGTTGGTGGTTGTTTCGGTGAATGCGTTCGCGCTGGGAGCGGCTGTGGTTGTGTGCCTTCGATAGCTCAGTTGGTAGAGCGGTGGACTGTAGAAAGCGTTGTAAACAATACACACACAACACAAAAATAGTAGTAATCCATAGGTCACTGGTTCAAATCCGGTTCGAAGGAGAGTGAGAAATCTTTTTTTTTAATTAATTACTATCTGTGACTCTGTAACATAAACACATCAAGACGGGCAGGCTGTCTATGTTTACAGGTGAGAAATACTAGGTGTAAGGGTGCTTCTTTTTATGTTCTCAGTCCCCACCGGAAACGAAACAGTTGCCGTGTTTGTCGTGTTTGTTTAGCGCAAGCATAGGCTTCTCGCGGCCATATCGGATGATTCATTTCGCATTCTGCTCACATCTGTTTCGCGTACCAAGTGAAGTTTGTTTATCGATTTGTTGCGTCTCGATGTTGTGGTTTGTTAGGAGTTCTCGGTTCTCGCTTTACAAAACAAAAAAACGGTACGTTCCCATTCCTGCCGATTTCGTCGAATCTGAACACAGAAAGTCGCAGAAATTATGTCATCGCGTTGTGCCGTTGTCCGAAGAGAAACCAACCCTCCAACGTTCCGGAAACCCGATCATATATGTGTGTGTGTGTGTGTGGGTTAACTCATTTCGATGAATTGCCACTAAAGCTCCCAACCCCATTGTTCACCATAAATATGCCATCCCTCGTACGACGCGGCAACCTACACGGCGACATCCGAGATCCAATAATCCATTCATGCTAGCCATCTCTTTCTTATGTTTCTTTTTGCGCGCTTCGGTCGGGGTTCGGCGGACAACAGAGATGGCGAAGGCGTTGGTTCACGCTCAAGCAGGGTGAGCTGCCCGGTCAGTTCTTTCTCGAGTACTACACCGACCGCAAATGCCGCAAGCTGAAGGGCATCATCGATCTGGACCAGTGCGAACAAGTGGACGCTGGGCTGCGGCTCGATCGGCAGAAGGAAAAGTACGCACACATGTTTGATGTGAAAACGCCAACCCGTACGTACTATCTGGCCGCGGACACCGAGGAAGACATGCGGGGTTGGGTGAACTGTATCTGTCAGGTGTGCAGCCTGCAGGAAACGCAAACCGTCGATGATCGGCCATGTACGTATGTAAACACGCCCGAAATGAACGTAATTTTTAATCGATTCGTTTTATTTTTACTTTCTTTTAGACTATAATATCGGCGCAATCAATATGGCCGATGCGATCAATATGGCGGACACGGTAGTCGAGACGAGACCACCGGCAAGATCAGCTACCAGCAATGGTGCAGTAACAGCAACGGAAACGGACGTGTCAAACGAAACCGAAACAACTATGCTGAATCATTCGGTTGCGGGTGAAGTGAGCGTGGAACAGTCACAGCACCAACAGCACCAGCAGCAGCAGCAGCAAAAGCGTACGCCAGCAGCGTACAACCCGTACGGCACGTATCAGAACGAGGAAATGATGGGCTTCCGTTCGATGGATTACACCAACCGCGAGACGATCATCTGCGAAGCGAAGCTCGGCCAGCCCGCATCGAACGCGGCCGAAGCGTACTCGAATCTGGACATCATTATCGAACGGTCCCAGTCACTGCGCGGTAAACCGACGTCGAAAAGCGGCACTGAACCGTCATCATCCGCTACCGCTACAACAAACGGTATTGGAGCTAGCAGCAGTGGCAGTCCCATGGTCCATCATATGCGAACACAATCACTAAACATCGAGCAGCAGCAGCAGCAGCAGCGCAGTGGTAAGAAGATCCCAGAGAATCTTAAACTAAACGAGCGCACCCCATCGACGAGCGCGTTCGATAGTGGACCGGAACAACCATCCCCAGCGCTGAGCACCTCGTCCGGCCCTTACATACCGATCAGCGAGTGTTATTCGGGCAGCCCCGTAACACCGTTAAACTCGCTCGATCCACGGTTCTACGAGACACCGCGCAGCCACACCAACATCGGCTTCAATCTCGTCAACAACGAGCAACCGTACTCACCAAAGAGAAACAATGTCGGTGGTGGACAGCTGGCAGCATCATCCGGTGGCCCTTCGTCGCTTGTGATGGGTTCGGGTGGTTCCGGGAAAACGGGAGCAGGATTACCGATATGTAGCGGTAAATCAAGCCCATCCGATTCGGAGAGTGTATTTACGGACGACGAATGGACGGCAGCTTCACCGGGCGATACATCGCGTGGTGGAAGAGAGGCTGCCAATGGGGGTCGTGGAGGAGCGGCTGGCGCCATGGGTGGAACGATCGATAGAAGCACACGGCCGTCGGATAGCTCGATCGAGAATGATGCCGTCGGGTGGACGTATGTGCAGCGCTTTTCCAAAGTGCCCAACACGACCGAGGAAAAGCAACAGGTGCAGCAGGTGCAAGGCGCAGCTAGCGGCAGTGTACCGGCTGCCGGTGCACCACCGAGACCACCGAAGCGTGCGAGCATGAACTTGGAGGGGATCGAAAAGTGAGTTCGATTTGAGTTTGTGGAAAATGTTTTTTTTCAGTGGGACAGTAGCTAATGAATGAACATTTTTCGTTACAGAACAAAGGATCTTATATCTTCCGATACGGAGAATGTTTCGCCTGCTATCGGACCGAGAGAAGCTAGTGCGGTATTTATCAAGCTTTTTTAAATAAGCTAGCCGGACATGTTTTACTGTGTTTTTTTATTTATCTTTGTAGCATATCGAACAATTCTACGATATTCCACGGTCTCATCAGCATCCGTACACTGGCGGTAGTAGTATGCATCTACCGGATGGGGATTTGCTTTCACCGCTTAGTCAGTGTGATCTGGTCGCTTCCAGCACACCGAACCTGATCAGTGATTTCGTCGGTGGTACGGGTAGTCAGTGTGGAACGCTCGGACGTCCGCGACCTCATTGCTACACGAACGCAGCACCGACGAAGGTGGAGGGCAATGTGTTTAGATTTGATTTCAGCGAGCAGGTATGTATCTTAGCGGGTTATCCTTAAACCATTTCAATCTTAAAACACCAAAGTTCTGTTGAAAATCACTTAAAATTATTCAATTTTTCAATAGACTACTGCAATGTCATTCATGTTGCGTCAAATTCACTAAAAATGTCGATAAACGCAAGAAGTAATATGCTTTTCCTTTAATTTTGACAACAAACTACCCCGTAGTGGTTAGCAAGTTTCTGTGCGAAAAAGTTCACGGCCAAATATAATATTAAAATACAGTGTAGAATTGGTTTACACGCTTTTCTGTAAGAAGCCGCGTTCATGGCAAAACCAAACTGTCTTGCGAAAAAGGTCATCTGGTGAGAGCACTATTGTAATAAATTGACCTTGAAAAACGCATTTAATACACAAAATGGCTTAGGGCTTAATTCAAAGAAATATTGTTGAAAGTTAATGATAATTTTCACATTTACCCTAATTTCTAATTACAAATAATTGACCAACGATTACCGTAACGTTTATTTTTCTCCATTTTCCAGCCCGATTCATCAGCACCGGCCATCAATCGTCGCTTAAAGCCACGCTCGTCGCTCGATATTACCAGATCGATCGAGTCCATGACGCAGGGTGTTAAACAACAGATTTCAATCGGTGGAAACGGTGCCGCAACGCCAGCTCCGGCCATTCCGGCTTCCAATGCCACCGGTGCTGGTGGTCAACAGTCATCGGCCAGAAGTCCTCCGACAGTCGATCGTACCCGTAAACCGGCTACTCCAAAGGTATGTTGTGGAACATATGAATTCTTAAACAAAAAAAATTATATTATAAGTCTTTTTTCTCTATTTCCCTGCGTCAGATCGGTACAAACTCGATGCGTCGGAAGGGTGGACCCGTTTCGCTGAATCTAGCCTCGAATCAAGCGACCGAAAGCACGTACGGCAACACGCAGGATGCAAACATTTCACTGGTAAGCTTCAACTTGCAATGGCACAGAATTCGTTTCATGATTTTTAATGCCCATTTTCTCGTCCTGCAATAGCTGTCGGTCATTTCACCACGCGCTGCCGGTAAAAATGAGGATCGTCTACAATATCTCGATCTGGACCACTCGAACAGTCCACAGAAAACGAACCAAAACTCGATCTACTCGTCCGGTCCGAGCAGTATCGGTGGTGGTGGTGGCACAAGCGGAAGCAATTCAAACCACCACAACCACAATCATCATCCGGTGGTGGGCTCCAGCAGTTCTTTATCGCATGATATTGTTGGGGCAGGATCGTCACGCCACCATCATCATCACCATCATCATCATCGGGATGGTGACGCAGGCACCACGAAACCGGTGGTTCAAACAAGCCGCACACCGTACACGACGGTAGATTTCGTTAAAACCGATGCATTCAATCGAGTGCGGGCCGATTCGGAGCTTACACGCGCTCAGTCACGTCTGAAGGATCAAACGTCCTAGAACGTCATATAGTGAAGGATTTTTCAAGAAAATGGTCTACACGCAATGTTTTTTTACTACTGTGAATGTGCTTGTTCATATCCCCACATTCGATCGTGTCTTCCGAAGTTCATTTAGTGTTTATCATTTAAAGCACACACTTATTAGCAGTGTTGAGCCGCTTTACGCTACTAATCGAGAGAAAGCGAGTAAAGATGAGGAGAATAGTGTCGTAACGACTGTGAAGAAGCTAAAAGGTAAAACCCCCTAAATAGACGCACAATCGCGAACCATATAGTATAGCCAAGTGCAATTAATGCAATGCTCTGCCTTAACTTCTCTTCCTACTTCGTAAGCTTATAGCGTTGTTATTCAAACACACATATACTAAAAATGGCATTTAACTAAAACCAGAAGGAATGCTGTTAAGAATTGAAACGAATGACTAGTTGTGAAGCGATATTTTCGCATACCACACCGGGGCCAGCCTGTGATTTCGAAGCAAAACCGTTAAATGTGGTAAGAAAAAAAAGCGAAAACGGAGGATTTTATTACTTGACGTGAAATGATCGGAGGGCTTTCGCTGTGTTTTTATGATAACAAAAGTATTTACCAACACAGGACGAGAGAGCGAGAGAGAGAAAGAGAATGAGTGTGACACGTTTTGGTGGGAAGCATCGCGTGGTGGAAGAGAGGCTGCCAATGGGGGTCGTGGAGGAGCGGCTGGCGCCATGGGTGGAACGATCGATAGAAGCACACGGCCGTCGGATAGCTCGATCGAGAATGATGCCGTCGGGTGGACGTATGTGCAGCGCTTTTCCAAAGTGCCCAACACGACCGAGGAAAAGCAACAGGTGCAGCAGGTGCAAGGCGCAGCTAGCGGCAGTGTACCGGCTGCCGGTGCACCACCGAGACCACCGAAGCGTGCGAGCATGAACTTGGAGGGGATCGAAAAGTGAGTTCGATTGGAGTTTGTGGGAAATGTTTTTTTCAGTGGGACAGTCGCTAATGAATGAACATTTTTCGTTACAGAACCAAGGATCTTATATCTTCCGATACGGAGAATGTTTCGCCTGCTATCGGACCGAGAGAAGCTAGTGCGGTATTTATCAAGCTTTTTTTAGATAAGCTAGCCGGACATGTTTTACTGTGTTTTTTTATTTATCTTTGTAGCATATCGAACAATTCTACGATATTCCACGGTCTCATCAGCATCCGTACACTGGCGGTAGTAGTATGCATCTACCGGATGGGGATTTGCTTTCACCGCTTAGTCAGTGTGATCTGGTCGCTTCCAGCACACCGAACCTGATCAGTGATTTCGTCGGTGGTACGGGTAGTCAGTGTGGAACGCTCGGACGTCCGCGACCTCATTGCTACACGAACGCAGCACCGACGAAGGTGGAGGGCAATGTGTTTAGATTTGATTTCAGTGAGCAGGTAATGTATCTTAGCGGATTATCCTTAAACCTTTTCAACCTAAAAACTCCAAAGTAATGTTGAAAATCACATAAAACTATAGACTAAAGCAGTTTCATGCATGTTGCGTCAAATTCACAAAAATTGTCGAGCTTTTAGCTTTCTAAACGCATTTTAAATGCAAGAAGTAAAATGCTTTTCCTTTAATTTTGACAACAAACTACCCCGTAGTGGTTAGCAAGTTTCTGTGCGAAAAAGTTCACGGCCAAATATAATATTAAAATACAGTGTAGAATTGGTTTACACGCTTTTCTGTAAGAAGCCGCGTTCATGGCAAAACCAAACTGTCTTGCGAAAAAGGTCATCTGGTGAGAGCACTATTGTAATAAATTGACCTTGAAAAACGCATTTAATACACAAAATGGCTTAGGGCTTAATTCAAAGAAATATTGTTGAAAGTTAATGATAATTTTCACATTTACCCTAATTTCTAATTACAAATAATTGACCAACGATTACCGTAACGTTTATTTTTCTCCATTTTCCAGCCCGATTCATCAGCACCGGCCATCAATCGTCGCTTAAAGCCACGCTCGTCGCTCGATATTACCAAATCGATCGAGTCCATGACGCAGGGTGTTAAACAACAGATTTCAATCGGTGGAAACGGTGCCGCAACGCCAGCTCCGGCCATTCCGGCTTCCAATGCCACCGGTGCTGGTGGTCAACAGTCATCGGCCAGAAGTCCTCCGACAGTCGATCGTACCCGTAAACCGGCTACTCCAAAGGTATGTTGTGGAACATATGAATTCTTAAACAAAAAAAATTATATTATAAGTCTTTTTTCTCTATTTCCCTGCGTCAGATCGGTACAAACTCGATGCGTCGGAAGGGTGGACCCGTTTCGCTGAATCTAGCCTCGAATCAAGCGACCGAAAGCACGTACGGCAACACGCAGGATGCAAACATTTCACTGGTAAGCTTCAACTTGCAATGGCACAGAATTCGTTTCATGATTTTTAATGCCCATTTTCTCGTCCTGCAATAGCTGTCGGTCATTTCACCACGCGCTGCCGGTAAAAATGAGGATCGTCTACAATATCTCGATCTGGACCACTCGAACAGTCCACAGAAAACGAACCAAAACTCGATCTACTCGTCCGGTCCGAGCAGTATCGGTGGTGGTGGTGGCACAAGCGGAAGCAATTCAAACCACCACAACCACAATCATCATCCGGTGGTGGGCTCCAGCAGTTCTTTATCGCATGATATTGTTGGGGCAGGATCGTCACGCCACCATCATCATCACCATCATCATCATCGGGATGGTGACGCAGGCACCACGAAACCGGTGGTTCAAACAAGCCGCACACCGTACACGACGGTAGATTTCGTTAAAACCGATGCATTCAATCGAGTGCGGGCCGATTCGGAGCTTACACGCGCTCAGTCACGTCTGAAGGATCAAACGTCCTAGAACGTCATATAGTGAAGGATTTTTCAAGAAAATGGTCTACACGCAATGTTTTTTTACTACTGTGAATGTGCTTGTTCATATCCCCACATTCGATCGTGTCTTCCGAAGTTCATTTAGTGTTTATCATTTAAAGCACACACTTATTAGCAGTGTTGAGCCGCTTTACGCTACTAATCGAGAGAAAGCGAGTAAAGATGAGGAGAATAGTGTCGTAACGACTGTGAAGAAGCTAAAAGGTAAAACCCCCTAAATAGACGCACAATCGCGAACCATATAGTATAGCCAAGTGCAATTAATGCAATGCTCTGCCTTAACTTCTCTTCCTACTTCGTAAGCTTATAGCGTTGTTATTCAAACACACATATACTAAAAATGGCATTTAACTAAAACCAGAAGGAATGCTGTTAAGAATTGAAACGAATGACTAGTTGTGAAGCGATATTTTCGCATACCACACCGGGGCCAGCCTGTGATTTCGAAGCAAAACCGTTAAATGTGGTAAGAAAAAAAAGCGAAAACGGAGGATTTTATTACTTGACGTGAAATGATCGGAGGGCTTTCGCTGTGTTTTTATGATAACAAAAGTATTTACCAACACAGGACGAGAGAGCGAGAGAGAGAAAGAGAATGAGTGTGACACGTTTTGGTGGGAAGGCTTGAATAGGGAAATTAGAAAGCAATTAAAAAAGGTACACTTTGTGCTTTAAGATTAGTATAAATCATGATTAGCAGCATAATAACGATTGAAAAATGCTACTGAAAACACGCCTAAAAACCTAAGAAAACGCTGCATGACTTTACGAGTAATCCATTGTAGAATATATATACAGACGGTACCCGTTGCTTTCTACCAAAATAGAAAAGAAGAAAATCAATTTCCATTAAGCTACTTCTAAAGTAGTTGCGACTGCTAACAGACTGTTTCTTCCGCATTTTTTCTTATACAACTACACTATACAGCTCCTAACCTTACGATGTTGTATCTCTTGTATCACTTGCGATACGCCTTTCCAATGTGTATCTTATGAACTGTCCTTTTTCTTTACAATACTGTTTTCCAACACACTTTTACATTACGCACGTAATTACGTATTACTACTAAATGTTTCCCTTTTTACTGTTATATTAATCGACACCCTTTGTACGCGTTACTGGTTAGGTAGAACTATATGAAATGATGTTTACGTTTACGGTTAGCGAAAATAAAACAAATGCTATATGGAAAATAAGGAAAGTTGTACAAATTTCTTTTTTTCGAGTCAAAGATCGATTGAAGTCCTCTGGAGATGTCCATCATTCACCAATCCCCGAGCTCGACCTTCAACTGAACGTCTCCGTGCGGTTTAGGAGATCCATCAGATACTTCAGGTCCAGGTGATCGTATATCCAAGAGATGATCATCACTACGAATGGGCGACCTTAAGCCCGACTGCTGTCATCAATCATTCGATTCACTTATCTGGGGTCAAAAGTAAGCACCGACTACAATATACGAGGGCTGACAATAAAGTAAGGTCTCCAACGCTGCAACTTCGCCGGATCACGCGCTAGGCGAAATCTGGCAACACCGCCGTGTTCCTTGGTTCCCCCACTACACCTTTGCTGCTGGGTGAGGCTTCCCCGACCGCTCAGTCTTGGCTAAGCAGCCGTCAACGATGGAGGTACCCTTCGCGTCAGCGTCCAATTGCAAATTGCGTTCTGTAATACGTTTTTTGAGTGCGAAAAAGGTGACACCTATAGAAATCCATCGTCAACTAGTTGAAGTTTACGGGGAAAAGTGTATGGACATAAAAAACGTGCGTAAGTGGAGCCGCGAGTTCAATTCCGGGCGCACTAGTGTTCACGACGAGGAGAGAAGTGGCCGACCGTCGGTCTCGGATGCGATTGTTCAAGCAGTGGAGGCAGAAATGCTCAAAAATCGACGTGCGACAATTAGGGACTTGGAAAAGAAGCTTGGAGGAGTGTGTAGCAGCGAAACAATCCGTCATATCCTTGTGAACAACTTGCAGTATCACAAAGTTTCTGCCCGATGGGTGCCGAAACAGCTGACCGAAGACCACATGAAGCGGCGCGTGGAATGTGCGACCAAAGTTGTGGCCCGTTTTGAAGAGGAAGGCTCCCTATAGTCCCGACGTGGCCCCAAGTGACTACCACATGTTCCCCGCCCTGAAAAAACATCTCGGAGGGAAGAAGTTTGAAAGTGATGCGGAGGTTCAGAAAGAGGTCAACACCTGGCTGCGCGAGGCGAACGGAGAGTGGTATTCTGCCGGCATAGACAAGTTCATCGTGCGGATGCGCAAGGTGTTGGAAAAAAATGGCGATTATGTAGAAAAGTAGCCAAGACCTTGGCTTTTCCAACGGTGTATCGCTTTTTGTAAATAAATGTCATTTTCTACGAAAAAAAAAAATTGGAGACCTTACTTTCAGCCCTCGTAGTTCAGATAAGTGCAAGAGTTCTGGCCACCAATCCTACAGACAGACAGATACTACAGACTGAAGAAACTTCTCCACTTCAAATACCTACCGAGACAAACGAAGGGTGAACTGTTTACTAGCTTTAAAGTCCCAGTACTCACATACACTTCTGTGGACTTCTGTGGACGTTCGAGAAGAAGGAGATGAATTATGGTCCGTTTGTATGGGACGACTATGAACAAATCGCTGCAATTACGACCTCTATGAACTGTACAGTGAATAAGACTCATCTCAGGTTCAGGAAGGATGGCCACGTAATAAAAATGGCACCAAACAACCCAGTTCGTAGAGTGGTGAAGTTTTAGGATATTGGATTGCCAGACGACAACGACCGACCATGAACGGTTTAGAGATCGTCTGCAGTAAACCTAGGTCGCGAAGTGGTTTTAACGCATAATAAGTAAGTAAGTAAAGTAAGGGGCGGCCCGGTGGTACATGCGACAGCGGCGCCAGTCTTCACACGGCAGGACCGGGGTTCAAGTCTCATCTGGGCCGTTCCCCCATTGTGAGGCCAGGAATGGCTGTCATGACCTAAGAGGTCGTTAAGTCAAGAAAGAAGTAAGTAAACAAATAAAATACTAAATAATTCTTGCTTTTTTCGTCATTCAGGTTTAATTGAGTAGGTCTTTCTTGACTAGGATAAATGATCATTTAAATCCTGCAGTATTCTTTCTGATAATATCCAATATGTGATTGTCCTGAAGGATAGAAAAGTGAACCAAAACAAAAGCGGTATCAAACACAGGATAACTCAGCACATTGTTCTTCAGTAGTTCTAAACATTTCTTTCTGGTTCTTGATTTATTTTTTTCAAAACATCCATTCATAGTTATCGAATAGAAGAGAAATATTATATGCTTAGCGGGAATGAAGCGGGTAGGGTCTGTGGAATGCGATACATTTCCATTTTGTCTCTACATAAATCGGTGCACACCTCTCTACCTACTAACGCACCTGCATATTGGAATGACACCAGGAACTATGCGCAATATTGGAATGGAAATTTGGGAGAGTTCTACCACTAACACGAATACTGCAAAAGCCTGCAGTACGTTCTTTTTTTCGAGAAGGTTTCGAGACACATTACACACTAAAGGACTGTTTAAGTTTTGTTGTACCATGATGATGTTGATAATGTCGGTATAGATCGGCAGGTAACGCGTTTTGTTTTTTCTACCTTCGAGTTGTTGAATTCCTTTTTTTTTCTTTCATCGGTAATTCTCTTACGAACTATAAATATTAGCTGTGTGTATGAGTTTCAGGTTGGAAACGAGACGAGTTCTTTCCCAGTAGGGTCATGCGACACGACTCACTCAATGTATAATGTAATCCTTCAGAAAGTCCTGCTGCACATTGCTGCAACGAAAGCAAACGGCGGTGTTGAAGAAGAGTCGTGGATATCAAAATAAAACGAAAAACAAATCAAACAACCACACAAACTAACGGGTGTGTACGCAAAACCAGACTTGCTAACAGGAGTCCTCCACCGATCTAACGTAACGCAAACCAACGAAACAAAAACTCAACAAACCGGTACGCCGTACAGGCCAACACACACTCGGCAAACATGGGAAGCCCTACAGAAACAAATGGCAAGAAAGCGGGCGGGAAGATTCAGCATTTAACAAGCTGCCTCTTGCTCTTGTACGCATCACTAACTACTTCATTAATCCTTTGAAGGTTTTGTTTTTTTCACGATCGCCTAAATTCTACTTCAACTTCAAACCTGTGTGTTTCTTCACCACAATCCTGCTCTTTGGTAACTTCAACTGCTCACGGTTCATCTTTCTTCTTTACCACAGCTTGTTGTGGTAGAACTTCAGATCAAAGTGTCCGCCGCCACCACCACCCTGCTGACTCCCGTTCGAGTAAACCGACTCGTTATCATCATGCAGACTGCCCCGCGTTCCCGACTTCCCGATCGGCCGGTTAATCTTTACCGACCCGAAACCTTCATTTTCCTCCTGATCGAACTCCATCTTGCCGCTCGGCATAACGGCCGCCCCGACACCGAACGATATGTTCTTCAGGCCGGTATGCTGCTTCGTGTAGCGTGCCGGCTTCCGTCCACTGCCGATCCCGCCCATCATCCCGTAATCGCCACCGCCCGACGGATGTTCCGGTGTTGCCTGCTGGCTGACAGATTGAGGCGATAAGGAATGCTCGCGCTGGGAACCATCGCCACCGTCCGTATCGTCGTGGTGCAGCTCGAGATGGTGCGGATGAAAGTCGTACGGGTCCGGGTCTGGGCCGGGCTCGGGAATGTCCTCGTACGGTAGCGTTTCCGGCTGGTCGGCAAACTTTACTTCCAGCGCGTGCGTGTGCGGTGCGTGCGGCACATCAGCACCGGTACCGACCGGGTGCAGTTCGATGCGTTGCATCTCGTCGGCCAACCGCTGGTCGTCACCACCATCGATCGAATCCGTCTCGTACCGGTGCTGATGATCGTCGGCATCATCGTCCTCGTGACCATTGTTGCCATTAGCGTGCCCATTAGCGGCTGCATTGGTGTTAGCGGTGCTGCCAAACCAGGGAGCGGCGAGCGGAAAAAGGGAAAAGAAAGCGAACCATTTTCACCGTGCGACCAAACCCGCTACTACACACTACTGGGTGTTTTAGTTTTTATTTCTTTAAACTACTTCTAAGGGTTTTCTGTGTGTGTGGTGTGTGTTCATGCGCAAACGAATTACGATGATGACGTTCTTCTTTCATGATCGGCGATCGATGAGAAACAACATGCATTGAATGCCGATTTTACTGAACACAACCTTAAACGAGGAAGAAAATTAAAACGAAACCGATGGAAAACTGTACTTGAAAAACATGAAAAACATACTTACAAAACACAAACAAACACACTGTTTTAAACAAGCGAACGAATGTGCGATTTTATTTTATTTTGATTTTTTCCAATCATGATTTTTTCGATTTCCTGTTTTGCCGGAATAACAGAAACATAATTAACACGTTTATTCGTGTGCACGAACCAAAAACGCAACTTAACCGAACGGTTGGTAATAAAATTCGGAACCGAATCAGCAGAGCTCTCGCCAACTGTGCGAGAAGGAAAACCGATTAATTAAATAAGTTAAATTAACAATTACTCCTCCTTCACACAAGATCGCGCCAGATGAACGGCACAAACGGCCAAATTCGCTTAACATTAAACAAGGAAACATATTGCTTAAATTTAATCTGATCTCGTTGTGAAGGATTTCTTTTTTGCGAGATTAATTTAAGATCAAAAAAACGCCAGACATTCTTCATTAATTACTATTAATACGTGCTCTTAAAAACACTATAACGAGAGAGAGAGAGACACTGAGAGAGTTTGGGTGTCCACAGGTATCGGCCGGTGCGTCTATTAGAGGCGGTAGACAAATTTTAAATACACGATCAAATCGGCGTCCAAAAAACGTGATTGGAAGAAAAGGTACACATAATTTATATAAACTAGCCAATCGGTACCGTGCCGTACGGTTGTTAGGTAAAATTGCTGAAAAGAAATTGAAAACAAAAAAAAACATTTAAAACAAAACGGAACAAAACAACAAAAAAACAGTACAATGGAAAATGGAAAACGGAAAACGAATGAAGAAGCGAATTTGGGAAGCCGAGACTATGCAAGCGGTGTGTTGGGACTCCTTTGCTAATTTAAACCATTTTAAAACACATTCGGTGCATGAAAGCCCTGGGCTTAGTCCTTAGTTGCCCTATTCGTGAAAGATGAAATCGTTTTCCGGGGGCACGGATTTTTACCTGTTCGGTTCCGTTGAAACTGCTGTGGGACTGTTGTGAATTATCTGCAATAAAAAGGGGTAAAAAAAACATAAAATTAATAGTTTGAGTATGAGTTTCATTTAAATAGCCTGAAAAGTAGATTTTTTTAGTTTAGTTTTGTAAATTATGGAGGCGCATGATGCTTTACAAACAGTGTTGTTATGCGAATTGCATAGTTTAAGGCGCTTCAATTTGATAAGTAGCTTGTTTTGATCTACTACTAAAACGGAACGTCACATTAAGCTAAACTATGGAGACGCATGATGCTTTACAAGCAGATTTGTTATGCGAATTGCATAGTTTGAGGCGCTTCAATTTGATAAGTAGCTTGTTTTGATCTACTACTAAAACGGAATGTCACATTAAGCTAATCTATGGAGACGCATGATGCTTTACAAGCAGATTTGTTATGCGAATTGCATAGTTTAAGGTGCTTCAATTTGATAAGTAGCTTGTTGCGATCTACTATTAAAACGGAATGTCACATTAAGCTGGAATGCAAGCAATATCACTGTAAAACACGCTAATAAAGTAGTTAAAAGCGTTTGCTTGTTATCGGTTTATTAATTCAATTTCAACACCTAGTCGTTTAGAGTGATTTGTGCTCTGTCTGACATGGCAATGGAAATTGACACTGAAACTCGAGAGCACAGCTGAATAACCGACATCCGACTTCATCGCGTGACCTAATTAACTGTGCCTCCCCTATCTCATGAAAGTGAAACGGGGGTTGTGCCATATTTTTTGACATGTTTTTGCTTACGGATCATGCAAAACAGCATATCGGTGGTGCATTTTTGAGCTGTTGTTTTATGCTGAATTCATTCAAATGTTCGTTGCGTGCAGGCCACAGTTCAGCCACACAAAAATCTAGGTCCTACTGCATCATTAAGTGCGATTGTTTCACGTGAGCGTGGTCACATGTATCCATATTCAAATTTTTAAACTCGAAAGTTGAAAAGGAGGTCAACCGCTTTAAAATGTCCAATCATAAAATGACCAATGGTTAGTTTGCATGATGGGTGGTACTTTTCCGCTGCAGGACGATCCCTACATGACTGTTAAAGTTTTGTTTTTAAATTGGGAGAAAACGTGAAGTGAATGCACCGTAGCAAGGACATCCATTTTCCCTTACAAAAATCAAAGAATGTTGCTTATTCTCGGCTTGTTTCGCGTGCAACAATCGATCATCCCTGCTTTCCAAAGAACTGAGCAATCAATCAGGTAATCTGGAAATCCTGGATACCGAACCTTATACCCTACGTGTTCATTAGGGGTGTTCTCCGTAAAAAAAAGCAAGCTAAATTACAGCCCCATAATGTAACGACCCAGCATGTAAAGTGTGTTTGCTTGCTTTGCATGAATACCGATTCGATCGTATCACACAACGTTGCTGCCACGTCTGTACGCCACGATTCACACCTAAGTTTCAGCACTGTTCGGTGCTGTTGGCCGCTTGGTTTCTTCTAATAGACTTTAAAGCAAACGTCCTTCGGCTAGAACGATGGTAAACGATTGCAACGGGAAACACTGGACGGAACGAGGATTTATTGCAAAGAAGGCTATCTACCGGCCATCAAAACGGGTGTAGGAAGGTAATTGGAACCGAACTCAAGTCTAGCAGCGAAGCTTTGTGGGCGTCTAATTGAAACCGAAACGAGGCGGACATCCTACCGGATGGCCCTGCAGGTAATCGATTGTGAGACAGCTTTCTTGGCTTGGTTTATAGATCGATTAAAGCGATTAAAGATTGCAATTACAAAGATGATTTATAAGATTCGATTCGTCAGCCGAAAATAAAGATATCAAATATCTTTCCATCATGCGGACTGCTTCCATCTGTACTGCTAGGCATAAGACATAAAAATTAAACATACCAAAAATATATCACAAATCCTAATTATTCCACTCGTTGGTTCATCATAAATTTTTAAACTTTTATTCATAACGCCTAAAGGTATGCAATACCAAACCTTTTTTAATACTTTTTATTGAAAATTGTCGCGTTGAAACTCCTGCGAAATGCTGATCATTATTAGCATAAAAAAGCAGTTGGCATTTGAACGAAATTCCAAGCATTTGATGGGTAATTTAAGAATTATAAGATTATATTGCATACCTTCAGGCGTATTTTAAGTATACATACGTTCGATACATTTAAAAAATATAAGAATAAGAAGTTATTCCTTTACTTTTGCCACATTCTTAAAGCAACGCAAAGAAGAATTCATTAATTCCGACAAAAATGTTAAAAATTCGTATATTGCACTCAACAATGTTTGAGGAATATGCTAAACAGTTCCATAAAGAATTCTAAATGGGTCATATCAACCCTACCATCCTGGTAAACAATTCTCTATGTTTTCTGAAAGTATTCATAAACTATTTATTTAAATTGTTCTTTATCACCCAGCTACGACAGTGCCACAAAGAAATTGTTCTGGAAACATTGCCAGATTTCTTCCAGCTTAGCGTGATTACCAGCGGTTAAGCGTAACATGCAACAATTTCACTCAAACGTTGACAGTAATGACCATAAGGAGTAGGAATTCTCCAAGAATTCTTTCTTTTGTCGAAACGCAAAAAGTAATCCACTCGTCCACTGTTAGGAAGCAAACAGATTTTGGAACTGGGGATAATTCCAGTTTTACTGCTTGCACGCCATCTAAGACAAACAATTTCACCCTAAAGCTGAGTTTTTCTACCGATCTAATCACACTTCCTGCATTTGTTTAGCGATTAATGTCACTCACAATGATGGTGTGGTAGCACAAAATAATTAGCACAAGCTAAGCGTGAAGTGAAGGAGTTAAAATGCATATTTGCAGTTACTACACCGCACGCGACACGTAACATTCTGGAACTGAAACTCGCGTATTTATTCGCAGATTCTGTACGGGATCATTTACCTGTGCCATGCTGCAGGTTGGCCGTTTGGCCGCATACCGACCGACAGGGGGTTGGGCGATGATCGGCATCGGTGCAACGTTCGTTCGGGTCTGCGAGGTCGATCGACGTCTTTCCTCCGTCGTCGTGAACGTTGGCCCGAACAGATTCGTGTTAGGACTGGAGACACCACCATATGCATTTAACCCGGAGCGTATGTGTGTTTAAAATGGAGTTTTGTTTTGTTTTTTGGTAAGGAAAAGGATAGTAAAGGTTCGGGTTAGCGGACAAAGTTAGACAGGTGTCGCGATACGTAGCGTGTGAAGAAAGAGAGATGAGATATTGAAGTGAAGGATTAGTTACGTCGATGGTATAGCCGGTTGTTAGCTAGCACCCGCTACTGCGTCCCACTTTTAATCGCTTTTTGATTAATCCAACCGTTCCTGGGGACTCCTTCAGGTGTTCGGAATAGTGCAGCCACCGAAAAATTTCGTATTGGGACTTACCTAGCGGTAATGTGCATACGACGGCCATCGATGTCGGAAGAGTTATGTGCCTTGCTTGCAAAGAAACCTTCGTAAACGACAAAGTTGTTCATCTGTGGAATCTTCTTTGACAGTCCTGTGAGGAAACAATGCGAAAAAAGGAACAAATTAGTTTTATTCGATAAACTTACTAAGTTCAAACAACTGACAATTCTATTTTTCATAAACTCATAAACAATGAAAGAATAGCTAAATATCCAAAACTAATTTAAACTCTTCCCATGTTAGAGTTGCTATCTAAAATAAATTCCCTGTTCTCTAGGTCAATCTGTTGTCCTCCTTAGACCACAGAATATATTTATTCCACTTCGCGGTGCTCTTTTCGCGTGCCTGCGCGTGGTAACGCAGTGCAGCGAAGTCGCGTGATTTAAGCGTTCCGCCGTGAAGTCCAACCTACGCTACAACCTCACACATCTAATCACGGACAGCCCTATAATAAATCGGAAGCATGCGAACAAACATTGCACATTGCCGACTCGCTCGCTCGCTCCGATAAGCGTTTCCCTCTATCGGAATCCCGGAATTACCGTAATGCTTCTGCAGGAAACCGAGCAGCTTCTCGGACGGCCGATCGATTGCCAGCTCGTCCGGCTGTATGTTTTCCTCGCGTAACATATGCTCGAACAGTTCACGGCCGAGACCACCGCGTTGGCGCGATTCGTGCACGTAAAAGTCCAGCACACAGGGTGCCGTCACGTTGACCGTCTCACCGGACGGATCGAACACGTACAGTGACTTGCGGCCCACCTTCAGTATGCCCACGACGAGACCACTGCAAAAAGAGAACAGAATATAGAAAGAGTGCGATTAGTGAAGGTACCGGAAAATGGATTCGAAATTGAACGGCGTGCTTACTTTTTGTCGTTCGACTCAAACATCAGGTAGATGTGATGGTCCGAGTTGCGCAGCTTCTGAGCGGTCGTTACCGGTACGGACAAACCCTGTGCCTGGGCCGACAAGGATCCGATCGTGTTAATGATCTCCGATATCTGTGCCGTCGCATCGCTGCAAAATGCCGGTAAAAGAAGAAAGGAAAGAAAGCACTTTAAAACACTTAGTCGATACATCAATCCAACAAGAAATGTGCCCCACAAGATTCGCCGAAATTTCATAATCAAACATACACTCCCCCGGAAAAGAGTAATAATCGAATTTTGATCGCCCTTTCGCCGGCAAGAGGCGGGAAAAAAGCTAACACCTACCCTGTGGCGATGCTTCCGGTAGTCATAAATCATTCGCCACATTGCATCGAGTTTGTAGGTGCTAGCGATAGGTTAAATTTTCAATCGAAACAACGCAACAAAAAAGTGATCGCGATCTAATACACCGTGTGGCTGGGCTTGGCAGGTTTCGCTGGGTTGTGTCGGAAACAACCGTCGCATGTTAATGCTCATCAACATGTACAGCGTACCGTGGTCATTTCCGAACACCGCCGGTGGTAGCTGTGCGTACCAGGAACGAGGTGTTGACGTGACGCGGTATACGCCAAGTGTGGGGCGCGCTTTGATTAATGGAGCCGCTAATTTTGGAAGTGGGCAAATATGGTCGCAAACACGTGTTTAAACTGTACGGCGGGTACATGGCGGTACGATACTACAAAGGCAGTTTGAGCTTGAGAACACTCTACAATCGATTGTTTTATTGTTATGGGGAAAAAATAATGGCGAATGTGCAGTAATTATGGCTATAAAAATGGTAATAAGAGCGACCCAAAGAGAGTAACGTTTGTGTAATGAATTGTGTCCAAAAAGGTAAGTCCTTCTGTTAAGTATAGTTAAATATAAAAGCAAATGATTATAATTTTGCACAACGTTGATCGAGAAGGAACAAACCGACAGAAAAGTGTATATGTCCTCCGGAGGTTGGATCTGACATTTTTGTATTCTTTGACTTAACGTAACTCTGCATACCGGGCTCTGATCTGAACAGAATTTGCTTTCAGTCTTACCAATTTAAAGACCGGTGACCTAATGCTACAACGTAACTTACGTTTTGGAATCGTGGTTATAAAGACATATCTCAACTTGATATTCGTTTTATATGGAATGTTGCATTCTTTCCAACATTTTCTTTTTTGGTTAGCCTTAACTTAAATGGACTTATGAACTTATCTTTTGACTAAGATAACGCCAAGAATTAGATCGAAGAAGCATCGTCGTAATTGAGTATAGACAAAATAGAGTTGAGATATACATGTTTTAGTAAACTATAGACATCTATCTCAGGACATCATTAGCATTTCAGAAGAGACGAAAGAGGTCCAAAAGACCCAAAATCTCTTAAATCATACAAACAACAACATTAACATTTCAGTGAAGAAATATACAGTGAACCAAACGGAAATCTGGACACCTTCAATTGCCAAGCTTTGTGATCGATTTTTGCGTAAGGGAAACAAAAAAAAAATTTTTTTCTTAGCAATTCCTCTTTGGACACCTTCCTACAAGGCAAGTGCAAGAAAAACGACAATAAAAGATGCGGAGAATTCAACAAAAGAGTAACAAATGACAGAATTTTGACAATCAAACGGTAAACCGGACAGTTACATTTCTAAGAATCCACTGTGGTTTAAGTGCTCAGGATGCTAGTTGTAACACTTGTTATAGTATTATGACTGATGTAGTCGATTATTGGCAGACGTGATAAGTGTGTGGGTGCTCAGATCATCTAATTGTCCACAGTTTTACTTAAAAATGCGTCATACAACGTTACTGCCGAGAAAATTTATTCTATTTCGCCATCAGGACGGAAAAAGTATTAAAGAAATCAATAATTTCACAAATATAAGCAAATCGACAGTTCAGGACATTATTAAAAAAATATTAAACTACACAAAGTATTGAAAAAAGAAAGACAAACTGGTCATCTCAGTGCAAAAATTCAGGCAAGTGTCCGGATTTCCGTTTGGCTCACTGTAAGCTTTGGAAATAGTTCTTTCTTAAGGTGGGATAGAACCTTGGTCAAAGTAATTCTGAACTTTTACCCTGTAGCACTCCTGAGTTATGTTTATTACTCCTGAGCAGTTTAGAAACGATTCTATTCACTGTTAAAGGTGCGCTAAATCGAATGTAAAGCATTGGACGATGAGAGTTTGCCTATAATATTTATTTATTTAAATGCAGTTAAAAACCCCCTAACTATAACTAAGCCTAATCAACCGCAAATCAAAACAACATCATGATTAATTTAAAAAACTTCTTCCAAGAAGCCCAAAACCAATTTGACTTCAATGTTTATTATCGAATTCAAACGATCGTGAAATGAAATTCACAAACAAAATCGGTTTGCCAAAAAATAACTTTGCCCAGCCAATTGCTCTACTTTCCTGTGTGTCCTAACCGTATATAAACATCAAATCCCATCCAGAAAGCCGATCCTAACAATAGAGCAATAAATCTAACCCATTTTGGGTGGAAACGACAATTCGCACTAATGGCGTATAATTTTCTCATATTTTTCGGCGCGTGCCAATAAAAAGAACGAAACACGAAACGAATTTGGAACCGGTGCCACAAAACAATAGTCAACAATAGTCAATTGACAGCGGCAGGTAATTGGTGTGATCAAAAATTGAAGAAAGCCCCATTTTTCATCCCACAGATTGTGTTATTTTGGCGCAATTTAGATGGAAAATGTTTAAACCGTGAGATTAACCTCTTTTTGGCCGGTAATTTGGGAGATTGGCGAAATGAAAACTTATGTGTGACTGTGACACACTAAACAGATACTTACAGTGCAACACGGCGAGACTGTGCGGTAAAGCCGGTCGGTAGCAGCGAGTTGTTTATCCGGACAATCCGCGACCGGAACAGCGGATGCATGTTGAAGCGAAAATCCATCGTGATGGTGGAATGGGGTTGTTTTTCTTTCTAAAATATCACTATACACCACACAATGAGTGGATGCGGTTTTGCACTTAAACTTGGTCTGCGGTTTAGAAAGTATAATATTCCTTCTATAACAGTCTTGGCTTTAACACACTCACACACTAGTCACCTTTTACCGATCAATTCACCAACACTGAGGGAAGGACGATTTTTAGGTAATAAATAAGTAAATAATAATATCACAAATGATTGCACTCCGTTTGCTGTATCCGGCAGGGGTGACTTTCCTAACTTCCGGTTTTGCTAGCCTGCGTAAAACTTCGTATCAAATTGAATTCTTTTCTCACTTCACGACAAATTGGAGCTGGAAAGGAAACGGAGAAAAACGTATCAGCAAATGAAACTTTGTGGTCACTATAGTGTGGAAATGGAAAACGAGAGAAAAATAGTAAAAATGTTATTAAAGCTTAGAAAAATGAGTTTTTCCTTCCCCACTTTCTATCGCACTACAGCACATGGTCCCACTCCCCAACAGGAAAAAGGGTCTCTCCTCAGCCGGATCTTTTTACGACCAGCACGAACCACCCAAAGAAGAGAGAGAGACCAAGCCGAGCGCTTGTGCATGAGACGAATTGCTGTATTTTGCTTTCGGTTCGTTGGGTTTTCCATGGAAAGAAAATTCACCACACGGAAGAAAATGAACCGTCGGACCTACGGGTGCCTGTTGTGTGAAGGTACGAGACCACCACAATCGTGCCCGCGTCCATTGACCCGAATTTTCCCCACACACTCGTGTACACAACGCGTTTCCCGAGAGCCACACGCGCGCCACACACACGAATGGTGACATTCATGAATATTTAAGGCATCGATTCCGAGCGATAGAGTGATATCGTCCACCGGCAAAGGGACGTTTGGCGTTCGCAGGTCTTTTAATGCTTTTTACAACAATGTTGGCTCTTTTTTTATTGTTGGTGGATCTTTGGCGGGGAAATGTTATTTAATCCTATCACATGCAGACATTCTAAACAAGCACAATTTCCACAATAATTGTATTGATTCTCTGTCTATTGCACTCTACTAATGGCGTGATAGATTAGACCTTCAGCGTTTGATAAACTTATTTGAAGGCTTGGCAGTAGGCAAAAGACTACGATTCTGCTTTTAAAATTCGTTGAATTTTTCATTATAAAGCCTGCCCGCGTGCGTCCATGTGCATCTATACACAGCTGGCGCAAAATGAACAACGGAAAAAAGGGAAAGTTTGTCTATAGTGCCCAGTAGAACTGCACACGAACGGCCACCCAACCAACCAACGAACAAACCGACCGGGTCCGCGCGCTTCGGTCATCTGCCAGCGGTAAATGATGCAATGATTTCCACACGAGTAAATATGCAATCGTGCAGCGAAGAAGTGTATAGCAGCGAACTTGAACTCGTTTGATGGGGCCTGTGGAGAGATACAGCTGACAGGCGCGTAAGAGAAATGGAAATTAATTCAACTTTCTTCTGTTTGATTGGAGCTTTTTTTCACGGGTATAAAACTAAGCTGGAGTTTTTGCCACTATTTTATTTTCTCAGAGGCTTTAAGGTTTTTAATATTAACTATAAAGTTTCGTAGAGTAACAAAGCAGATTTTCTTCATCAAAGACCTCAACATTGAATTTCCCAATCGAGCTCATAGCAAGTAACAGAATTTCACCAAAAAGAATCAAGTTGAAGGATCTAAGCTCTCCCACAGTACAACCAAATACAGAGTCAAGTTGAAGGAGTCGAGTTTTTACTACCATAGTTAGTGGTTCCGACCGTACGACCTCGCAAAGGTCCCGTCGTGTGAAGGTATTATACTGCTTCATTAATCGATCTCATAGAATTTTTGGCACCCTCCACTAGAGGATTTCCCTGTACATTTGCCTGAATAAAGCAGTGTGTACTAGCGATCGATAGACCTCCCCTCATTCGGGAGTTTACATTCGGAACAGCGTACAGCTACTGAACTGAAGCAGGGGCAGCACATTAAGTACATAAGTAACCCTCCAACTAAAAGTCCCAAGCTAGCAAGTCACTTCACCTGAAACGGTCGGATCGATGGTGATGGATATGTTAATTAGTATCGCCGCTAGCTCCAACGAAAATCACGCTCAAATTAGAGCCTAGTTTGCCAGTTCCAAATACAGCCAAAGAAACATAAATAAGGTTTGACGAGAGACACTGCTACCAGTGTTGCAGGAACCGGGTGCGAATGCCCTACTGACAAGAATCATTCCAATTTTCATACCAACGACAAAACAGCGGCAAAAAATGATTTAGTTTCCATGCTTCGAAATGCATTATCGCCGTCAGAATGGGGCAGAATGGGGCTCCCCATTCGCTACACTCATCCTTTTGCTCAAACTCATGTCAGTTGTAGAGGTTTTAGACAAAAATGAGGTCGTATTTCGATACCGAACAAGTTCAACTTAACGGAAGCTAAAGGGTCACTGTTGTGTGTTGGAAATTTGGAAAAACAGATCCAGAACACGGAATTGAGGTTGATACAGATAGGAAGTGTTTTGTAGCGCACGAAGCAACCTTACCGGAAAAATGATATCAGTTACCAAATAAAAAAAAAAAACAGTAACGCTCATAAAAAAAAACCTTTCCATTTGATTGAACCCATTCATCCCGGCCCGGTAAAGGTTTGCTCCACTCAATCAATTGCTGATCAATCAAGATCTCAGACTGCTTGTCTTTGCCTAGCGATCCGGAACGTATTGCGAGAGCGTTCGGCTTCGGTAGAGTAACAACCGCAACCTGTCGTCTTGAGTTTATGTGTGCGCTGTGCACCTGATGGCTTCCTTATAAGGCCACCGCGTTCCACACGGTTGCACAGTTGCTTCCGGATGGATGTAACGGAGCTACTTCTACTACTGCTGTACGCCGTTCCAGATGCATCATGGGTTATTAGAATGCATTAAGCATGCATTGCGCCACCGTATTCGGAAGCCTGCCGAACCATACCGGTATCGGATAACGTTTCGATAGACTTAATAGGAAAAGAAAACTGAACTTCAACTGAAGAC
This sequence comes from Anopheles maculatus, assembly GCA_002091835.1. NCBI lineage: Eukaryota > Metazoa > Arthropoda > Insecta > Diptera > Culicidae > Anopheles > Anopheles maculatus. Next base: position 439,425 of record KZ061653.1, read on the forward strand.
TTCAACTTGAGGCACTTCAAATTGCTCAACGGCATGGCACAACCCAGAATTCTATGTAGGTTCAATCCACTACCCTTCAGTGTTATCTAAAGTGACGAGCAGACGCCTTCCACTTGACCAATATGTGGAGCAGATGCACATACTTAAGAAGTTTTTTTTTCTTCATTCTGCATAACTTTGCACGTTGAAGTGTTAAAAGGCAGCGAGAGAGTCTTGCATGAAATATAATGCATGCATGTCAGAGTAAACCAGCGATAATGCATGTTTATTTTATTGCAAAATCATTGTTACTTTAGGCAAAACGAAGCTGATCAAGCTTATCCTATTTAATCCTTCTTGATTCTATTAATCTACATGGCTATAATTTAATTTTTCTTAATAGGGAGCTCGCGACAAAAAATGGGTTAGGGGTTTTATTGCAACTTTTTCTTCTCCTTCTATGGCTTTACTACCTCTGACCTTCAGGATTTGATTTCTCTGTAGAGGGATACTCATTTTTGTGTTCTTCAAATAACAATCCAAATGGTATTAAATAAGGGACCGATCGGGTAAGACATTTTTATAGAGAGATATCTGTTCTTCTTCTTTCTTGATCTAACGACCTCTTAGATCATGCCTGCCCAGTGGCGGATCAAACCGTTTTGGGGCCCTGAGCGGTAAGGAAGTTAAGGCCCAATGCTTCTAGAGTTTTCGACGGAGGGAGGTGGCGGGGGGCTGTGGGTGGTATTGAGCTGATGAATTTTTTGTGTAGTAAAAGGGCCCCTTGTGCAGAAACGAGGCCCTCTTGAAAAGTGTCCCGGTACCTGAGGAAATCAGGAGGCCCCTTACAAAATGCTTGTATAAAACGTCGTGAGCGGGGGGGGAATTACCTCTTCGGTGAGGCCCCCCTAACCGGCGAGGCCCCCCTAACCGACGAGGCCCCGAGCGGCCGCTCCCTCCGCACCTAGGTTGATCCGCCACTGATTCGCAGCACATGTCGCAAAGAATTCACTATGGGTGCGGACGATTTTCTGAGAGGACAAAAAAAGATGAATGAATTGAAAGAAAAAAGGCTAAATTTGGAATTTAAATAACTCTTCCCTCATCATAAGCTCTTATTTTGAAGGCGAAGAATCATCTCATCTCTTCAGTTTAGCAACGGATGAACTATCCGGCCAATAAACTGCCCCTTTGATGTCGAACATATTTGAAGGAATCATTGTACCGGGTATATACGATAGGTACCATTAGGAAATTGCCGAACATTATGCAGAGCAACTTACTAATTCAAAGGTAGTTCATATAAACACGAGCTCACGGTTCGACGACTATTCAAAGCTAGATTAAACTGTTTTCCATTATTTGCGAGAGCTTAATCCACGACTCGTTTGTGTCCCATACCAAAAAACTTCAATATTTGGAGAGAAGTGCTTAGAAAAAAATCGTTGTACATTCCCACGAAGCAAGAAATTAATAGAAGAAGAATTTAAAAAAATCAAATATAAATGGCATTAGTTAGACAACAAGAAGACTCAGCATTGATAAAAGTTTCATGCAAATATAACGAGCAGATGACGAGATGTAAGCTTTTCAATCTGGAAAATCGGCAACTCCCATACAAAATGTATGGCCTACCCGGGTAGGCGGTCGTAGAACAACGTGTATTTTTTTAATCATTGACACAACGATTAAGGAAATTATTTGTGAGAAAATTGAAATAAATTTGTGAAGTGTACGACAATTACTACATTTTCAATTTAAACTTATCCTTTTACAGCTTACATCAAAACAATGACCAATAATGAGAATCTTTTGGGTTGCAAGGAGCAACAATCAACCGTGCATGCGATTGCAGCGAGCACCGATAAACCCGGAAAGGCTGTTTTGCGTACTATTGATGTCCGTGGCATCAAAAATCCTGCTATAGGTGAGTAGAGACGCTTTCGTTGTTCGACGAACATTTGCAGTACATGTATAGATTTTAGAAATGGTTGATCGTGGAGAAGCAAAAAATGCTATGGCGGAACTTCTTTCTACATGATAAGTGACACAATGAATGCCATGGTAACGTCCGGGTTTGGTTCTCCGGTAGCTCGCGCTCTCTGGATAGCCGGCAGGCACGAACGGCCAAACGGTAATAAGTACGGGATGAGATTTTTCTTCCCCCCTCGTGGTGTTGGGGAAATCATGTGAAAAGTAAGGGGAATTGTTCCAGAAAGCGCATATCGCTCAGCTTTGTTGCTGCTTCTTCCCTATAGTATGCTGGACTTGCACTTCCAACGGCATTGGGGAGCAACGATAAACGGCGCAAGACCCACACAGTTTGATGGTATGATAGGCATGGAATTTCACAAGATAACGGCGTGGTTTGTTTGTTTGGTTTTCTTTTTGGCCCGACTATGTCTGTCACCCGTGTCTAATGGTTTGTGTGGATGACGTGGAACTTTGCATATAAAATTGCAGCATTACGTGAAAATGTTGCCAATACATTTTGTGTCCATCGGCACACTCCTGCCGGTTCGCAACTACAGTTTACTAAGCCTAAATGATTTATATACGCTACTGGAGCGTGATTGCATGACTGGTGCCGTAGTCGCACGTAACTCGTTACACGTTCTCCCTCTGTGCGGGACACAAAACGACCAACGCTGCCAAGGTGACTCACGACGACTACGGTGGTGGTAAGCAGTCTATTTGTTTGATCCAACAGTCCAGACGATTCCTTCTCCTCGTGCATGACTCACTACTGGCAAGTCTTTTTCTTTGCCTTCAATTTGAGGAAGAAGTTATAGTGATTGAAACCCAATACCCGAGGACCCATAGAGGAACTCAACTTCCCAGCCCCCGGGGGTCAAAATAACAACAACCAGCGTCCCCATTCCAATGCTACACCACCTCGCTGGTACCGGGCATATTACCCGCCACCCAAACATTGTGCTGGAGACAGTATACACCACGCAAGCGACGAAGGGAGCCACAAATTCAAACACACATAAAAATTCCAACTTCGTCTGTTTTTCCCTGGTTCAAGGGACCCTTGTTCAGGGGACAGGGAACTAATGTAGGGCGGGTAAAGAAACAAACGACCAAAAAAAAGAAAAGAAATGCGTCAATTTTCCACTCGAACTCCACCAGTCTTGGCGACTTTTCCGACCGACCCGACCGGGGTTTTAGCGTTGTTGCGCTTGTTGTGGCAACAAGAAAGCGATAGCTCAACTCACCAACACAACCGAACCCGAATCACGTTAGCGCGCGTGTCCACAGTCACACACAGCCACACACGACGGCAATAGTGTGGTTTTTGTTTGCCAGCTTTTGTTTTCAAATTACTTTTGTGCGCTAAACAATTCACTGTTGAAGCAGCATCACCGTAAGCGATAGAACTTCACTGGGCATTCACGGGACAAATCATGGCCAGAAACACACTCCAATCACAATGGTAACACTGCTAGGGTATGGCGCTTTCTAATACACGCGAAACCACTAGCGCCAATCACTACTAACCTTTCCGTTCGATGGCTCCAACACATTTGAGCGAAAATGTAGTGCGCGGCATCACGCACGTTCATTGCGTGTGTACGGGAGCACGGGGCCAAAAGACCCTTGGAGGTTTGTTTTTGTGTTGTGAAAAAATTATATTAAAAATTAATATTTTGTACAAATTAGTGCGACAATAAAGCTTCAATTTTACATCACAATTTTTTGCCATAAATATAATTTTATTGACATAAAAAATCATCGAAAAGTTGAATTAAAATTATCCATCTAGCTTAAAAAATTGTCAGAAAAAGTATGAAATATTGTTCAAAAACGCCCCTCGTTCCTTTACGATATGTTGAAGGCGCGAGAGCTGGAAGAGAGAAAGATCTTTCGATGTGGAGCCACACGAGAGAGTAGGTAGGAGAATTAAAACCTTACAAAATCCCTTTTTCGTACAGGTCTCTGTCTCTCTTCTAACAATCTTCTAATGCCAACCTGCACTCTCTCTCTCTCTCTGTCGCTCTCTATGTTATGTTCCCTTTCTTTGTGAATGTTTGTGATTGCTCTGTGGAGCAATGTACGGTGCGGTCTCCAAAATAACCGCACACACAAGCACCGCTGTTTGGTCTCGCTCTTTATTACTGGTTTACTCTCCGCCTTACAGCTTCCGTTTGTCTAATCTTTAGGAGCAGGTAACTGTACAGAGCTCCACGTCCGTCATCTGATGGTTTCAGCTGATTTTTCGACCCTCTATATTCCGTTCTCCTCCCAGCAGCAGCTGATTGAGATCAGTCTCACTACTACTACTACTACTACTAACAAGCTTGTTTGGTTGGGAAGTGAGAGAAAGGGCTGCTGTGAAGTATGGCAAAAACGTTACATTTGATGTATTTTTTGTATTAAAGTTGAATAATACAGAACATATTATCGAAATACATCTAATATTACTCTGTTTTCGATCAATTGTGGATAAAAAAGAGAAACTCTAACTTTAAAGTATCATAAATTACCATCGTAACGAACTAATCAAGCACAAAAGCCTGTACAGAAATGAAAGTAGAGTCACACCGCGACCATACTGATCATAGGCAACTGATTCACGCCGATATCGAATTTTGCCAAAAACTTCAACGATCAAAACACAAGTGGGACGATGCTTGGTTGAGTGGTGAATCGGTGGCCCCATTGAAGCATAAACCGGTATTGTTAAACGTTCGCTGATTGAGCGCGAAGGTTACACTTACGTCATTGTTGTTTCTCGTTTATGTGGTGCAAAACAAGGAGAGAAAGAAAAGAACCAAAAGCAACACCCACAGTGCCCACCTCTTCCGTTGTATGCCGGATTGCGTTAGTGCAGAAGCACTAACCGGTACTGCAACCGGTTTTACGTTGAAGCTTGCACATTCGGTCACGATTTTGTAAGTGTGTCCTGATGAGCAAACCGGAAGAGGGTAAATTCACCATCCCAAAAGTTGCATCTTGCCCTGCAAAATCGGGCCAAGGCCATGCACACAGGTTACACGTGGTGATGTGCATCTGTTACTACGATGATTCAACTTGAAGTTTTGTTTACTAGCTGTGGCGACTTTGGCGGTGCTCGGGAGATGCACGATCGTAGCAAACATGGAGTGTTGAATCAGAAATCTATCGACAAGGCATCCGAAACGGATAGATTCTGGTGGGAGGTTTTAGTCTAGACTTATCGATCGTCCAGATTGAAATCAAACTACACCCAAGGGAGAGCATTCAGGGCGAGAGAGAGTCCAAAGATGGCGGCGTTAGGCTTGTCCCTTATTCATCATCACATACGCCTACTAGGTTTGGGAGTATTAAAGGAGCGATTAGATGTGAAAAAAGCTCCAAGAGTATGCAAATTTTCTCAGATAAAGTCAAATAGCCAAATATGGCATTCAGCACGACATTTCTTAACTTGGAAGTTAGAATTTATGTCCCAGAATTGAAGATTGATACTTTTTTTTACAATTGCTTTATTGATTTTTCATCTCTGACATGAAATAGCTTATCAAAACTTAAAGTACATGAACTGTCCTAGCGTTTGTAGAACGCATTTGGTGCGAAGGAAACCGATATGCTAGAAGCTTCTCCCACACGACATATTTTGATCGTGTTGCGATCTCCCAGACAAGGTAAACAAGCGCTGCAACGAGCTTTGACTTAAGGAAAGCAGTATATGTAAATACGCACGACTTCAACACCTTGTTCTCGTCGTGACGCGGTGCAGGGACCATCCGGATTTATCTGATATTTGCTTTAAATGGGTTTACCGGAGGAGAAACAAACAAACATCGCTAAGCTAAACCCTTCTCCCCTCCTCAGACGGAATTGCCGTTGCCACCGTTTCATCGTCAGAAGGGTCGGACAGTTTCAAGAGCAACCGCATCACCATATTTGGCATGCCTGAAGGTTTCGCGGAAGAACTCGTCATGTTGCGTTGGCGCGGAACTAGCCTAACATGGCCATTTCCAGGCGTGATTCTTTCCAGAAAACTCCATCGAAACTACCGAGCGCGGTAGATACGGCTTGTGCTTGTAATTAGATTCAAAGTGGCGTGAAATGAGCAAAAAAGAAAAAAGACTCCAGCTCTCTATCACACACTCACTTACACGGAGTGACATTTCTATCCATTTGTCAAAGTGGAATTAGTTTGCAGCACGCACGCACATGGGAAGCGGTCCGCAACTTTTTCCTCACGCTCGGTTTTGCGGAAAAATCGATACGCAACCCATAAGGAGACGGGGACCCCAGACGCCTGAATACCGGCAAAAAAGGTGCAGCGAAGATATGGCACGTAGTAGGCATGGGCTGATGTGTGCTTTTTCCTTGCTTGCTGCTCTTAGTAGCTTTTTCCCACCGTGCAGCATCCAAGCGTGCTGTGGAAAATCGAACATGGCTGCCGCGTTATGGTGGAGCCATCGCGAGAAGGAAAAACTGCGGACTGTGTCTGGCTTTGTGGGTAGAATTCTAATTGTTCTAAAAGCATCGTATGTTCGCCCAGTGGAAATCCGTTCCTTTTTCTCTTTGTTGTTAAAAATATCTGCCGCACTCGGAGGTATTTTTGATGACGAGAGGCGCATTCCGGATGATAGAACGGGAACTACTTACATGATGAGTCGTGTTTGCCGGGATCTGAGGCTAGTGTTGTATTTGTTGCTTCTTAATGATTTTATAAACTCTTTACAATAAAACACTTCACAAATCCTTTTCTGCAGATACAGATTTTAGCAACTCCGTGTCACTGTAGGCGCGTGTTCGGCACCGCTTACTTTACACCAAACTATGCAAACGCTCCCAGAAGAGATGATGTTTGATGATGACGATGATGATGTCACGGAGCATTCACACACGCACACAAGAGAGCGAGCACAAACGCACGGGAGCAGTTGAATTTCGATCCCAGTTCCACACTTTGATGGAATGATTTTTCACGCCGCACGCACTAAATGGTTTTCCCTTTCACCTTTCACTAGCACGCGCTTTGGAGGAGGAGGTTACAGAACACAGACACAGTCACAATTACTGGGCAAAATGCATCACTCGGCGGTGTTTCGGAAGGAGCGTAAACAGTTTGCGTCCGCACGGTTCACGTTGCTGAGAAAAACTGACGGCAGCGTGAGAAGGAACGCTCAAGACATTCTCGTGGTGCTCTTCGGAGAAGTAGTTGTTAACCTTTAACAACGCACGAAAGACGGTAAGGTGGACAAATAAATCCAGCTGTGTTATATTTGTATTCGAGCACATCAATTGTGCGATTTTTGGTTAAGAAGATTAGAATTGCTGTTAGAAAAACAGATAAATATAATTTAACTCACGCATACTTACACAATGAATGTTTTGTTTTGTAGGAAAAAGTGACATGTTAAAATAATAATAATATAATCATTCAACCAGTTGATTATTTTTTTACTATTTCTTTTAATTTATCTGCACTTTCTTAACTAAAAATATAAATAACAATGTTTACGTGGGAAAAACTCTCTCTAGCCCATTGTGTATTCCGCCCTACGAACGCTCTCTCTCTATCTTTCTGCATGCTTTGTTGCGCACTCTTGTGTTGAAGAGAATATTTCGTGCAACTTGCGTGCGAGATTTGTACACAACTATACCTCTGCATACATAGCTTCCGCTACTACTCGCTAGGTGGCGCATTGCGATGGGAAAAATGTTTATTTAATTTAAAACGTTTGATATAAAAAATAAAAAACGTTTGATATTAAATATTTTACTAAAACATGGGATTTTTTTTAATTTTATAGTACTATAGCCGAATTTTGGCTTTGTATATTCCAAAGCTAGCAAAATATCGTGATGAAGAAGAGGTACGGAATAAAAATCTTAGTAGTCTTAGTAGTAGTTTGCCTTCGAGAGAGATGGCACGCATACTTTGATAAGTGCTAAGCCACACCATCCTTCTTTTGTTAAGAGAGTGTCAGTACTGTGTTTAATCCTGCGCCTCAGTAGTCCTTGTGAAACGCGTTCAATACCGTGCTTATCGTGCCTGTTCTGTTCGTGTGATTGTTAAGAGATGGCCGTCAATGTACATTTCACCGGTCAAACGACCGAAAATCTGTCCCGCATCGAACTGCTCGCCTGGGTCAACCGTACGCTGCTGGCCGAGTTCAAGAAGGTGGAAGAGCTATGTACCGGTGCGGCCTACTGTCAGCTGATGGACATTCTTTTCCCCGGCTGTCTGCAGCTAAAGCGCGTCAAGTTCTGCACCAACGTCGAGCACGATTTCCTCAATAATCTGCGCATGTTTCAGAACGCCCTAGTACACCTGAAAGTATCGAAAGCCGTACCGATTGAACGGTTGGCGAAGGGACGGTTCCAGGTTAACTTTGAGTTTTTGCAGTGGTTTAAGAAATTTTTCGACGCCAACTACGATGGAAAAGAGTACGATCCGAAGGGTGCCAGAAACAATGCACCGATGGGGTACGGTACACCGAGCACACTTAGACCCAGCCAACGGATGAATACTGTGCCATCCGCCGGAGCAGCAACAGGTCCGGCTGGTCCACGTCCGCTAAAGCGTGCCGGCGACACAAACGGGTCGACACCCCGGCTTCACTTGATGGACAAAGTGGAAGCAGCGGCAGAAGGTGATGGAAGCGATGGAGGTAAGTGGAATGTTGTGTGCGTGTGCGTTTGGCTACTTGGATGGCACCCGGTGTTAAGTGGAATCTAATTGCAGAATTGCGTGCAGGCAGGGGTGAGAAACAGCTCGATCGTATAAGCTCGTTAAGTGAACAGATTGATGATCTTGTGATCAAAATACAAGGCGTAGAAATGTCGCGTGAATATTATTACAACAAGCTGGTGCTGATTGAGAATTTGTAAGTATTGTTTGCGAGTGTTGCATACTAAATGCGAGTGTTTTAATTCTTACTTTGTTTTGTAGTATCAACGAACAACCGGAAGAAACTCATGATGCGTTATGTGAGAAGGTGAAGGAAATTATGTACGCCGCTGAGTAAAAACATCCATTTGGTACGGAAGGTTTTACTGCTGTGCTGGCTCGTGTCTTCGTTTTTTTTTTAATATGTGCTCTACAGTAAGCTTACATATAATATTCTTTTTGTTTTTAAACTATTTAATTATTTTATATGTTGCTACTTCGGCATGCATGTTCGCGTTTTTGTTTTCTATTCAATGTTAGATGAAGTGATTAATAAATCGTTTTATTAGTAACTCTTTTTCTACTGTAACTCTTTTATTCTTTATTTCTATACAGAAGGACAATATTTATATTACATACCTTTACACACAGGTTCGTTTTTCATAACATATACGTTCATAACGCAACGTTACAAATAACACATCATTATCTGTTTTGCATTCTTTACAGTACCGGATTTAGTTTATAATTTTGTTTTCAACCTTCCAGGATGCTTCTAACTCACACACAAACAGAAACGTTTTTTTTTTGTTGATAGAGCATTTTTTGTTTATTAAAAAGAACGAGGGGATTAATTCATAGTGACTTAAATTAAGAACTAAAATGACTGTTCCTTACTGCGCGCATACTAAACACGGCTTGTCAGCTGTAGCGTGCCCCACCTGGTCCTCCGAGGACTTGGAGAACTTCGTTTCCTAGTACAGTAAGCAGCACGTAGTGTAGTAGGTGAGGCAGTCAAACGGGAGCTAAATCTTATGCACAAAACTAAAAACAAAAACCGATCATAAAACAACCCACCGAACCCAGCCCAAACGGACAGGGGATTGTTGTCACATTTTGTCACATGTTTGTGCATTTTGGGCGCAAATTTTCGGGGGGATTTTTTTTAAAGTAATTATGAAAAGGAACGTTGAAAAATAAAAATTGCATCTGCTCGCAAATAGCAGGTCCTCGCGCAGGGACGCACACCCGTTTTTGCTCGATAGCAAGCGAACTTGGATTTTTCAACAGAAAACAGCTTGTACCACCCGTTCCCTACTACGCACGATACTACCACCGACGACTTATGACGTAAAGAGGGGAATAATTAATTGAATTAAAAAAAAAGATACTACACGCACACAACACATACATACATAGTTGCTCGTCACGCAGAGAGGGAGAGTTCCCGGGTGACCAGCTCGCTCGTTCGGTTCGTTCGATTGGTTCGATTCGTTCGGTTCGTTCGATATACTTCCACAGATCTGTCACACTGGAACGCGCGAGTATAGTAGTCTCGCGGTCGTGTGCATTGGAATATTGGGACATGGTCCTACACCTTTCTCTCTTTCTCTTTCCTTCTTTCGCTCATTCCCTTCGAAGTAAATCACACTACTGAAAGTATTTAATGGGGATATAGATGGTTACGCTACAGCCCCTACATTATATGCACTAACACGTCCTAAGTCCTATTCGTAAACTTGTAAACTGAAACGTTTCTCAACACCACACAGCCTTTTAGCGATGACGATGGCAAATAAAAAAAAACACACATAGTAAAAGGACGTAAGAAAAAAAAAACGAGCAACACAAAACGTAACCTAATACTAATTCCAGCCTTCGTCCCGGGGGCGGGTACTGCTATTATGGTAGGATAGATCTTCCATGATTGCTTGACGAGCCCTGCCATTCAGTGCGTACTAGATCACGCACTCGTGTAGAGCACATTTCGTTTTCAACCGCTCTCTCTCTCTCGCTCTCTTTCGGTAAAAGATGCTGGCCATTTACGGATGCTGCCGTTCAATCTAATCGAATGGGGATAAAGGATTGTAACACTCATCTGCCATACACCGAAGTGCCCTTTTACTAGCAACTCTGCATCGGTTGTTCTAAAACATCGAGCAAATGATGAACTGAGTCTTCGCGTAAGCCTAGAAACAGTAGTTACTGATGCCTGCTGGGGTGCTACTACTTCTACTACTTGCTACGGCTACTACTCCTACTGGGTCTCCCTCTTTCTCTTTCTTCTTTTTCTAAATATATATAATCTGCTACTATTACACAACGCACACTTACACACGTACAACATGGATCACATGGATAGTAGTGAGAAAGAGCTAAAGAGAAGTTTGTAGAGAGGAGTCTTATTTTTAAAAGAATGGGACTTTTTCAATCCCCCATCGTACGGGGGCAAAGGTAAACGACACTTTTGTTTGCGCAACACTAGCTTCAATTTGATAGTCATGTCCTTCCCCCAATTTCTTCTTCTTGTTCTTCTTACTCTTCTTTCTCAGTCATATCCCCAGTTTGTGACTCTCTGCTTCATACTCAAATCAATTCCTTGTCCGGCCCTGACTAATCACTGATACTGACGAAATCTGAATCTAGCTTCCTTTACAGATAGAGCGTGCCCTGCTGCCGATCGAACTGGTGCAGGTAAAGCTTCTTCTTCGTCTTTTCCGACGACGATTTGTGCGGACGCAGATCCCACACCAGATTGGACAGGCTGCGCGGTCTACTTAGCCGGCGCGATTTTTTCTCCGGCAGCTTTCCAGAATCGCCCGACGTTCGGCCACCACTGCGTGACGAGTCCAGGGTACCTTCACGCACACCCGGACAGGCGGCGGCACTGGCTGACTTCGATAGCAGATGGTTCTTGTCCTGCCCTGCACCTTTCGGGGAGGGTGAGATCGGTGTGACTGGATGGGAGTCCTGTTGGGATGGGGTCGTCGCGGCTAGCTGCAAGCTGCTTAGGCTTTTATACCTACAAAGAGTGACCAAAACAGAGGGAAGGAGTTAGATATTGGAGCGAACAAATCGATGGCAAGTGTCTGCGTGACTTACCGGATGTGAAATAGCGGACTCTGAGGCTCTACAGCGATCTCCTTCGGTGTGATGGCGATCGGTGGATGATGTACTACACCGCCACCACCACCACCATTGGCACCTCCATTGCTTAGCGGACTGATCGCGGTAGTGCCCGGCGTTGGGCTCTTCTGATGCATTCCGATGCTGCTCTTGAAGTACAGCTTCGGAAGGGTAGGCCGCTGACGCTTTTCGGGCAGCTTCTTGCCCGGAATCGTCTCGATCGGTGGTGGGATCGGTTTGTGATCTACCACCGCACTGTGGCCGTTGTGGTTGTTGTTGTTGTTGATGGCATTAAGGGCCGCACTGGCGTGCTTGGCCGACGATTCGAGACTGTTCGAGGCGGTGTGCTGATGATGGTGTCCCTGATGGCTGTGGTGATGGTGACCGTGATGGTGGTGATGGTGCGTACTGCCCAGCTGCTGCTGTTGCGACTGGGGCTGCGACACTTGCTGTTGCTGCGCATGATTAGAGTACTTGATAATGTTGCAGTAATTGTTGTTGCTAGTGTCGTAGTGATTGTTGTTGTTGTTATTGTTGTTGTTGAGGACGTTCGATTGGGCCGTCTTCATGTTTTCCACCGTCTTGAGGCTGTGCTGATGTGTGGCCGGACCGAGCATCGCGTTCGAGAGCGGTGTCGTGGCACCGTTGGTCGTTGGCGACGATCCACCCGGCGGTGGATCGATCGCTTCGAACTTGTACAGATTCTTCGGCAGCGGTGCTAACCCACGCACGTAATCGTAGATCTGATCGATCTCATCGTACTCGTCCGCGATCGAACCGTTCTGACTGCCGCCACCACCGCTACCAGCACCCACTATCTCCGGTGAGTAGCGGTTCGAATCACAGCTGTTGCTCTTCTTCAGCACGTACCCGTTCGCCGTCAGCCCGGACAGTGTGGAAGCCATCGTTTTGTGGGCCGCCGCCACCGCCTTTGCCGAGTCCTTCTTTTCCTTGTCCGTCAGCTTCAGATCGATGATCTGCAAACGATCGCGCGCATCCACCAGCAATCGTTGCGCTTTGTCCAGGAATCGCGAATACTCGATAAAGTGGTCCAGCTGCTCCATGTTCTTGGCCCGCTGTATCTTGATCTTCGCGTTCAGTGGCACCGACACCAGATCCATGTCCTTCTGCAGCGGTAGCGCAAATATTCGATCCACCTCAACGCACCCGAGCAACCGCAGCTCCGGCACGAACGGTTGCTTCAGGCCCTTGGGTGCGGCCCCATGCACCAACCGTACCGTGACCGGCATGCGCTTCTGCAGCAAATTTCGCACCGTGTGGACACCGCTGATGCTGTCCTCCTTCGCGATCGGAGAGAACTTCGCTTTGGCTTCTAATGGCAAACTGACGAGCTCGTCCTTGGACGTCCGGCACTGCAGGTACTTGCCATTGTCTGAGATCGTGGTGAGAATTTCGCCCGCGTGCAGCGACTTGCTGTTGTGGTTGCAGCGCACCGTCTCGCGCACCAGCACCCGGAAGTTGCGCCGCCGCGACAGCTCCAGCACACTCTCGATGCAACGCGTCGAGCGTCCGTCCTCGCTCAGCAGCTCAAAGTACCCCGGGTACGTCTCGGGGATGAGCACCTTCGGGCCGACGTTTGTGTTTTTGCGCCCCTCCTTTATCTTGATCGGTTGGGCCAGGATCTGATACTTGCGGCCCGCATTCAGGAACAGTGCCGTACTCTGGAGCGATGGGTTGGACAGGGTCGGTACGCCCAAGCTGTAGTACTGTCCCTTCACGATCTTCCCGACCGCCGGCAGTTCGCTCTTGGCAAAGTCGCGCAGGTAGACGGGCGGTGTGTCCGGCGCAAACCGGGACGCGGCCAGTATGATCTGCCCATCGGTTGCGGCCATGTTGGCGGTGGTTGGAGCGGAGCTGGTGGCGACGCTCACCGTCACGGAGCTGGCCGATTGGTGCTGGGACAACAGCCGTGCGTCGTCGTCGTCGTCG
>KZ061654.1:3877-15801 GCA_002091835.1 Anopheles maculatus
AGTTTGAAGCCAAAAGGAGTGAGTTTGAAGCCAAAAGCAGTCACTAGTCGGCGCAAAGAGTGTGAGTGAGTTGAAACGTAGGAAGTAATTAAAGAATAAGTTTAGAGTATTTTTTTTCATGAATCTTTACAGAGTGAGTCAAAGATTCAAATCTTTGTAACCACTCACTCACTCTGATTCAACGCTGCGAAAAGAGTAACATACTCAGGGTAAAACTTACCCTCGTCGACAGTCAGAACAACGCTGTAGTTATTAATTTAGTATATTTATTTTTCCATTGTAGGGTGTGTAGTATGTACGTAGCTCAACTATTATACAGCAGCTATCAATCCGGGGTTCGCCTTCGTGTCCAACGACCAATGACTTAACAAACACTTCCCAAACCCTGACACCCCCGTGTGTTAATTACCGAACGACCGGCGGCCATCTGCCCTTCAGCTCAATGCTATTGCGTGTATAAATACATATCCTATTTTATATATGTTCACCGGTTTTTTTCTTTTGCTTTATTTTACGCGCTAAAACCTATTCGTTTTGTTTGTGTAGATTCTGCGAATGTTCAAAAATAAGCCCTTGCAACCTGCATCCCACTACAATCCCAACGCCAACCCAATATCCGTCCTACACTCGGGCCACAATTCTTCTATACTGTTCTGCGTAAAACGTAAAGGTGTTTAGCATTATCATTATTCGGTTATTAGATTATTATTGCCAGCAAAACCGGGGTTCGTTTTAATATGCACATTCCGATGCAATTGTGAAGAATGAAGAAGAAGGTTTGCTTTTTCAAAAGAAAACGTGTCCCACAGCGAGAAGAGTAGGGTTAGGGACATGTTTGCTCCAATTTTTTGGTTTGTTGGATTGGGATGGAATATCATAAAAGACACAACACAATCGGGCGCAACACGGCTCCAGTTATGGCTCTGAAAAGATTAGTTTAACCAACAACAACAAAAAACCGCTAAGCGACACCCCATCCAACACCCCTTTTCAGCGGGCTCCAAAATTGGTCAATATTTTGGGATCGAGTCATGCGCCGCACAGATCGACCAAGCGGCGCGCTTACCGCTGCTGCTGATAGATGGGAATGTTTTGCGGACCCTGGTGGTGGTGGTGGTGATTGGTGTTGATCGATAACGGGCCACCGCCGACAACACCGGGCCCACCGGGTGGGAACATGTTCATTGGACCGCCCATCATTGGGGCGAAATTTCCCATCGGCGGTGCACCCATCTGGGGCATGAATTGTGGTTGCTGTTGCTGCTGCTGTTGTGGTCCGGAAGCGGGTGGAAAGTGGGCTGGCGGCATATTCATCGGTAAATGTTGGCTTGCGTGAGGGTGATGACTTATGTTCGATTGGATTGGCTGGGCGGATGCAGGTGGTGGCCCAGTTGTTTGTTGTCCAGGTTGAGACACTACCGGCTGTTGTTGTTGCTGCTGCTGCTGCTGTTGTTGAGGAACGTAGCTCGGATAGCTGACGGGCGGCTGCTGTCCCGTTGGTCGCATTTGGGGAAGCGTATGCTGGCTTGCGGCATTAGGTAGAGCTTGCTGCAGTTGATGGTGAGACGATGGACCGACCTGCATTCCGGGGACAGGCGGGGGCGACGTAGGATTCGCAAAGCCTTGCGGTATCGCACCGTGCTGTTGTTGCTGTTGCTGCTGAGGCATCGGCGACCCGGTCATATTTGGCATCGTCTGTGGTGCAACGGTTGCGCTGGACTGTTGATTGCTAACGCCAGCCGCCGCCATCGAGGTGGCCGGTGCGACCTGCGAAAGCATTCCGTTGCTGGTGGGACCATTTTGCGGTCCTTGCACCGGATGAGGCTGATGGTGATGGGGGTGCGACGGTTGTTGCGCCGGTGCCGGGAACTGGGGCATCGTACCACCGACATTCATTTGCGTCATGTCGTGCCGAAGATGGGCCATATTATACCCCGGCAACGATGGAGGTCCACCAGCCATAGGATACATCCCAACACCCGGAAGGCTCTGGTACATGGCCGGCATTCCACCGTACATCGGATTCATCGAACCACCGGCATATCCAGCGGGCGGAGGCGCTCCCACATAGCCACCAGCTGTACCACCACCCATCGACATCGACGACATCATTCCTGAACGGTCCGGTTCGCGCATCAGATTGTGGTACAAATTAATCGCCACCACCAGATCACTGCTCAGCTGCGTCAGCTGCGCATGCTTTCGATCGACCCGCTCCAACTCCGCATCAATCAACGGGCCCATCTGATTGACGAGCTGCTCTAGCTGCAACATTTCGTCCGTATCCTGGGACGGATCTTCCGGATCGGCTTCGTGTATCAGATGCAGCAAACGGTCAATCTTTTCCTCGTTAATTTCAACCGCCGCCGACTGTAGTAGCTGCTTCTGCTCTGCGTCCTTATCGCCACCACTTTCCAGCTTAGATTCATCCGAAAATTGGACGCTCTTTTTCGTACCCTTGCCGGAGGTGGCCGCTGTGAGGGATTCGGGCTCGGCCGACAGATCTGCCGTGACAAAGTTGGATGGGAAAAGGCCTTCGCCGCGCTGATTCTGGCCCTTCCACCAGTTTGGGTCGGAATCGTCTAGGACCATGATGATTTCTCCGGCCTGGAACGTTAGCTCGTTGTCTTCTGCCGCCTCGAAATCGTACAGTGCGCGTACCTTTGTGGGGGAATTTAAAGGAAAGGATGGCTTTATTCATGATGAAAGGTGGCAGGGGTTGCAACCATGGAATGGAATTTATGGCAATCAGGTGGAATGTGGCAGAATATTTGGAATTTACTTAAAGAACTCAGTTCTAACGTTCAAGGACTATATGAATTAATACAATTTCGTTTACTGCATCGATGTAGTACGCTATTTTAAACAGGTTTTACTCACGCCAATCTAAAATAAGACACTTAACGAAAACTTTAAAAAAATCAAGACAAACAAGCTCCCGTGCAAAGAGTGTCCTAGTGATTGAAAGAATTCAGTGGCAATATAGAGACAATCAACAGAAAAAAAGCTTTAATCTAAGGTCAATAAATAACCATAGTATACAGCCACACAGCATTTATAATACAAAAAAAGGGTTTTCAACATTTTCCTAAACTATTGCACTAAAATTCCTCTGTATGGTCGAAACCCGATTTCCGATGAGTGTCTTACCTTCCTTGGTTCGGCCACGGGTGCAGTGGATAACATAGCGGAAGGATACAGGGACGAAGCGGTCTAAAAAATACAAAACAAAACAAAAACATTACTATTGTACCCAACAATCACACGCGCCGGGTTCTATTGCAATCCCCGATAGCTTACCGTGCCGGACGATGATGACATCATCTTCGGCGATTGCGTGTTCTTGACTTCCTTCAGCGACAGTTCGATCGCTTTCGCAATGTCATCTTCCTCCTGCTGACTAGACACGACGTTCGGATCTTTGCTGAGCGTCGTTTCACGCTTTGGTGTTGCCGATGGGTCGTTAAAATCGTGCCCCTCCTCGCGCAGCTTTTTGTACAGCGAAGGAATCAGATCGAGCTGCGGGTCCGATTTGAACACATCCTCTGCCCAGCGTTTGAGGGTAAGCTTCAGCTTCTGTGTTTGACGACGAGAAGATACAAAAGGCAGTAAAGCAAAACAAACGTTAAACGTCGTAAAGGGAGAAATTCCCTCCCAACTTACCGTTGTCACCTTTGGTTGACTTTTCTGCAAAAGCTTCTTAAATTCGGTCTCAAACTCTCGGGAGGCGACCTCCAGATGGAACTGTTTGCCACAATTGTTAACGCACGCATCCAGTAGCTACAAGGGAATGTTTTTTAAAATGAGTATTCTTTGTTTGTTACGGCTAGTCTGTAGTCTGTTAAATAAACGTACCGTAATTGCTTTCATAACCACATGAGGATTGGGTGAATTTAAGCGTTTGATTACACATTTCAGACAATCCTTGGCTGTTGCCGTACCATTGTTGACACGGTCACAGATGTCCAGTATGAGACCCCAATTTTCCGTCGTATTGTTTTCGCTGGTCGTTTTCTCTGCAAAAAGAAAACGAACATTAAAGGGTAACAATGTTATTAATTTAGCTGCTTAGTGTTGTTCGTTACTCGGTTTATTTGATCAAAATTGCAACAATGAACATAAAGAGCCAACAAAACCCCGGTAGGCTAATCAGGTTGGCCTAACATCTTTGGAGAAGAATCACATTCCCTAGAGAAATTAACCAATCTCCAATAAAATTCAATCAATATGGCAAGCATGTCCGATAATAAGCTATTGTTTACGTTAAAATATTAATATTATCAACAATTATTCTGCTCAAAACAAATAGAAACAGATGCATCTGCGGTTAAGGCAGGCAGAACGTGTATCGGCCGGTGTCATATTTCAAACGAGGCAGGAGTGTTTGCTAGAGTGTGGTTGTGAGCAAAACCCCGTATCATTTATCGCCTTTAAAACATTACGCTATGACGAATGAATAGTGGCAGTTGGGCGAAAAAGCTAGCAGCGAATCCGTACAAATGATTCATGCACCATTAAGCCGCAATCATAAATTATCGTTGTAAACAGAATAATCCGGTTTGGTGTTGTTTTTTTTTGTTTTATGCCTGAAACAAAAAATCCAAATATAAACACTTTTGTTAGTGATAATTGAACATTTTGAGGGAAAGAAACAAGGTTTAATGCGTAGCAATCTGCCACAAAAGTTCTTTTACATTCATAAAAACATTCCCCCAAAAAAAAAGCATTCTGTAACGCCTGACTCCGGAGAGTGAACGGTTCGATTAGAACTTGTACGGTTTCCAGAGGTCGCTACCAAGTGATAAGCTAGGTCACGCAATGGGTGCGCTGCTGACTGTTGTATTAGTCAGCGTCTTGAGCTGCCTGTTTGTTTTGCCTAGCTCTCGTACCACCAGCATCAGCTCCTCAAATAAAAGAAAAAGCGTTAAAGAACATGTAAATAAACAAGTGCACAACGGGGTTGTCTGTTGTGCCAGTTCTGGGGCTAAATAAAGAGCGCTCTGGAAATCGGGAACAAGGGTGATCATTGAACGGGGAATCTGTATCACCGGAATCGGACGATCCGCAGATACTATACTGGAGATGTGTTTGAAAGAACAAAGCATTACTTTTCCCTTTCCATCAACGTAGGCTACGATTTTAGGTTTCGCTTACTTCCAACAGGGCAACCTTTGTATTGATTTTCTTGCCTTTTCATTAACAAAATATACTTTGCACGAGTTTGGTCGGTCCGTTATCAGGGAGCGTATCACGTCACACTTTACCTAACACGGTTGACCTCTCCGGGGTGGCGGGCGTGTTCTCATTCATCTACCCGCTTTTGCCCACCGTGACGGCACTGTGACTGGCCGCCACCAACCAGTGCAACCGGATATAGGTAGGAATGCGTCGCGATATTGGTGCGTTTCAATGCGCACTAGAATGTACAACTCTACAGGGTGTTTTTGAGACTTATTATTGACTATACGGACTGCGTGAAGTTGTTGTCCTTCGTGAATCGAGTGTCACGAGTTCGATCTCCTCCCATACCTACCTATATCCGCGTTGAGTGAAGATGACGTTCCAAACAGACTCATGTTTGCCTCGGTGATCCGGCTGTGGATACTACGATGGGAAACTTTCTTTCTACTGCTGCTCCTACTACTGCCTGGATGTTAACGGATCCTTTTGTACAGCGCCACGTACATGCACCAACAGACCCCGACGAGTGTTTCGCGTGTGGATAGTACTGGTGGTGTTCCGTCGTTATCAGTGCCTCTTTGTCCACCAGCGTATGGGAGAAAGAAAGGACTCCCGTTTTGCGGGTTTCTCCAAAGACTGCTCACTTTCACCTTCTATACGCACAGACGCAAGTACCCACACACACACGCACGATATTCACACTCCTACTCCTACCAGGAACACTGCGGATTGTGTTGAGAACGGAATTTTTCTTTTTTTCCTTCCGTTTTCACCCTCTTTTGTTTCCAACAAATTGACGTTTTGCCTCGTACTACGCGATGCAATACTAATTTTGTTTGAACCAATAATTTACACTTCTATTTTTCGCCCCTCCGTACGCGGGTTTTCTCTGGATGAACGACACACGCACGCAACACACTACACTGTACTACGGTGCATAATTTTTCGGGCGAAAGTCGTGGCTGCGATGGTATGTTCCAAAAAATTTGTACTTTTCCTCTCTGTGTGTTGCAGAAGGCGATGATGAATCAAATCGACAAAGATGACAGGTTATTCTTACTCTTCTTTTTTTTCTTGTTATTTTTCGTATAGCTTGAGGGGGTTGGCCGATTTTTATTTATCAGCTGTCATAATACGTACACTGTAAAGAGTGAAGCCAAGCAATTTTGAACAATTTTTTTTCTCATTTTTGAAATGCACTGGACTATTTAAAACGTAAAATGAGTATATGGAAATGCAATTAAATTTTCCATTTGTCTTAAAAATGGACGCATGGAGTACTACACTCTCAGAAACGTTTAAACATTTTGCGATCGAAATTGAGCCCTTCCTTGAACCATCATTTACAGTATGCAACCTGACAGTGACAGTTCAGCTGGTGCGTATACGCGAATAGTTACGGACATTCGCGTACTGTGTGCGTAGTGTTGGGGAACGAAATTTGAATTGCTCTTGCGCGAAACAGCGCATCTGCTGTTGTATTTTGTCGGCTTTGTAGAGCAGATTCGCTGTCAAAAGTCGGCACGGGCAAAGGGTGAACAATTCGGTCGCCGATATTGCGGCCCCAAAATCGATGGAATTGTGAATAGCCGTGCTTTCGACGATGGTTCCGAAGCATGATTGTGCTGTGATGGTTGGAGCGTTTTGCTGCAGTGTTTTTGTCATCCCCTAGTTTTGTGTTGTGTACAGTTTACGGTACAAAGACGGCTGCTGGTGCTGCTGCTGCGGAACAGGGGGAGACCCCACGGTAGGAAGTAAAGTTTGTGGTCTGTTTTTTTTGTCGGTGTGATTGTGAAAGTGTTTTTCTGTGACCGAGCGGGCTCTGGGAAGGAGCGCTCGGAAAGGAAGGCTCTGGAAAGCTACAAAACAAGAGCGAGGTCAGCGTTTATCAATTACTCAACCGCAACTGTAGGGCAACTGTTGCCAGCCAACCAGGCCGAAGGTGGGGGTCACTTTTGCAAAGATGGCTTTCGTCAAAGATCCCTGCGGTATTGTTTGCGTGCTGGTCACCTATATGGCTGTCCTGTACGCGGACTATGTGGTAACGCATTGGATAATACTGCAAACAATGCCCAACAGGTACGACCGCGATCGACCCTTCCTTCCCCCGGAAGTCCCGCCTTAGTAATGATAACAATTATCATTATGATACAGCACCTTGGTACTTCAATCTAATCATTTTTTTTTATTATTATTTCACGCATTCCCGATGCTGCTACCAGTCTGTGGGCACCGTTTCATGTGGTCGCGTTCAACACGATCGTTTTCCTGCTGGCAATGGCCCATCTGAAGGCGGTCCTGCTTGATCCGGGTACGGTTCCGTTACCGCAAATCCGTATCGACTTTTCGGACCTTCACTCGGAGAAGAATTACGGTCACGAGCGGGAAGAGTGGACGATGTGCACACGGTGCGAAACGTATCGTCCGCCAAGGGCGCACCACTGCCGCATCTGCAAACGGTGTATCCGGCGCATGGATCATCACTGTCCGTGGATTAACAACTGTGTCGGCGAGCGTAACCAGAAGTATTTCCTCCAGTTCCTAATGTACGTGTGTGCACTTGCCGTTTATTCGGTCGTTCTGATCGTGATCTCGTGGCTATATCCCTGTGAGGATTGTCACACGGATGTGTCGCAGGCGCAGAGCCGCATGATGCATAGCGTTCTGTTGCTGCTGGAATCGGCCCTCTTTGGGCTGTTCGTAATAGCGATCATGGTCGATCAGATGCATGCGATCTTGTACGATGAGACGGCTGTGGAAGCGGTACAGCAGAAGGGACCGTACCGAATCCATCGACCCAAGATGGCCCTGCTAGCGGAGGTTTGTGGCCGGGGACATCCCATGCTGTGGATGCTGCCCTGTACGAGCCTAAATCGCAAGCATCACGATGTACCGTTGCTGAGCCATGATGTGTAAAAAAGAGGCATACCTAGCCATGTTTTCGAGATAAGCGTGTAATTGTAGGGTGGAAGATTGAAGGAATTATCCGCAGCGGAAAGAGGGAAACACGTGCAAAACACACGAGAGAAGAAGACAAAAAATAACCGTATGCTTGGGAACACACAAATTCCTATCAAACGGAAGGCTCATCTAACCAGGAACATCAGCCTCAGACAGACAGGCAACCGTTTGGCGCCAAGCATTTGTGAGCCCATTTGCATTATCGTGCATTTATGATCGTACGCGTGTAGCCTTGGCTAATTAGTTTTTTTTTCTCTTTCGCTCGCTCTCCACATCTCTACTCATTACGGGGTGTTTGTGTGGAATGCGTTCCCATGGTGCAAATTCCTTCGCGTGACCAAAGACTCGGGAAAAACAGGGTCGTGCATTGCTGCTGCTTTTTGGACGCGATGTGGCTCTACGGCGCGGAGCTTGTTGTCCGCTCTAGAGCTCATTTTGGTATGTTAATTTATTCGCTTTATTTTGTGATTATTTTTTGTTTGTGTATTCGTGCAATTTTGATTATTTGTTTGGTAAAGGAGATTCCGATTCCACCAGAAGCTTCCGAGAGAGAGAGAGAGGTGTATTTAAGCAATAGGAGTGTAACCCTGAAAGGGCAGCGTGAAATTTAATCAATCAAACTAAGAATTGTCTAGGAATTGATGTTGAAATCGTGCGTACCAAAGTAGTGGACCGAACCTTACAGAACAGATAATACGGCAACACAGCACTACTACACTGCACAGATTAAGAAGGTGTATTTTTGTATACCTTTTCCGTACTATGTCGAGCCTGATATTACACAATTATCTTGTGAAGAAAAACGAGATCGATTTAAACCTAGTATTTAGTAAATTTGGCAACAAAACAAAACTAGAGGTTCGGTTCTGTATAGATAGGTTTAACTGCGTTTTTACATCCTTTTTTTTTGGTTTAAGTTATCACTAGAGTTAAGATGTGGTTTCGTACTACTGCTTGTGTTTAAAATAGCTATCAAGAACAAAGTGACCAACCGTGGTTTCCTATTGAACGGCAACTCTTTGACCTCGTATTGAACAAATGAAAATGAAGTAAAAACAATCACGAAAAACATTAGACGCATTTAACCGTTGGCGTGGTTTTATGCGATCGTAGTGAATACATTGCACATCCCCATCCTGCGATAGGCCAATAGTTTGCACCAGCTCCGATTAATTGCTGTGACAGAAAGCACGAAAAACTTCCTTTCGATCCCGCTCGATCGATTCGTAACCTCGAGCTTAAGCTTATTTCCTGTTGTTGATTACTTTCTAGATTCTGTTTTTTTGTGTTAATTGTGCTCAAATCAGTCGTAAATAGCTTCTGTTGCGCAACTAGTTTCGGTTGTGTTTGGTGTGTACATACGGTTTATAGTATTAACAACGCAGGGGATAGTATAACACCGATTGTATTATTAAGTTCATGATTTAGCATTAGTTACGGGTATTTGGTTGTGCGCGAATTTTTTATTTTGTTTGTTGCTTTATTCACATATTTAATTCTTACTGCACACATTCGTGTGCGTTTATGTCTCGAAAAAATTTTTGTAGCAGATTTATAGTTTAAAGTATGTGTGTGTGTGTGTGTGTAGAAAAGAGCAATAGTGACGGCAAACAAAACCCACTACTAGGATGGATCCCCACGAGACCGACACCGAGAAAACCTCTACTGCTCGTACTGCTGTAAATAATTCATTCAATTTAAGGGTTAGCCACATAATTTCGAAACGGGACCGCGGTGCGGTGTAGCTTTTTTAACAAAGACAAAACAAAACTAGCAAATGCAAGTACTACACTACAAACAGTAAGTACGCTCCACAACAAGGAATATGTTTTTTGAAAGACATTCGTTTTACACAACGGCAGCAACAGCAGTAAGCAGTAAACACACCAGGCAGCAGATTGTGTGTGTTTTGTGCAGAATTCTTATACAAAACATAGGTCCAGGAATGCATTTTATTCGCCAATGCGTAAAGACACATTGCTGCAGATCCTTGAGAGTAGATAAGCATATATACCCACCCGTTTCACCTGTTTTGTGAATGTGGACAAACTGGACAAACAACTACTATTGCATAAATATTATATTGTATATTTTGTGATCCGCAAATAAATGTATCAACCTGATGTGCAATTAAATGTGCTTTCGTACGATTGTGTTCTTGTGTATTTTGATGAATATATTTGGGAAAATTAGATAGACAACAGTCTCCAAAAAGCGGAGGGTTTCTTCCAAGGCGTCTATCCTAAGGGGCCTTGTTCAAACTGTCTCGTGCAATGTGCTTCGCCATCAAAATTGAAAAATTGAAGAAGGAGTTAGAAAAGATACACTAATGATATCCAAAGCCGAAAGAATATGATAGCTGGGACGTGTGATGAGGGTTCCGAATCGGGACGATATATGACTAAAAGGTGTTTGCAGCGAATTAGCTTTTCTAGATCAAATGCAGTGGAACCTAGAAATAGATCGATGACCAGGCCAGGTCATTACTCACATTCCTGAGGATACTCAAAGGAAACGAAGCACATTTGTATTACTGTAGAAAATTAGCAATCATTCCACAGTATAAAAACTTACATTATTCACATCTTTACATGTACATAAATCCAAATTTGAACGGATTTATTTTCCGTCAAATTTTTTGAAAAATTCCACTGTGCACGTGTTCGAAATTGAATTTTAACCTCCCTTGCCACCTGGGCAAAAAAATGCAGCATTTTGACAGCTTCGGACTCTCGCATGCGTTTGTTTACCGCGGAACCGCATTTGTTTTGGTAAAGAAAAGAGGTGTAGCAGCAGAACCGCATGCAAAAGTTTGAAAAAGTTGTGTAATGTTGCGTATAATAAAAATATTAGCCTCCCAAACAGCTATACCGTTGAAATGGAGCCCGCCGTTAAACAACTTCCTAGCTCGGTATGGAACGTTCTCACCACGTGAATTTCAGTACGAAACATCGGATGGCGAAAGTGGTACCCTGATGCACCGGTTTTCCCGGCACGTGTCCCTAACGAAGCGTGATTTCACCGACAAAACAAAGTACGGCTTTAAGGTATCCAACTTCTATCCCCTGCCGGACGTTAACAGCTATGGGCAACAAATACGCGAGCTCGGAACTGTTGATTTGGCGAAGCTTATAACCTTCACGACGGATTTTCGCAGCAAAACAGATTTCCGATCGTACACGGAAATTGTGAATGCGCTCGACGAGGAGTGTGTACGCCGGGTACCGAATTCTACAATGTACGAACTGCTAGAAATGATGCACTGTTTCATGTACCTGTTGCCGAACAAAATCGCTCAGCTTAAATCGTACCAAACGGCCATACCGAAGCTAATACAGTTGTTTGGAGAGTCGGAAAATGAGCGTGATTTCATGACGATCGTATTCTTTCTGGGACTATGGAAGCGTAACAAAACGGGAACGATACTGATGAAGGAGTTTCTTCAACAATACCTTACCCGATACCTAACACCGGACCTGACGCGGATGGATTTCATCATACTGGCAAACGCAACGTACAAAACGAGCATTCGAATGGCAGACGAATCAGAAGCATTTAAGAGCAGATTAACGCAAGAAATCGTTGACTTTAAAAATGAAGAAGATTCGGCGCTGCTTGTTACGCTGATAAAATGTGCCCGAATGAATCGGCTTTCGTCTGGCGAAATTATGGATAAAATTCATTCGTACACCGAATCGAACGTGACGCACAAGGAGCTAGACTTCCGTGGCCTTTCACATCTGTTCGCGTACGTAGCTGACAATCGGGTAAAGGACGACGCT
>KZ061654.1:15812-58822 GCA_002091835.1 Anopheles maculatus
ATGCTGGACGCGCTTCGAAACGGAAGTTCGTACGAACGGATTCGAAACACGATCACAGTCCTGTCGCCCGAAGGATATTGCTACCTTCTTGTGGAGCTGTGCCACACTCGGCGTACCGCTAGAAAGTTACAGTGAAATGAATTTAAATATGCTTGAGAAGGCAATCCGGCTGAAAGTAGACGCCGGCGAGTATCGGTACATCCCGGACGTGCTTGTCGATACGATCCTTTCCCTGTGGATATGCGACCGTAAGTCGATTGGGTTGTTTCGATTACTGTTCAAAGATCGCGCATTGGTGCAAAATCTTCGCAAGGAGCGTGCGAAACTGGAATCGAGAAAGGATCTTCTGCTCAGCTGTGCAGAGATAGACCTGCCGGATGCATTGGATTTGATGAAATCGATCAGAAAACCGACCGGAGATGCGTTTGCGCTGAATCGTCCTTCACAGGAGTTTTTATTGCGACCGGGCCTAAAGAAACTAGCCGAATGTTTGCAGCTGTTAAAGGAATCAAAGCAGATTCCCATCTCATCCGTTAGCTTTAATCTACCGGTGAAGCATTTGAATATTGCTGGTATTTTAGTGAAAATGAGTACGGGCAGTGAAAAGAATTTGGACGTTCTGGATGAGAAACACTGCCTGAGCGATGGGGAATCGCCTGTAGGACTTTTGAAACTAAAAACACGAATACTGAAAGATAAAGCCATCGATCATGCAGTGGTAAGATATGATGAGAGTTGTCATTGGAAGAGATTTATAATAAGTGTTCCTACTTCTTTTTCAGGTCAATGTATGTAAGTTTGACACGCCGGATGCGTTGCAGGAGGAATTGAAGCGCATTTTGTTAGAGCCAAAGCAGTAAAATCATTCAATGTAGCGTAAATCGGTAGAGCAATAAAGCTTCCAAAGCGGACTGATACAGTTGCAGGACTAAATGACAAACTTTTCGAATACATTACTTCGGATAAACAGCTATTTAAAGAAACCCCTCAGAGTCACCGTTTGGATTTGTTCACTCACGCTCGGTCATGCTCTTGTATTTACCAATTTAATTTTAGCGACTTACAACACCTAATTGCATCCACAATGCAGCAGACGATTGCTTTTATCCAATGAAGTTGAACACAACCAGGTGCAGAATTATGTGA
Source organism: Anopheles maculatus (assembly GCA_002091835.1). Lineage (NCBI taxonomy): Eukaryota > Metazoa > Arthropoda > Insecta > Diptera > Culicidae > Anopheles > Anopheles maculatus. The sequence goes on from KZ061654.1 coordinate 16,959, forward strand.
GCAAACACAAAATCGGCGAATCCACGCTCGGGTGAGATTCCGAAGAACTGTTCCTTGTTCTGAGGGTTCGACTGGAGGCGAAGGCACACTAGGCGGCAAAAAAGAAAGCAGGTTAGTAACAGCAGAAGGTTGGCACCTGTTTAGAGCGATCGTTACGTACCACCTAGCACGAAGCAGCTCACCGTGCTGATAAACCCAGCCAGGAATGAGTTGAACGGGAATGTTCCAACGAGGCAGCAGTAAACAAACTGCGTGATGCCGGTCAGCAGAATGTACAGCAAGTAGGCGTCGACAATTTTCAGCTTCTTGGGCGTTTTGTGCGTGTACTCATCGTAGAACTTGTGCAGCACTTCCGTGAGGTTTTTCATCGTGAATTGTTTGGTGTCCGGAAGGGTGTTTAAACGCGAATTAATGGAATAGAGAAAATGTACCGATCGTAGATCTTCTGATTGTGGTGAGATTTTTTTCTTTTTGTTGTATTTATGTGACGTGTGCCTTTTGGGCTTGTTGACAGTTGCAAAGGCAGTCTAAATTATGTTTATGCTATCGCGTTCAGATGCGCAATTGGAATCGAAGGATAGTTTTTCATGAACACTTGGATTTTTATCGTCAATTGCTGTTCCGAAAGGATTTTGTGTTCTGATTGAGAAGCGAAAGAAAAACTGGATACTTTTTAGAGAAAATGAGCTGTTTCTAGTTTTTTGCTCAAACGTTTTTCATTCCCACATGGATTGCTCCTGAATAGACCATCTCCTATTAAACACCGAAGGCCATTTCCATCTGTCAATGTTGTGTCTTGGAGAGCGTCAGTCGCGCAACGGCACGCAGAGATACGGGGAAAAACACAGCACAAGAAAATAAGTGTTTATTTTCCCAATCCTAGAGGGTGCGGAGTTTGGCCGAGAAACATTCTCTATCGAGCGTTGGTGGCATTACAACACGCAGGAAAATTCTCATACGCTGTTATAGTCCGATTAATGCTAGAAAGACCATTCCGTTAGTTAGTGCAAACAACGTCCCTTTGCTCATTTGTTTGTGTTGTTCCTTGGTGGGTCTCCTCCTTTGTTGCATATATCGAAGGGCACAATATCGTGTAATCTGCTGTGATTCAACCACCCTTGCCATAGGTGGCATTCGATAGTGATTTGTGTTCATTTTATTTATTCGCTTAACGTGTGTTTGTGTACCGAAAAATGGTTGTGTTGTGTTGTTGAAAGTGTTTGTGCGCCGTTTGCAAATCTTTTCCAATAGTAACGGAGTGTCCTTCGGTGTCCACCAGCGTAGCGTGCGTAGTTTGAGAAGAAAGAAATAGTTTCTGCTGTGTGTGTGTGTGTTTTTATTGTTTGCTCTTTACTACCGCCTCATCACAATCACAATGGAAGACTTCACACCGCTGATCAATCTACAGGTAGGATTCTAATTTCCTGTCCCACCAGATGCTATCGATTTTGCCAATTTTCCGCTCACGAGTAGGCGGCGACATTCCACAGGACAACAACATAACAAGCCCGCTCTGGTACTGTTTGCTACCTGTGCCCTTTGATACCTGCTGCTACTACGATGATGTGATTACCACCACTAGAGGGCATCGCCCTTTTGTAGCGATAGAAGAGGTGGTAGAAATGGAAAGAAACATAAAAACCGAAACGAAGAGCTACAGGGAAACCCCGGAAAAACGGATATAAATTATATAATACACGTGTGCTTCGTTTTCCACGTGGATAGGAATTATTTTATGCTTTTCTTTATGTCTCCAGTTTTTATTTCAATGTTTCGTTTTTATCTGTATCTTTTTAGTTTAACAATTAAAACAATTCCTCATCATCCTCGTTCCCTGGTAAAAAACTGCACCGAGACCAGTGCACAAAAGGCAAGACAAATATTGCAGCTAGCAGAAACCGACAAACAGAACAAAATTGCAGATAACTGCTGGGGCAACTCTACACGCAACTTCTTCTCCCACCACTGCCTCCGCCATGATAACGAGCATCAGAATCGCCTGTTGACTCACGCCGCAGTCATAGCAGAAAAAAACACGGTTTTCCATACAAACTACTACTACTACCTCCTCGCAAGGAGTTTGAGATAAACAGCAAAAAAGTGCAATTGCAACATAACTCTGTCGTGTCTTGCCTGGAACGTCCGGAAAAGGAACTCCGTTCCTGGGAGAAAGACAGAGAGAGAAAGAGAAAGAGAGAGTGTGTGCGTGTGTGCAGCAGTACCAAACAGGAAGACGAACGAGCGTGCGCGCATACAAAAGAGCGGGTGGCAGAGATAAACCCGCATAATTGTGGTCCAACCGGCAAAAAACAGACAGGATTTAATTGTTTGTAAGTTTTCATTTCTGTGTACTTTTGTTACCATTTCTATTTCATTTTGCACTTGTTTGCCTTTTCATTTTATATTTTATTTCGTCTAGGTGTGTGTAGCAGACACTTTTCTAGCTTTAGAAGCTGTTGCACTTTATTATTGCACTCGGTGCACATTATTTAAAACACAAAACAATCGTAGCAGAGAATTATTTAATGCAAGCACCGCGTGAAGCACCAATCCAAAAAGAAACAGGATCTTAATACTGATTCCCTGCACAAAAGTTATTACATTCATAGACTTATTGTAGTCCGCCCTGGTCAAAATTAATGTATACGCCTGGTTCATTCCGATACGGGCACCCCGATGACGGTTGGATGTTTTATACTGTTGCTGTGTAACCCCGATAAGACCAGTTTCCGATTCGTGTGGTCCAAGCCGGGGTATACAATGCAATGCAGCCGATAATCGTCAAAATCGTTTAAAGCAATCGAAATCATTTTTGCTCTTTTATCGCGTCGAATGAATCAATAAAATGTGTGAGGGGGGAAGTGTTTTAAAATGTTCAAACTCCATAATATGCGAGATGCGAAATTATTTAGCTTACTCTTTCTTCGATCGAACATGGGTCCTTTTTCTTTGGGAACGGGAATAAATCCTCGGAAGGGTGTGATACACAGCAACATCGATTTGGACCGGAAGGATGGCCAAAGTTCGATGGCAGTGAAAGAACACAACCTCTACAATCTTATCTTGCTTTGGAAAAGTCGGATGGTCTATATTAAATGTCTAGTTCCTTTAGACCAGGCTTGTCAAACCAACGTGCAAAAAAAAAGAGATGAAGAGGTAAAAGAATAAAGTGAACTAGTGAGAGACAGTCGTTTATATCAATTATTGTTTATACTGCATCGCGACCAGCAACAGGGACAAATAATTATAAAACAAATCGCCCTGTCGAGAGAAAGCTATTCGTCGCTTGTTGAAAATATTCGAAAAAAAAGGTCCGCCCATGTTCTGTCCACAATCTTGCCTAAGAATAAAGGGAGAATTCGTAACAGATTTTATTTTAACTCGCTAATTTTAACTTTAATCAGCACTCAAAATTCAGCGTAGAGGCTTGTCCCGATGCGGGAAAAGATTAACCCAGAATCTTAAGTTTAACAGTCATCGACAGATAATCAATTTCTGGTGATTTTATTCCGTTTGGATATCAAATCCCATCCGAATCTGCTACCCGTATGCAGGTGCTAGTAGTGATTTTAATCTTGGAGGCCAGACAAGTTATAACACGCGAGGTTTTTACCTTTGAACTCAAGAGAAGCCTCAAGAGAAAAGAAGTAATATGAGGTATAAAATGTATATATCTTCGGGTTATAAAATGTATATATCTCCATATTTTCCTACATGTCATAGAAGTTTTTGTCCGTACAAATCTGTAACCTAGTACCCAGAGAATGTCCTACCCCGCCGCAAAGACTCGTAAATTTCTGATTAAGATTCCCATCCATGCTCGAAAAAGAAATAATAATTCTTGTCAATATCTCACACACCCTTTTATTGATACTAAATTGTAAAGAGTTAATACTACCATGCGACCCGCGGGCCAAAACGGAGTTTGACATCACTGCCAGTAGACCAAAAGGTTATGGTTTGAAACAACCCTCAAACCTCATTTCTTGCGATGCACGATGATATGCTGCATGAATACAAATGAGAAGCTTATGAGAAGCACAGCCCAGTATTGGTTCGTGGATATGGACTGTACACACCAGCATCCATCCAAACCTTCCTTGATGCCTTCCAGACGGATGGACACTAACAAGGCCGCACTGGGTGATAAATAGAGGGAACGTGTTGCTAACAGCACACCAGTATTAATTGGGTTGGTAGATGGTGCTCTCGTGTGTGTGTGTTATTAGTAGTGTTAAGTAATTTGATCCTTGTTCGAGGTGGGTAAAAAAGCCGGGAACGCTAAACATAGCAAAAATCCATGAAAAAGGGGTGTGGGTTTGGGCGCAGGTGAGGGACGATTGTTAGCTGTTGCCCTGTTTTCCTGCAAAACACATAATGATTCATTAGTTTGTATTTGTGTTTGATTTAGCTTTCTACGGAAAAAAGCAAATACGGTTAGGTGCTTCTGTATGAAACGTTCCTAAACATGCGGTGTCATTAGTTATTGTTTCTTTGTTTGTAATTATTTAAAACAAAGAACACGTGGCGGTCAGACAAGCAAAAGCAAAAGACACAAGCGTCAAGCAACACACACGACCCAAGCCACGCTTATCAGGTTGGCAAAAGGGCGTATAACCGTTCGTAATTCGTTCTACATTTCATCCCGAATCTCGGAAACCCTGTGCACAGAAGCAACATGCTTTAAAAAGATGTTTTTTAATGTTTTTTTCTTCTAGCAGACAGTTGATTGGTTCCTGTAAGCTTTATTGGTCAAGCACCGCGTCACATCAGCTGTTCGTGATAAGCCAAAAAATCGTGCTAATTGAACCGTTGTCGGCAAGAAGTCTTGAAGGAGGATGCATACCGCAATAAGCACACAATTAGCTTAGGTTCAATGAAATGTTTGGAATGCGTTAGTAATTATTTTAGAAAATGGTGGCTTCCCTTTAAGATTGATATTTAATTTCGAGTCTCTCGTGGGCGTAACGAAGTTATGTCTTTGCTTCAACCATTTTACTGGTTCCACTTGTTGCAAAGTTTCGGTAATCTTTTTCCAAATTGTTCGGTGCTTTATTGTAGCAACAGCAAACACCGGAAAAGATCCCCATTCATGTACATCAATGGTCTTAGACGACTGTGAAATGGTCTCCTCTAAAAACGAGGAAACATTTCTCCATTAGTTTGGCCTGTTGTAGATGAGTATTTGACGTCCGGGTTCGGCTGCTTATGTGGGTGAGTCAAGTACAGTTTTTTTTTTCGGCATGGCAACACACGCCTCGGCAGCAGGAGGACCACAAGCGGACGGTTCGTATGAAGGTGCGAACGAACCGTTTTCTCACACTCCGGTCAGCTACTAAGAGGCTTTTATGGGATGATGGGACATTCATGCGGCAGAAGAAGCAAAAAACACACCAAAAAGAATATTTGATAGGGAGGAGGGTGTATGTTTCTGTGTGCGGTATCCGTAGCATGGACAGAATCTTATTTTATGTGACATGGCTACCTCGGCTTTATTGTGGCAACGTCAGTTTGTTATAGATAGTGATGCTTCATCTTAAACAATTTACTGTATTTTATATTAACCTAAAATATTGAAATATTTTAGTTTGAGTTTCGTTCTCTGTATAATAAAAACCCAAAACATGCTGTTTTTGTAGAACCCAGAACATGCTTCTTCTTAGGCGGCGGGAGTAGAAATAAGCGCAAGAAAACCACCATTGTTGCTCAACATTCCGACTGTCGGCACCACAAATGTTGTAGGAATTTAAGAGCATTTTTTCTGCTTCCTCCAAAGCCTCTCGGAATGGCCTCGCCACGGTGGAGAACAGAATGTAATTTTACCATTTGAATTTGTTGGCATTTTGTGGCACCGTAGTGCCAACTTGCCAGCCGGCGAAATCGTTTCTAGCACAGAATGAAAGTGAAAGAATTCAGTAGTATCGATTTTATTTTGTAAACTGAAAGAATTTGTTTAAATTTAATTTTATTTGAATACCCTTTTCATCTGCATAATAATTAGAGTAAGATTCTAAATGATTTTGTACATTTTAATGTTCTTTTGCGTTCAACCCCAGCCGTGTTTCGGTAAGGCTAAGTTTGCTTAGTACACACCTTCCGGTTGTTTGTATAGTACCCACCGAATTCTCCCTCTTATCAGTGGGGACAACGCGTGGTGTGGTGATTCTAGCAGAAAAATTCCCTCCAGCAATACAACGCTGCTTGCCAACTCCTCACGCTATCATGCGCCTGGTGGTTGTGTCTCTTATCGTTGGCGTTGTTGTTCAGCGCTCACTCGCATACACACAAAAACCTCTTGTGTCCGTTGTGTGTAGCATTGTGTTTATGTAGGACAAATAGAAAATCATGCCATAGGAAAAATCGGTTGTGGTGGCGGGAAAAATGCGCTACCTGATCTAACAAATCCTCAAACAACAGCGACCATAGGCGGCCAACAACAACCGGCCTCTAATCGGGGTGGAAAATTTTCAATCTCCCGCGTTCTGGAGATTGTAGAAATTTCCTTGACCCCTCTCCCTGCTATGTGTCTCTTGCCATCTCTCCTTCTCCTGGTGGAAAGATAATAAACGGTATTTGTTTGAATGGAATCGTTTAAAGTAATTAGAAATGGTCGTCGCTTTATGCCAATTTGTGATTATGGTGATGTCGGTTGTTCAGGGTGAACAAACCTTAACAATATCAGTACAATCCATACACGGTAAGAGGAAACAAAAGGAATGCAGAGAAAATAGAGAATCAAATGTAGGAAGTCGATTTATGAAAAAGATGCTTCATACAGCTTTTTAAAAACCGGGGAATACACTCTAGATGCAATTCTATGCTCAGTATATCCTGCCGAATGAAATTGAACTTACGACAGGAAATCGACTACTCGCCTGTTGCCCGTTTCTATTAGCACTTTCAGAAATCGCACTCATTTTTTTGCCATCTTCATTCATTCTTCATACTAATGTTCTCAATAATTAGGAATAGTAAGTTAAGCAGGCATATACTCAAACCCATCGCTTTTATACACTTCTAAGATATAGATTCTGACCAAAGTTGACGAAGCCATATAAGTCTCTGAGGCATGAACAACTGTGGCTTCGAGTCACGTGAGTTTTTTTGGCATAATAAGGTACCTTTTTGTGCCTTTTTAAGTAAAACATCCGTTCTATTCGGTTGTCTATTTTTACAGAGCATAGACATGAAGTGCATGCTACCAATAGTGCCAAATTCTACGGTCAAAATGCTAGACTAGGCTATATATTTGATTTGTTTGAATGTTGATTTTGATAGTAACTATTTGTCTAGCTGTAAAAAAAATAAGTTAAAGTGCTAGCTTATGGTAACATTTAAATCCTGTTCCATGCTATGCATTTTTATTACTTATTTTCTATGAGAATGCTCGCTATGTTCGCCAGTAAAAATGATGAAGTGGCGAATAGAGAACCTCGAGTTCTGTGCGAGAACCAGAAGTTAGTTGTCCGATATTTTGGGTCTTGAATAAGATATCCTTCGTTCCATAGAGCTCAAATTTGTCCCGCAACTCTTCTATTATGAATCTACTTGGTTGGGGAATTGCCAAATTAATCATAAGATACCTTATATGACAATCTGTATGCTTAAGGATTCGTCAATACCATTGCAGCTATGTTTATTTTAAAGCAACAACTGTCCTCTCTTGAAGGAAGAAATCATGAGAATTGTGATAGAAATTTGAAGCTTTTTTTTCCAATATATCTTGATAACGAACATCTTTGAAAATATGTTACTACTAGCTTCATGGACAAGACTTATTCCTATTTTTTTATCCGCAAATCAATCTATGGCAATTAATGTAGCGATACTAAGAAATCTCAACAGCTTATTTGTGGAGCACTTATATTCGAGACCAGGCTTTTAATCATTGAATTCCTGTACATACTACCCCTATACTCCTGCGTGACCTGTAAGTGTCGATGTATTCTAGAGTTTCCCTTTGCTGCCTTTTCAATTCAGCCTGAGGTGGTTTCTCCAGATATCATTAATTTCTCTTTATTTTCTATATTGATATTCACAAACAGCACTTCAAATGGATACAAATCTGAATAATCTTGATGTAATATAATAATGAATATTTGTATAGTTTGTACCCAGCACTCATTAGGCCTTCAATTGTTCTCTCGCAGCACCTACATTAGTTGCATTCAAATGACACACTTACACTTTATTCCTTTCGTCCTATAAATTGTACCCTATATTTCTCGGAGGCGTTAGCTAATAGTACGATTTCCGATTTATCATCAAAACAGGGCGCTCGCAAGATGAAAAATGAACGTGAACCCTTACTGGGCAGTGCGGCCGATGGTGTTAGCAATGGATCCGGTCTGGATCCTGCCGAACATCAGCGACTTCTCGCCCGTCCCGATCTACGCAGTTCGCCCGAAAACATGATCGTCGACGCATCAAACGACACGGACAGTCTGATGGCAAAGGAGGACCCAACGTACGGTTCGTCGTCGGGTGAACCATACGAACCATCGATGCACCGCACACTGGAACATCCGACCACGAACCTTGACACAATGATTCACCTGCTCAAGGGTAACATCGGCACCGGTATTCTGGCAATGCCGGACGCATTCAAGCACGCGGGCCTGTACGTTGGACTGTTCGGGACGCTGTTTATGGGCGCAATCTGTACACACTGTATGCACATGTTGGTGAACTGTTCGCATGAGCTGTGCCGACGATTGCAGGTGCCCTCGCTAAGCTTTGCCGACGTTTGTCAGCGGGCGTTCGAATCGGGCCCGATTGGACTGCGCCGGTACTCGAAGCTGGCAACGAATTTGATCAACATGTTTCTGGTAATAACGCAGCTTGGGTTCTGCTGTGTGTACTTTGTGTTTGTAGCGGCTAATCTGCGGGAAGTCATCGCGCATTACTTCTTCGATCTGCACACGCGTGTGTATCTGCTGCTGCTGCTTATTCCGATGGTGCTGCTGAATTTGGTGAAGAATCTAAAGTATCTTACACCGATCTCGTTGATTGCGGCAATTCTTACAGTTACGGGTGAGTTGATGGAGGGATTGATTGTTCATGAAGAAGCTCTTAATGTTCGTTTCTTTTTGTTATTTTAGGACTTTCCTGTACCTTTTACTACATGCTACAGGATCTGCCCAATACGCACACCGTCAAACCGTATGCAACCTGGGCTCAGCTACCGCTTTATTTCGGCACAGCGATCTACGCATTTGAGGGCATCGGAATGGTACTTCCGCTCGAGAACAACATGAAAACACCGGAGGATTTTGGTGGATGGTCGGGTGTACTAAACACCGGCATGGTCATTGTCGCCTGCCTTTATACCGCCGTCGGTTTCTTCGGTTATCTTAAGTATGGTGATTCGGTTAAGGGTAGCATTACGCTTAATCTTCCCGGTGAAGAGTTGTAAGTAAAAGCATTTATGTCCTCCATTTCTAGGGATTAAAGTTTTCTCTCGTTTCTCTTCCGTTGCAGCATTGCACAGCTCGTTCGCATCATGATGGCACTGGCAATCTTTTTCTCCTACTCGCTCCAATTCTTCGTTCCGATGTCGATACTGAGTTTGCACATAAGGCGAAGGCTACACACGGAACAATCGCGACTTATCGGTGAATATCTTACCCGTGTTTCGCTCGTCGTGTTTACCTTTATTCTGGCCGCGATGATACCCAACCTCGGTGCGGTTATTTCACTCGTTGGAGCGGTTAGTAGTTCTACGCTGGCGCTCATCTTTCCACCACTGATTGAAATCGTTACTTTCTGGCCGGATAAGCTGGGAAGGCACTATTGGATACTGTGGAAGGATGTGGCAATTATGGTGTTTGGTATTTTGGGCTTTATCTTCGGTACGTACACCAGTGTGGCACAAATATTGAACCCGGATTTGGTTTAAAGTAGCTAGAGAGAAAGAGAGAGAGAGAGTGAACAGTTTATTAGGATGATCATACAAACACAGGGATATTGGAAACCGTGTACATTGAGGTGTATGTATTGTTTTTGTTTCGTTCTTGCTTTATTTCAGGTTTTGGTTTTCAAATGCGTTTGAGTTATCGTTCTAGTGATAGAAAACAAAAATCTTGCTTTAAAATGGTTCACTGTAATTACCACTAACCCTAGTGGTATTTTGATGATCAAAGTAGATGTCTCTCTTATCGGATTATTTCACAATGGAATACAATGATACAAATCATCGTTCCACCAGAGAGAGAGAGAGAGAGAGAGAGAGAGAGCGAGAATGTATACAGCCAAATGCTTCCATCTTATACCAACAGGCGCAAGAGTCTAATATATGTACCCGGTACTGACTAAGCATATAATTTATAATAATCGTAATCGTATTGCACATTAAACTGCAAGTAGATTGGAATACAATGCGTGTGGAAGGTGATGAATGCAAAAACAAAAAAACCTTTCAAGTGATTGGGATCCAAAAGCGCATGACAATAATATTTACTCGAACAGTGCGTGCACGATGGAAATGATGGAAAGCAACATCTATTGATGGTGATAATACTGTAAAAAAAAACAAAGCAAAAAAATACAATAACTAAGTTTAGCGTTGATATTACCAGCATCTTTTTAGCATTTAGATGTGTGGCGATTTTTGTTCCGATCACAAACTTGTGCTGGGATTGGAGCGGGTTTAGCAAACAACCTTTACAGTGCAGCGAAAAAACGCTCAAAAATATCCTCATCTTTAGTCATCTTTAGCGAACCTACTAGTACTAGTAACCGTATAATATGAAAAGGCTGTTTACAATGTTTTGTTCTGTTCGTTGTTTTGTTGTGTTCTTGGTGTAAGAATTAGAAGGGAACGGTTAGGCAAGCCGGCGGCTAAGCGGAATATATAAATGTAATAAGCGCAGCATTATTAATTTGTAAGCGCACTGAGTACATGAGTAGGGGATGGAAACATATTTCTCTCGTGGGGTTGAAACCTATTAAAAGAAGGAAACTAACAAATCGTCTTTAAACTCTGTTAACTGTGTACTGTTCTATACTATTTGTTCTGTTAGTAGCGAATTGGTTTTGTGGTGCGTTTGAAGGGGATATCCCGATGCTTCGGGAGATCGAATGAACGAATTTAGCAACGAAGGTTCTCTTTCTAGCTGTTTGGTTGTTATAAAAGGAGCTGTCTGTGAGCGTTTCTCTTCCATTATTAGATAATTTCAATTACTATAGACAATAACGAGAAGGGAGTTCAAATTTTCGCCTTTATCATCTATTATTTCTTTCCCCTATCCTTCACTGCGTCTTGCTTTCCTTCTTATCCCACTCCATAAGCATAAGCCAAATCTTATATATATTAGTAAGCATACAGTAACGCCCCAGGCCTCACATTGCATATTGCATAGTCCTTACCGAAAAAAAGCATATGAAAAGACAAAATAGCTATTGTTTTGTGCCTCGTTGTGTGTATTTTTCTTTTATTTGCGCAACTAAGGTGGGCAAGTGGGCAATAATAATATGGAATATAAATAAACCGCAGATGCATGATGTATCTAACGTTTGCATTAATAAAATAGATGGATTTTGGACGGTGATTAAAGCAAAATTACAACACAGATAAAATATTGCTTGATGGTTCCTTTGTGCAAGAAGCATTCTGCAAAAATAGAACCACCCGGATCCCGTGCGTGCTTACTTACGACAATTAGCTTTTATTCAGCTCTTTCAGAGTTTTCCTCATCAGTTTCAGTTCAGCCGTTAGGACACAGCACACAGATCGTTAAAATCAGACTATTTTTTAATGCATACGTTAGGTGAGATGATTGATTGATGATTAAACTTTCCCTCCCCACAAGCGCGATCATCCATTCAGTCGTTGATCGACTCGCGTATCCGCTACCAGCACACATCCTTATCCGATATCAACGTGTTCAGTGTTTTTTGTGTTACTATCCTATTTAGCCAAGGAAAAGAGAAGAAAAACAGAGATTGATGATTGAATAATTGTAAAAAAAACACCGAAGGGAATGAACAGTGGACATTAGTTTAAGCGTTTGCGGTGTGCCGTACACTGACAATTACGTGGAGACAACGGCGACAAACGAAAAACGACACTAAATGATTGCAAGCAAATGTGTAACCGATGATAATAAAATATACAATTTTAACTAACTATTTTAGTAATTAATTTGACTCATGTCTACTGGCAATCATTTACTTACCGCATGATGTGCGTCGGAATGGCGGACGTGTACAGCACGCACAGGACATTGCTTCCCTCGATCAGGGCGTGACATTTGTGATAGTCGGAACACCAATACTGTTCGAGGTTTATCACCCGATCGCCTTCACGCAAAGTGTCTTCCATCACATCCACCGACTGATGAAAGAACGATCTCAATATGTCCAACCGATGATGACCGGACGATCCACCGCTCGACATCATTGTACCTGATCGCGATTTTCCACCCGGATTATTGTTAAGCGGCTGTACCGCGCCCCGTGACATGACGTACTTAGCATGCTCACGATTTAGCAACAAAAAGCCCAAAATGTGTGAATCCAGCTCAACGCTAGTGGGGAAACTTTTCGGATACTTTTGCTCGGCCGATATCAACATATCGAGTTCACTCATCCAGAACTGTTGGCTTAACCCCTGCAGCACATCGTACTTCGGTTCGGCACCACACAGCGCACAGATGCTGACGCCCTGCGTCAGTGGAATGCTTATGAAGCGATACGCAATGCTGGGTGATTTTTTCGGCAAATAAACCGGTACATCTTGCTGGATGGTGCTGGATGCGTTCAGCAGCAACATAAGCAATTTCCGATCGATCACATCCAAATCCCACCATCCTTCGGTTCCGCATGCAATCCTCTGGCGGACCAAAATTGCACAAAACGGCGAGCCAATCTGAACGCTAAATTCGTTCAGCTTCGTCAGCATTCCCATACTTTCCGAGCACAGCACACAGTCGACGTACCGGAAGAGATCACTCTCGACAACCTCCAGCAGCTGATCGATCAGTGGGTAGTAGTTCTTTAGCTCCCGCTTGAAGCGATCGATATTTTTGATCTTCTTAATGGAATGTATGCCAACGCAAAACACCATCGCCTGGTAAGAGTAATCCAGCAGATGACGAAGCGTCTTCTCGGTAATGTCTCGCGCAATACCGATCATCACGATCGTACCCTCGAACTCTTTCCACATGATCATACTATCCTCGAGGTAAGTGATGGGTAGATCGACACCCTGCGATTTGCAAAACATGTGCACTCCATTCAGTGAAGCAATCGTCGAAAAGGGAAGCTGTAATATAGCAAATAGCGGTATTAGTGAGCGATCAGCAACATGATCACCGTCGATAGTCGATCGTTTACGTGTTTTTAGTTACATTTTCACTGTCGCCTCTTTTCTTTGAGTAAATCGGTACACCACCATCGGAGGTAAGGCACATCAGGTGTATGGACATGCTGTTTTCTGTGAACTTTTTACGATATATGGGTTCGTAAAACGGTAATAAAATAATGAAAAAAGGTAAATTGTAAATAAAACAAAATTTGTAAACAAAACAGGCTGCAACAGGTCGCGACAAGATCGTCAAGCAGTGCTATTTGACAGCGTATAAACGCAAAAAGCAAGATGGCCGATGCAAAGATTGAGAAAAAAAACGGTTTGAATGATAAGAATTCGTCATAAAATGTTGTGCTCAATGGTTTAGAAAAGAGAAAGCTATTGCTCATCAAAGTTTATGAAAAGTGTTTTATCACTGCATTTATAAATTTGTGACCCGGACTCTTAATCAAAACAGCTCTAGCGGTGGAAGTATTTAATGCTTCTAGAAAATAAATGAAATAAAAAACTTTTCAATCAAACTTTTGTGCAAATAAAACTGTTTCATAGAAGGGATTTGATGTATTTAACCAAAACAATTGACAATTATTTTGTTTCAGTTTTTGTTGCAGGGAGCGATTGCTAGACCACGGCACAAGCAACAGGCATGCAACTGTCAAACTTCTTCTGAGCGGGAGAAAACTGGAACGAGAGAAAGAGAGCGAATTTAGCAAGCGTAGAGAACGAATGAGAAGAACGCGCGTGTAAACCGCGAGAGAGCAAGCGTCTTTTTCCACTTTAGTTCGAAACGTCGAAGTGTGCGGATGTAGAGTTTTGTCCAGCGCTTGATTTCGGTACGCGTTCAAGCGTCTCTTTTGGTGCGTTCGTTTGGTGGTGAACAATAGAGTGCTTTTTTGATGTATTTCTTTAGACAAGCGATTATTCGATGAATGTGTTGTATGATTTTACACCAGTGCAAACGGTTAGTTTTGTGCCTTTTTTTGTATAAAGCATCGCAAATAACCACACACACACACATACACACGCACGTCCGGTTGTGCGGAAGAATTCCAGCAGTGAAAAGCAACAAGTTATGACGGTGCAGTAAGAAGAAGAAGAAAAAATTGGTTCAGAACGCAAGAATAAGCGAGTGAAACGAAAGCGTCCTGTGTCTAAAACGGAAAGAAAAGCAATAGTAAAAGTTTATATGACGAATGTTTGAGCGAATGTGATCATCATACAAAGTGTTCTTTATCGGCAGTGTGGAGTGTGCTAAGTGTTACGATTAACACCGATCTTTTTCGCCTTTTCGCACGCGGTTTGTGAAGGTGGTTCTGGAAGAAGGTTTTAGTGCACACATACACACATATACCCCGCGCGAAAAAAGTGCCCCCCCCCGAAGCATGCGAAAGTGCAACAGCTTCCGTATGCAACTATCAAACGACGACAACGACACGACCAGCGACCGACCATAAGCAATTGCTACGAAAGTGCAACGGAACGAGTGCATGTTAAGTAAATATAGTTGAAGCAGAGAAAGGAAGAAGCAAAGCAAGTGAAAAAGAATAATATCCCTGTGCATTCAATTGTGTGCATTGGAAAGAAAAGTGCATGTGCAAAAATACGATCTAATTAGATTTTTAGCGTGTCGGAAAAAAGTGGGCGAAAGAAATAAGAGGAATAAATAGTGAAAAGAAAAACCGTGTTCTATCGAAAAGCATCGAAAGGTTGGCTGTTAAAATATCCCGCGATATAACCAAAAGTGCCGCGCGATCCATTCTCGCTTCCTTCATTGTTGTGCGAAGGCTAGAAGAGGACAGCAAATCTGGCTCTGTTCTGTGTTCCGGTGAAGCAGCGCTTATCGTCGGATTCTTCGGATGTTGTGAATGTAAGTATTTAGCAGTGCTCTTGTATAGTGTCTGATGAGTCTGATGAGTTTGATGAGTCTGAATAATTAACTGAAGCGGCACAGAAAAAGCCCAAGAATCAGAATATCAGAATATTGCGTCATGGATGATGCTATGACAACGGTGGTTTCTTCAAGAGTCGATACACAGCACACTACGATGGCTGACTGTAGTGTGGTTTTGACCCGTTGATCACAGAAGCCCAAGCAGCGTAGTAGATAGCGTTTGGAAAAAAGTGAACGATAAGACGTTTTTGTATGTTGTGGTAGGAATTAGGATGTCGAAAATACTAATATCAGAAATTTTTAAAAGTTCTTTTCATCAGTTACCAGGAGAGAGAAATTCTGGGGTCGTAATGAGATTTGATCCCTAGAGCCGGGGAGAGACCTTAGACGAATAGTCCTCTCTTTCTCACTCTTACCTAGTTGCACACGGCTATCCAACCAACTTCGATCAACAGAGGAAAAAACTCTCATTTTATTGCGACACCAAAGCACTGCGTATCAATTGCGGTTGAATATTAGCAACTTCCTCCAGACGAGACAACATCGAGATAAGATCGTCAAAACAAAAAAGAAGGAAAACCATTCCACAAAGCGCGCACGCACCCCAAGACGGACGGGTGAATGATTGACCCATGAGATCATCTTCCGTTAGCATGGATTTTGGCAATGACGATTGTGCGTTTTTTATGGTGACGTGCGGCAGCAACTTCGAGCTATGTTAGGAGGAATTCCACCTGGCTGCATCATCGTTACGAGACGCGAACTCCACGGGGTGTAGGAGTGTTTTGATGTGTTTTCCGAAGGTATTTTATTTGTTGATTCGCTGTTTTTGGACGTCCGTTAGCGTTTGAATTCATTTCATAAGCAGCGCATTTGGATCAAACTTCCTCACAGTAAAGAGGTGTTAGAATACTTTGAGCGATGGAAGATTTTTAAATTAAAATTTAAGATATACTACACACAGAGCGCGTTTCTTTGTGATCCATTTTCGATGAAGTCTTCCATACTATAGACATCGCGCACATTAATTAAGCAATATGGATGTATAATTGCGTCTATCCAAACTACCGAGCTCACCATCACGACGATCATACATATGCTAATAACGAAACCAAAAGCAGTCGTTTTGTACGGACGCCACTCGCACCCAGCTTGAAGGTTTCTTTTAAGTTTTTCTCGTTCACGGAGATTTGCTGATTGAATATAGTTATTTTCTTCGAAGTTGCGCCGAATTAAGTGTGTAAGGTTCGGCAATTTTAAATCAGGTCCGCGCCATGATGATGGTTGGTGAGGAAGGATCATCAAGCGTGTTAATTTGTGTGTGTGGGCACTCTAAGAGGCAGAGTTTGTCCAGTGATCAGGTGTCTGTGGGGCTCTTCCAACTGCGCCCATCCGCCGCTTCTCGTGGCATATTAGCGAAACAGAGGTTATGATGTGTGTAATTAATGTAACTCACCGCGTGTCCGAGTGGTGGCCACTGGCTGTGGGTGATGATGGTGTTGCTCTATTTTCGCAATCGCCACTATTCGATCAGAGCGCACATAACGATCCATAACGACGCACGCACACCACCAGTCCCGGGGTGGCTTTTGCTGTGGAAGTGTACTTTCGTTGTATGTTCGGAAGCGACCGTACCGAATTCGATCGATAATCAGAATAGTGTTACCGGTTAAAATTATTAAGTAACGCTCGTGGGTGTGTGTTTCGATTTTCTCTCGCTCTCTTGCTATGGTGTAATAAGCGAACATCGAAGATCACTTCGCATGATCGAGCCTTCAAGATGATTTCGGTTTTTGTGTAACACACAATTCGTTCGATTTCAGTTCAAAAAAGTACAAAAGGGCAATGTATTATAATTTCTATTCGTGCATTACTGATTTCATAGTTGAGTAGAAATCTATTCCTATTCTTAAGGGAGAACAGTAGTTGCGTAAAATTTACAACAATACACCAAACCATGTTCGTTGTTCTACCCCTTTTATTGCTTTCCCGTGGGCCCCTGTTTGCCACGCATGATTATCGCTATCGTGTCTGTTTAGGTTCCCCTTTTTGGGAGGTTTTTGTTTCTGTACGTTTTGATGCTTGTAGCAAGCGAATGGAAGCCGAACACGTAATGTGAAACTGATGATGAGAGTACCGAAAGAAAACTAAAAGCGTTACTAAGCTGGATCTAATTGTTCCTTTCAGTTTCGCCTAAGCTAAAGTCAATACGGAGATGTGTTGTGGTGAGGTTGCGGTTGAAAGAGCTCGCTTTTTTGAAGTACTTAAGGCTGTACGCAACAAAGCTTTCGCGGTTGGAAAAGATAACCACAAATCGGCATCATCCGTCATGTGTGTGTGGAGATCTTTTCTTGGGCATACATTGGCCTATTGTATGTTCTAATCGAACACACATTACTCTTGAAAGCGTTTTTCCTACATCTCTTGAACGTCCAGCATTTATCCAGCGAGATGTTGTGAAAACGACCGACAGAGCCGAGCTTCAAGATTCCTTCCAATCGGCGCTGCTTGTTCTGCGGAGAAGAAAACACCCCACGATGGAAGACCATTGCGCTCTTGCTTGGCCATCGTGATGTGAACGTAAATTAGTGACCCAGAGCCGTTTTTGTGGTTGTCGTCGCTCGGTTATTTGGGTAAACGCACTCACACTCTCGTTGCACCATTTAAAAGGCAAGATGAGGCAGTTGTGCAAACTCCACTCGTCCAGTTATTCTCGCGTGCGCATAATGCAACCAAAGAGACTCGGGGGAACGGTTCGAGAATAACTCGCCACTTCTGTGTGTATCTCAGGGTGGGAAACTGGTGACTGGTTTGGTGTACTACTGACGCACCAAGAGTGCCCACCATCGAAAGGGAGAAGGAAAATGACCTCACCCAGTATGCGCCGAGTGCGTGTGTAGGCAAGATTTCCGTCACGATAGTATTGTGTGTTGTCGCTTTTTTTGTGTGGACCATCCGGCTCAGTTACATTGGGGGATGATGGGTTGGAATCGAGGTCATCAGTTGTTGTGTTGACATCGCTAGCGCCAAGATGCCGTTTTCGGTGTAATGCTCCGGTCCTGCCCGATCCGGTTGCCGGGTAATTCATCATCATTGAATTGATAAAACGTCAGAATGGGATGCCATTTCTCGAGAGTGCGTTTTTATTGGATGATGGACGGGGAGAGCCGTCTGTTTTGGGTCGTTCCTCATTTTTTGTTAGTTGACACAGCGGTAAATAAAGATTGAGCGCCATCAAGATTGGTCCACTGGTTTAGAAAGAAATGGCTTCATTAAAAAAGTATCGTTTGGAGGATGTTCGGTTCATTAAGCACTTCTAATAGGACGGTAATCAAGGCGTGGTTTGGGATGTGGAACGGAAAATCATTTCGGAAAACTCCAGCTCCAGGTGACACATCTTGCCGCGTTTCGCGAAATGAAATCATGCGTCCGCTTGCGGAAGTATGTCGTCTACCACCGGTTGGAATTGAGTGATACTTCCTGCGTTATTTGCTTCTCGAGAGGCAAGTCTCTGACATGGTTTCAATCGTCAAAGCAAAAGTTGTTCTACCCTTCCAAAGTTTCCTCGGTACACAGTCGAGAAATGTTGGAATTGAAAAGAACTGTCAACCCCATCTCAAGCCGATAGTGTCACCACCAGCTTACCGTGAGAAGAAGAATAAAAGTGTCACTCCGAGCACGCCTGTTGAAGATGGGAAAAACTTTCACCCTTTATCGATATCCACCCTACTCTGGATGTTTAATGGGAAGTTTAAAGTGATGTATTTTCGCTATCATAGAGCATATATACACGACCCTTGCGTGACGAGCGTCTAGTGCACAAGGGTCCAGCTTCTGCAAGTCAGCGGATGTCTAGCTACATCCGTCAAGTAGTATGTGGTGGTGGACACGTATAGCGTGTCGAGTGTGATCACAAACTCTCCCAGCGAAAAGGAGAGAAAGTGAATAAAGTTTCTTCCAACCGTCGTCGGTTTCGGCCCACCAAAACCGTGGATAAACGATAGCTCGATAGGTTTGATGATGGGCGAGAGCAATGTGCACCAACAGTAGTACTTCAGCAGTCATTAACCAGCACTTTGCGTTTGACATTTATCATAACCTCCCCATTCCGCTTCGTTCGATCGGAATCGGGTGGCAAGTGTGAAGATGCAGCGGACGACTTTTCAACAGACGAACGATGACGTGCCGAAAGACACTGGCGGTAGACATACCAGACAGCAGCGCAACGTCCTTTCCGGCTTACGGGACGCGACTCAGGGCGCCACCCATCTTATTTCCGTGTCTCTCTGTCGCATGTGTCGCCAAGGGGAAACGCGCATTCCTCCGGAACTGTTCCAGTTTTTCGTACTCCCAACACACACGAGCAATCAGCGAGAGGCATAGGCATTTGTTGTTTCCCTTGTAGAGATTTTATCCCCTTCTGGACAACGCCACTTTACGATTATGATTGCCCGTGGATAATTGCTGTTTTTGAGAGGGCTTTTGGAGTCCGGAATTCTTCCACTCTCCATTTTATCGGACGTTTTTTTTCTGTTTGTGGCGTGACCTGATTGTGTTCACTTGTTTGCAGCCGCTGCCAGTCCTGTTGGCGCGGTGTGATAAGCGCGCACGAGAGCGCGCGGTGGCTTATCGGTGTGAAAAACGTGATCGATCCACTGCTACTGACCCGAATTCCGATGCAAGGAAAAACAACAAATTTGGTGTTTTGTGCAGTGTTTGGGCGTAAAAACAAGGAACCAGTTCATTCATGCTGCTTGTCTCGGACCAGTGTGTGATACAAAACATCCTTCCCTGATAGAGAAGGGTGACTAAACTATTTTGAGGTACAATGAGAGTTGACAAACACAGGTGCACTTTCTTTTTCGTGTTGTATGGCGCGTTGTTGTCAAATGTGTAACACATTTCAAGTGATATGGGTTTCTTTTGCGAAAAACACGATTCAAATTGTTTCAATCGGTGTTTTCTCTGTTCAGCGTGTGGCGTAAAATCGGCGTGTCTTCACGGAGTTATTAAACATTTAAGTGCATTTTGTTTCATGTTTCTGCACAAAGCTTTTATGTTATTGTTTTTAATAGCTGGTTGGCCTGTCACTGGAGCGAGCGCTTGCGTAAAGCGGTAATCGGTGCAACAGTAGTGTCAATTTAGATGTAATGTACGTTTTCACGCGTGTAAGCACGTTGTTGCAGGGGTTTTCGTACGATAAGAAATCAAGTTGGCATCGCTAGCGCCAAGATGCCGTTTTCGATGTAATGCTCCGGTCCTTCCCGATCCGGTTGCCGGGTAATTCATCATCATTGAATTGATAAAACGTCAGAATGGGATGCCATTTCTCGAGAGTGCGTTTTTATTGGATGATGGACGGGGAGAGCCGTCTGTTTTGGGTCGTTCCTCATTTTTTGTTAGTTGACACAGCGGTAAATAAAGATTGAGCGCCATCAAGATTGGTCCACTGGTTTAGAAAGAAATGGCTTCATTAAAAAAGTATCGTTTGGAGGATGTTCGGTTCATTAAGCACTTCTAATAGGACGGTAATCAAGGCGTGGTTTGGGATGTGGAACGGAAAATCATTTCGGAAAACTCCAGCTCCAGGTGACACATCTTGCCGCGTTTCGCGAAATGAAATCATGCGTCCGCTTGCGGAAGTATGTCGTCTACCACCGGTTGGAATTGAGTGATACTTCCTGCGTTATTTGCTTCTCGAGAGGCAAGTCTCTGACATGGTTTCAATCGTCAAAGCAAAAGTTGTTCTACCCTTCCAAAGTTTCCTCGGTACACAGTCGAGAAATGTTGGAATTGAAAAGAACTGTCAACCCCATCTCAAGCCGATAGTGTCACCACCAGCTTACCGTGAGAAGAAGAATAAAAGTGTCACCCCGTGCACGCCTGTTGAAGATGGGAAAAACTTTCACCCTTTATCGATATCCACCCTACTCTGGATGTTTAATGGGAAGTTTAAAGTGATGTATTTTCGCTATCATAGAGCATATATACACGACCCTTGCGTGACGAGCGTCTAGTGCACAAGGGTCCAGCTTCTGCAAGTCAGCGGATGTCTAGCTACATCCGTCAAGTAGTATGTGGTGGTGGACACGTATAGCGTGTCGAGTGTGATCACAAACTCTCCCAGCGAAAAGGAGAGAAAGTGAATAAAGTTTCTTCCAACCGTCGTCGGTTTCGGCCCACCAAAACCGTGGATAAACGATAGCTCGATAGGTTTGATGATGGGCGAGAGCAATGTGCACCAACAGTAGTACTTCAGCAGTCATTAACCAGCACTTTGCGTTTGACATTTATCATAACCTCCCCATTCCGCTTCGTTCGATCGGAATCGGGTGGCAAGTGTGAAGATGCAGCGGACGACTTTTCAACAGACGAACGATGACGTGCCGAAAGACACTGGCGGTAGACATACCAGACAGCAGCGCAACGTCCTTTCCGGCTTACGGGACGCGACTCAGGGCGCCACCCATCTTATTTCCGTGTCTCTCTGTCGCATGTGTCGCCAAGGGGAAACGCGCATTCCTCCGGAACTGTTCCAGTTTTTCGTACTCCCAACACACACGAGCAATCAGCGAGAGGCATAGGCATTTGTTGTTTCCCTTGTAGAGATTTTATCCCCTTCTGGACAACGCCACTTTACGATTATGATTGCCCGTGGATAATTGCTGTTTTTGAGAGGGCTTTTGGAGTCCGGAATTCTTCCACTCTCCATTTTATCGGACGTTTTTTTTCTGTTTGTGGCGTGACCTGATTGTGTTCACTTGTTTGCAGCCGCTGCCAGTCCTGTTGGCGCGGTGTGATAAGCGCGCACGAGAGCGCGCGGTGGCTTATCGGTGTGAAAAACGTGATCGATCCACTGCTGCTGACCCGAATTCCGATGCAGGGAAAAAAACATCAAATTTTGGTGTTTTGTGCTGTGTTTGGGCGTAAAAACAAGGAACCAGTTCATTCATGCTGCTTGTCTCGGACCAGTGTGTGATACAAAACATCCTTCCCTGATAGAGAAGGGTGACTAAACTATTTTGAGGTACAATGAGAGTTGACAAACACAGGTGCACTTTCTTTTTCGTGTTGTATGGCACGTTGTTGTCAAATGTGTAACACATTTCAAGTGATATGGGTTTCTTTTGCGAAAAACACGATTCAAATTGTTTCAATCGGTGTTTTCTCTGTTCAGCGTGTGGCGTAAAATCGGCGTGTCTTCACGGAGTTATTAAACATTTAAGTGCATTTTGTTTCATGTTTCTGCACAAAGCTTTTATGTTATTGTTTTTAATAGCTGGTTGGCCTGTCACTGGAGCGAGCGCTTGCGTAAAGCGGTAATCGGTGCAACAGTAGTGTCAATTTAGATGTAATGTACGTTTTCACGCGTGTAAGCACGTTGTTGCAGGGGTTTTCGTACGATAAGAAATCAAGTTTTATTTTTAAATATATTTTTTCGATAGTTTTAGATAAATTTTCATGTTTTAGTTTAAAGTTTTGAAGTCACAGAGAGCTACCAATAGCTGCTTAAGACCTCACGAGTTTGTTGTGCCAAGGAATAAGAAGAAGAAGAAGAAATTTAGAGCTATTGTGAAGATTGCTGTTAAGGATTGATATTAAAATAATATATTTTGTTTGTTTGTCGGAGAAGCAGCGTAGATATACCGAATTTTTGAGCAACTTTCGTTTTGTTTGTATTTTTATTATATTTAAAATCCTTACAAACTTAATGAAAAAGTATATATTTTGACAGAGAATCTTATTTTATTTTAAAAGGATATCCAGATTATGATATTTTCCGAAATATTTTTATCGAAATATGGTTTTCATGTATAAATATGGTTTCAAGTCTGCCAATCCAATCTCCCGGCCGTTCTGGTGGACGCATCAACGCCATCACTCCAACTCAGTTTGAGCCTACCACGCCTCCTCTGTCCATGTGGACGACCAAAAAGGATTTTACGCGGTGGGTCGTCCGGTGCCTTTCTCATCACATGGCAAGCCCACCGGAGCCTGGCGAGCCTGATTCGCTGCTCGATGGTGATATCACCGTACAGCTCATAGAGCTCGTCGTTGTAGCGGCTCCTTCGGAAATCCTTCTGAGCCTTTTCCTCTCGAACTCGTCTAAAAGATTTTCGTCAGTTTTGGTCAAACTCCATGTCTCAGAGACGTATGTGAGGATTGGGACTTTAAAGGTTCTATACAGTCCCAATATTGGTAAGGCCTTCAGGTTATAAGGTCCACGGAGTGGTGCTTAGCAAAACATATTTTCAATATTGTATGAAAACCCCTGCATTGGGTGCTTTAACTATTCGCTGATGACTTCAAAGGCTTTTGAGGAATGTGTAGCGTAGTGGAATAAATAGTGCACACCACTCCGTTCGTCAAAAGCAGTGACAAATAATTAGAACCATCTTTCATCCATTCTTTTCTCACCTTCTGTGATGTTCTTTTTGCTGTCAAAGCGTACAGAAAAAAAACCGTTCAAACCATAATTTAAGACAAGGTACGGGGGTTGCCCTTTTAATAAGGCACTGTGCTGCTCATTACTCTCCGGGTTCGTTTGCACAGCTCAAGCACAAGAAAACCTCGCTTTGTTTTGGTGTTCATTGTAGTTCGCGGTCGGTCGTGAGGCTTTGCAACACTTTTTTCCCTGCACAGGAATGCTTATTGGACATTGTGGTAAAGAGAGCCCCTCTAGACCACACGGGGATTTTGTGTAGGAACGGAAAGAAACGGAAAAAACCAACTCCACAACACCCAACTAGCTATGCAACACTAATTGGTCACCCACCAGTAGCAAAACTAAACGCGCGCGCTCTGGTGATGTGTGTGCGAGCAGCATGGTTCGGTGAGCTGTGAGCGCTGTGTTTTGGCGAAATACATACGGTGTACGCTGTTCAACTCCGTGAATTGTGCACAACGAATGACGTCTGCACGGTGGAAGGGTTTTAATTACGTGAAACAAATGCACCCCCAAATCAACAATGTGTGTACTTTACCTAACCTTTGACTGTTCTTATCTGCTTGAGCACCAGTAGCTGTGTGACCCATGACGAAAAAGGCCATAGCGTGCCGGGTAGAAATACACGTGACCGATAAATCGAACCGGATTACACCGTCGTCCCGGCCGTGGTAAGTTCGCAATGCCACACACACCACACAATAAAGCGGAAGGATTTAGGCGTAGGTTTTACCTTACATTTCGTGGTTGTTGAGTTGAGGTCTCTAGGTTGGTTGCAACGTGATAAAATTTAGCTATTTTTATAGTCCATTTTGGTGTACTACCCTACCATATGACCTAAAGCAAAGAACAAAACAATGGAGTAAAATTGTGACGTGTGTGTTGTGGGTAGTGTTTGGCAGTCTTGTTTTTGGCCACTTCTCACAACACTTCGACAACACATCACAATGGCAATTGCATGTATACACAAACGCTTGTGCCGATGAAGATATGGTGTAATGCTTTGGAGAGATGCGGTCTTTTGTGTTACTGTGGTCTGTTGTGGTGCCGCGTGTGTTAATTATGACATTTCGACGCACAAAACATTGTTCGTTTAAGCTGTGAAAGGCGCAAGAAACACAACGATATTTAATGTTTTCATTCTTGTTTTTGAAAGCTTTCGGGTGTGTGTGTGTATTTGTGACCGCTTTCGCGCTTTGTTTCATCATTAGTGGTTAGATTTGTGAGCAAGGAAAATAGTGTATCGAAATTATCATTTTTAATTTAGCTTAATAACTTAGCTTCTGTTAGTTGCCGTTCGTATGTTCGTATGTTTAACAGCTGTTGCGCTGTATGCAGAAGCTAAATCGGTTCAGTGCGGGCAGCATTAAATAATTGTCCACCACCTACTGGGGCAGAACGACCCACCAAACGTTGAAATACTTTTAGTTCTCCCCAGGGGATGGCGAAGTTGGTGTGCTGCACATGAATTCATTTTCTTCGCTACCGTGCTCCAGCTCCAGAGGGTAAGAGGGGGCGGGTACGGATATGTGTGAAGCAAGTGACACACGCATTCTCACACATATATGGCAATGCATAATTAGCCGCAAATGGTTCGAGCCCCCGTTTGGGGGAAGTTAGGACGTACGAACGCATAACGCACATTTGCTCTCTGCGTTTATGGCAAACGGGGGTGCTTAACGCTCTAACGGAACATGGTTCTAATTCTGCACAACATTTAGTTACGAGAGAGAGAGAGCAAGAGGAAGAATTATTGCAAGAAAGGAGTGGCAGTTATGTGAGTGAAATATTGAACGATTCGAAACTAAATAGGATTGATGTTTTTAAGTCATTTTTTGAGCTAAGTAATTGTTATTTGATTAATTTAAATGCAGAAGAGGCAGAGCTGTTGTTCTTTTCTTCTTTTTGGGTATTGAATCCTGATGAGTTCTTGGCTTATTGTTCCTTTATTTAATTTCTGTCGACTGGATGTACGCAGGATTGACTATTCAGCCACGGGCAAACCCAAGTCATAGAAAGCTAGAAATAGCAGGCCAAAACCTACTGAGGTTGTAGAGCGAGACAAGAAGAAGGAGACTGGATGTACTTCGAGTGCGGATAGACCTTTCTGTCGTTATCAACAGGAAACGTCACTATGTCAGGCTATGTCTGTGACTAGAGGTTGTTCCTGACATATTTCGCTATCCATCCTTTTCAAGTTAATGTTATTAACCTTCAAAAATACCCTCCCCCATTTCTGATAAACAATCAAAAGCAACAGTGTTTTGCGATTATTGGTAGCCATATTATGTAGTGCCGTTTCCATTGATCAGTACCCCACCGAGAGTGAGCGGACTCAAATAGTGAGTAACGCGTAAAACACGCGAGTTGGAATGAAACGTCACAGAATATCACCCAACATCACTAAAACCCGTACGGTACGAAACCGGAAAGGTTGGTTGGTCATTTCGCCTTCTTCCTGTTGCCTGCCTACGCCACCATGTACCAACCCTTCTTCGATCGGTATGTGTTCAAGGCGCGCACAATCTCTTAAAGACGCGGTTTATTTCTGGATATTTGCATAAGTGGGGTACTACTGGGCAACTCTCCCAATCAGTCAGTCAGTCAGTCAGTCTGTTCTCTATGCCCCGACGACTCGAAGTTGTGTGTATTAGTTAAGCTCCCATTACGATGTCGATCGGTGTGTTGGTGTGTTTGTGATAAAGTAAATGTAAGTGGCTTGCTCACGATCAATGCTGCGCCCGAAAGGGTTTTGTTGGAGTGTATATGTGTAAGGCAACGAAGCCGGCGTGTTGTAGGGCTTCATTTAATTTTTGCCTACAACCAGACCCCGCGAATAGAGTGCTTGGGGTGCTTGTGATGGAAAAAATGCCTGCAGACAACTAACAGTGCAAATGTGCATGGACGAGGTTAGCGTATGAGATTATTTAACAGCTCCATGTCCGTTGTGAAAATGCACACTCTGTTGCACGTTACACGGTGTCACCTTAAGCAACATTTGAAAGAATACGTTTTTAAAGGAACGAATATATTAATCCTATTAAAATAAAATCTTTCCGTACCGGGCAGAAGTGTAGTGAACAATCGGGGAAATATTAACACGTACCGTGTGATACAATCCTACAAGGCTTTGTTTGCTCTTGCGACAAAGATATGTACGTTAAAACACGCTCGGATGAGTAGTTTTTGCAACTGTTTGACCATTTTTTTTTAAAGAAGAAAACAAGCCAAACTAGTCGATTATTAATTCGGCACCGTTCGGCTTACCCCCGAAAACGTGATGTGATTTTAGTTTTGTCCTCACATTCAGCAGCAGTAGTCCAGTAATCATATCGCTGCTGTGGTCTTCTGTGGTGCGGTTTGTCGCATGCCACAAAAGATACAGACTGCTGGCACCGCGGTCGTAATCTCACGTTTCTCAAGTGAGGATAAGTTTTTGGTTGTTTATTTGGCGGGTCCCCGTGTGTCTCTGTGTGTAAGAAATATGAATAGTTTGTGTTTCCTTTTCAACGCATCACGTTCTCGTCACGTCTTGTCATTTTGTTTTATTTTTCTCGCTGTCTTTTGGATGCAAAAATCTATTCTTTCTTAGCGCTTCGGTCGTACGGATGGTGCATATTAATCGCGTATCATCTGCAGTACCGGTAAAGGCAACATTCAATGTTCCGGGGGACGGAGTTGTGCAAAATAATCTTCTGCTCCGACAGCTGGTTCTAATTTGGGGTGTGCGGGAAGAAAGAAAGAAAGCAAATCCGGAAAAAGGGAATTGGTGGCATCATGCGTTCTTGTCGTTCTTTTCGGTAAAAACATATGTGCTATGAGAGATGGTCTGAGGATAATGTTGTGTGACTTTTTCCATTTGTTATACAGGGTGTTCAATACAAGTTCGAATACATATTAAATATGAATTTAAACAAAAAGTTCAAGATAATCTTTTTAAAATTTTGTGTTGCTTAAGGATTTGTTGGACACGTTTAGGATATATTTCTTGGAAGTATCCCTCCTTTGTGGCGCATAACGAGCTTAAAACGCTACTCAAAAGCATTACACGCGGTACGCTCCTTGTTGGTTGGTTGAAGTTTTTCTAATTCGTCCATAATGCTCATATGATGTTCACTAGTGTTGTGTTGCAACCGCAACAGCGCGACACGAATTTCTCAGTGTTGTTTCACCCTTTAAAAACCTCGCGATCTGCAGTTCTTTAAGCACTTTTATTCAACGAGCTAAAAATCAGCTGTAGTCACTGGTGGGTTGTTTTCGCGCGTATCCTGGTTTGCTGTTTCCCACCTCCTTTTATAAACTTTGTCGTCGACTCCGGTCATCAACCTCGCCTCGCTGGTCGTTGCTTCGGAGGATTCGTGCAAACTCGGGACACTCACTGACAATTACCGCCCTCTGCCGTGAGGCCGATGAAACGCGCAGCTTCCGACAACTGGTTTTGTGTCGGATGTTTACGATATTTAAAAATATCGTTAACATGTTGGGTAAAGTGAAGAAAATACCGGAGTCGGATAGATCCGACTCCAGGAGCTGCCGGATTCGAATTCCGGATCGGACTCCGGATCGGATTCCGGATCGGACTGCGGATCGGACTCCGGATCGGACTCCGGATCGGACTCCGGATCGGACTCGGGATTGACTGCGGATTGACTGCGGATCGAACTCCGGATCGTACTCTGGATTGAAAAAATCGCTACAATTCTCCAAACACCACTCTTGGATAGATGCTGTGTGAGGCGGTGCGCCGTCTTGTTGAAATTCGTAATGGTTGTTCGAATTCGAGATTCCGAAGTTCTTGGGATACAACCTTCTCCACAACCTCACTCGTGCAGTCTGTGGCGATAATTTTGACATTTTTATCGATAAACACCAGAGGGACTGCGGATTGACTGCGGATCGAACTCCGGATCGTACTCTGGATTGAAAAAATCGCTACAATTCTCCAAACACCACTCTTGGATAGATGCTGTGTGAGGCGGTGCGCCGTCTTGTTGAAATTCGTAATGGTTGTTCGAATTCGAGATTCCGAAGTTCTTGGGATACAACCTTCTCCACAACCTCACTCGTGCAGTCTGTGGCGATAATTTTGACATTTTTATCGATAAACACCAGAGGGACTTACCACAACGGCATATGGGCTCCCCAAACCAATGACGCTGCACCCTGAACCCTGAGCCAATAACCGATTGTTTGAATAACAGTCACTGTACGTTTGTTGAAGAACATAGAATTTCTGATCCGAAAACACAAACACCGGACCTGCGTGCCGTGACAGCATTCTTAGTCGCAGCATTCGGCATTTGACTTGTGTCCCAGGTCCTTAGTCATGATGATGTTAGTCATGATCGATAAATTCAGGTCAGCAGCAGTGTTTCGGATCGAGCTATTCTTTTTTACGACGAACCCGCTCCCTCGCCATCTTTATGGTTGCTGGTGTCCTCTCGTCGAACGCGGTTGTCCGGATCTTGTACGGTCATTGGTCGAGCCCTTCTCCCGGTACTGACGGATGATGTTATAATTGGCATTCGGCTTGATCAAGAGTGATTTCAACGCGTCAGAATATGTCACCAGGTGGCTCACCTCACCTCACCTTTATAATGATATCGCGGAACTGCCTCATGGTGTGTAGTAAAGCAATAACAAAATACAGTTACTTGAAATTTCTTGCGTTATCAAGCATATATCTGGAGCTAAAGATGACACCAATGCCAATTCATAGAATGTGCATATGGTGCGCTCCTACACAACATAGAAAAGTTGTATTCAAACTTATTGAACACCCTGTAAGTTATGCAGTTATACCTTTCTTATGGTTTGGTATATGTTGCATCATGTGTTATATTTCTAGTATATATAATGAAACTGGAGTTAATTTTATTTAGAAGTAATCACAATAAGTGTGAAAGTACAACAGGGTTTTTAACGTTTTAAAATTTTTAATTTAAAGCTGGTAAATAAAGTTTTACAAGTTTACAAGTTGCAAATATATGCTCATAGATCTTCTCATTATGCGCACATGCTTGATTGCATATGCAGTCCGCATATTAATGATGAATGAAGTAGAGAAAAAACTCCCCAAACGTGATAAGTCTATGATGAAACTTTTCTACCCACTGTGGTGTGTTACTCCGTTTGTGTGACAGCTATCAGCTTCAGCAACCAACAGATGTCGGAAGGGATAACTCATTCTGAGTTCCCTGTTTCCCGGTCTTCCATCTTGTTTCTGCCATTCTCTTTTAGCAATGCAAACCGTAGTCGCAACATTACCACATGCGATACACCATCACCTCTGTGTGCAGCAGAACTTCAATGATCCTTTTCGTTTTTCTCTTCTGCTATCAGCTTCTTTTTTGCTGCCCCATACAACACGTTTTCTCCTGTGGTATGGTATCATAAAATGACGAAGGGAAGACAGGGAACGTGTAATGATGGTGGCTATAAAATTTCTGGCCCATGTCAACAGCAATAAGAGGCAAGGAGAAAAAAAGAGATTGGGTGCTGGTTCGATGCTTTTCATTGTGTTCTTAGCAAATGAAAATATTCATCCACCCGTGTACCCTTAACGGGGCATGCAGAGTGTAAGTTTAATCGAGAAAATGGTTGCGAAAAGAACACAGCAGAACCCTTCGGTGCTTTTAATTTCCTAGTGTGGTTGGTGTGATTAAGGAAAAACGGGGGGATATTTTACTAGTTTCAATTTTAAAAATTACTCCACAACAAGATCGAGGTTCTTCAAACCTTCAAACCAAAGCTCAAACTCTTGCGTTGCGTTCTTCAGCATCTTGTTTGGGCTGGCAAATGGCTATACGTCTGTAGAGATTAAAAATTGCGACCGTATGACGTATCGTTCTGAGCCTCCTCTCGATGCGGCAATTAACCGGAAAAAGGGAACAAAAGGAACCGTGAATGCTTTTAACACAGCAGCACAGTCGATGGATGCGTACATGAATGGGAATATGTCTCTTTGTAGAGAGTCTCCGTACGAATCTTTTCCGCATCTCGTTCGTTTTTATTACTTAACACAGCAAAAAGGCCCGTTGTGCGAGAAATTTGATTCTTTCTCTCTGATCGATTCTTAAAATATCCGTTAGCGATGGTTTCCTTTGAAGAGGTATTTTTCGTTTCTTTGTTTTCTTTCGAAAGATGAAGTCCTTTTGCGAAATGTGAAGAGAGTGGATGAAATTCCTTTCGTTACTGGCATTGTTAGATTTTTTAAAAAGAATCTAAGGTTTTTTTTTACTTTTTCTTCGTTTTGAGGAGAATATTTCGTCAGTTCCATTCATTCATTATTTTTGTTAAGCAGAATTTATTACCCTTGAACTGAGTTACATCTTTTCAATGTTTTTGTTTGGTTATTTGCGATACAAACTAGCTCTCGTAATCTGCTTTTTAAAATCGTTCGATACGCACGACAAGTGACGAACCCTACTTTTTTGTACTTGCACTACCAATTTCCACCCCGGTTTGTAACTGTGACATTGGAATTCTTTCGCGCATTTTGCGCACACGACAGCACTAAACCTCACCAATAACAGTATGCGTGTGTGCAGCTTGTGGCACATGTTTACTTGCAGTACAGTACAACAAAAAACCCAAAAATTTGCTTCCTTGATAACAGACGACGAACCCTCTGCATCTCCACTAAGGCTGCTACCCTCTTTGAGTGCGTGTGACGACTTGGGGGGGAAAAAAAAGAAAGCCGCTTCCCTTCTCGAAAAAGAAAGCCCAAAATTTAACCTGTTGCGAAGCGTTTTTGTTTCGTGTGTGCGTGTAGTTTGCGAAGGGTTTGCAGCTTTTCGAGCCTCCGCGTTGTGTGCGTTTGTTCCGGTTTTTGCTGAGGTTGCATTCCGATTGTGTATTATTTACTGGTTTTCTTCGCTTCTTTGATTGTTTGCCCACAACCAGCGAGAAAAAGTATTATTAGTGTGCGCGTCGGTTGAGGAAGGACAGCCTTTCGCGAACGACCTTCGGGGTGAGTTTTACAGCCCCAAAAATTGAATGTTTCCCCTTTTTGGTGGCTTTTTTTTCTTCTCTCGTTTCCGATTGCTTCCACCGGCCGCTCAACAGGTGAAGGTGTTGTTTAACTCCTCAAGCTTTTGTTTCGCCGGTGGTTTATGGCTTTGTTTTGTCTGGTTGGTTAATTTTCTTGCGCGTTTGGGTGGCTCCAACGTTTACTTTTCCTTTTTTCTGGTTTCTTTTGGGTAATCTTATGTCCGCGGTAAGGCTCTCGGTGATGAAGGAAAGTTTAATCAAACTTCTCGCATATGTTGGTGCAAAATACAATAAAGAAACCATCCCATATATGGCACTCCAAAGTGCGCCCTGGTAAAGGTTACACTTTCGTTGCAAAGGTTGAGCATCATCCTGCGCTACTTACAGCATTTGGACGATGGCTGATCACGATGGGTGCGCAATAAAAAGGGAGTGTACGACCGGTGCGCGGGCTTATTGCGAGGCCGGCCATAAATCTCCAAACACCACTCCAGCGTCAATGGGGATGAATTGTCAGGGAATGGTTCGCAGCAGGGAGAGAACGCTTGTAATAAGGGATCGGCATTGTAAAATGACGCACTGTTG
The DNA here is from genome assembly GCA_002091835.1 of Anopheles maculatus. Taxonomy (NCBI): domain Eukaryota; kingdom Metazoa; phylum Arthropoda; class Insecta; order Diptera; family Culicidae; genus Anopheles; species Anopheles maculatus. The sequence goes on from KZ061654.1 coordinate 49,182, forward strand.
AGAGTTCTTTCGAGATTGCGAAATTGAACGGAACATGTCTCTGTTGAAGGTTCTTGTCGTCCAAGTGACGATCCGACGTGTAAACTTCGCCACATGTGTTTCCATGTGTTCCATGGTAAAACCAGTGGAAAATACCAACGCCGAGAACGCTGCTTCGGGCACAGGGATATTAAGAAATAATCGAATTTTGTACTCATTCAAATAGGCAACACCCATTTATACTACAGGCACGAATAGGAAATTGACTTTAAGCATGCTCAATTTGCCCATTAAATTCTAGCGTCCCCGAAATGATCTGCACGTGTCGCAGTTTATACACATTTTTTTGTTTGGTCTTAATACGGGGTGGATTGTTGTCCTGCGGCTAGTTTATGTCCGGAAATGGCCGGAAAAGAAGGTGGATAGCAGGGTTGCCTATTATCGGCTAGAATCTTGTTATTCTCTTCCCACCAAAATGGTAACGAGCGATGCATACGCTATGGGACTCTTTCGTACGCCGCGATAGCACAATGTAAACATCACTTTTACACGCTTCCCTTGCGTTGAAGTTTTCTATCGAACTTCGGTAAGAATTGAGGGTGTCATCGTTGCTAGCGAGGGTGATAAACGGTTCTTGAAGGTTAGGGGATGTTTAGCTATTTGCCAAATAAATACTTTGTCGGTTTGCTGATAGGATTTTATTAGAATTCCTCAGACTTTTGGAAGAAATAAATGGGTATCCCTTGAAGGTAATGAATGGACATTAAACTTATTTACTCTATTATCCTAATAAGTTTGGTTAATTTAGAGCAAGGATAAAGTCATTCATCTTGCTACAATGTTTTTTTTGTTAGGCTATCCTTATCTAGATAAGACTTTACCTAAACCAAATAAGGATAATTGCGCTTCTCCCGATAAGGGGTTCCAATATCGTTGCATTTGAATTTTAAATTAATTCACTATCTTTCTACGCTGTAAGCTCTTCATTAAGTTCCCTCTCACCCTGACGCCAGGATCCGGTTTGGATACACTGTGCGTTATCTGTGGCGCCCCACGAACCTTCATCACAGGCGTCCAACATGTCCAAAATATGCGACACCTTATGATTTGATGTCTCTCGAGGTTCGCTTTTATCGATCGTCTCCTCCCTTCGAAGCAACAAGACGATTGATCACTGACTCCAATTGCAATCAATCATGCGCAATCAATAACCTTCTACTTGGATTGCTTTGGGTGTTCGTTCCACAACCGTGCAGCGTAGTTTTCGCAAGGCCCTTGACACGATCATGCCCATTTAACGCACCCCATCCGATGGCTCGATTACCGGGGGGGGGCACACTGGGTGGGCATGGAAAGAGCGTAGCAATATGGTGAAAAATCATTTAAAGTGTACACTACATTTGGAGATAGCAAGTCTCGAGAGCAGTGCTTGATGGTGACAAACGACAATTAGCTATCGAGGAGGTACAGTTTGAGTAAAAGCAAGTCCTTCAAGCTTCAACACATTTCCTTATCAGTATTAGTTTCTTCAAGTGTGTACCATCGCCAATGCCATACGCGATACGGTTTGTGTGTATCTTGGTGTTTCAAACGGTGCACATCACATCATCACCAATGCCCGATAGAGTCGTTTGTGCAATATTGACCCGAGATATGTGTTGGACCGGAAACTTTCTGCACATGGTTCCTTCCGCTTCTGTTTTATCACATCAAACAGCTCTAAACACCAGATGTGTGTTTGGTGGCATATTTTGTTAAGGTTTTGACCACCGTTTGTTTTGTCTGGTTAGGTCCTAACTCTTTCGAAGTTGGTAAAGAGAAAGAGGTATCCTTTAGCAATATTTGGAAAGGATTCGCCCTTAAGGAGTATTATTGGTAAGACTTCTAGTGTTTGTTTGCGTTTTACTCAGAGTCAATTTAGTTCCTCTTTTTGTTGAACCAACCGGACAGCTGAAAGTTGTCCCGAAAAGAAAACATCGGAGATGGACAACATCTGTTTTTGCAATCGTAAACGTATATGGACTGAGGAGAAAAGGGTGACATTGGATAAGTCTGTTGCAGTGTCCAGATGATATCTGCCAGAAACGTGGTCGTGTAGGTAAGCTTTAAAATATTTGTTTTATGGATATATTGCCACCGACGATGGAATAAAGAAGTTCGGAATTGAGGCCAGGGTAAAATATTCGATTGCGATTTTGGTGATGTACAAGCTAGGGCCAGAAAATTATTAATCATGAGTTTCATCTGGCTCTTATGAAGTATTAAATTAAATTATATTGTATTTGAGATATAAAGTCTAAAATTAGACAATATGAGATTTATTTTTATTTTATTTAATGTAACAATATGAGATTTATGTCTTCAAAAGCTATTTAAAAGTAAATTTTTTGATATCAAATAGATTGAACTTCAATAGCAGGTAACTGGAGTCTTTTCCTAAAATTGTGTTTTAGCTGAGACAACATCTGCCCTCGTAATCTTCAACTAATTTATTTGTCGGTTATCAAGCTATCGTCTTTTGAAGTCTACAAGTCTCATGCAAAACACACTAACATTTATTGTTAGATTTTAATTCTCAATTTCTGATGCGGGCGCCGAAATTACCTATTTGTCTTCTTCACAATTAAAGTGGATCACTTTTTTCCGCGTATTCTGTAACATGTTTCGGTATGGCACCTCAACGCTGTTACACAAACTTTATTATTTCTCCCACAACCGACTGCCTGCGGGTTAGGGTGACGTGATGCCCAAGATATCATGTTCGCGGGCGCGCGCGCGCTCGCTGATGACGATGGTGATGATAATGCAAATCGATTCGCTACCGCCCAGAATGCTCCACATAAACCTACAGTCGGTCAACAGCGGAGAGCTCTGACGAGATGATGATGCCGAGGCTGCTGCGGCTACCGATCACCGCGTGCACTCGCGGTAGTTCCGTGTGTCGCCATTATGCAACTGCCGCAGTTTTTCGCAATTAAGTCTCTTCTCCAGCTTGGTGTGAGCTGAGCTGTGTGTGTGTCTGTTACCGTGTATGCGCCTCGTGGGGTGACGGCTGATGACTGCGAGCCGTGGCAGCCGGCAACTCATTTTACGGTTGTTTGTTGCTTATCGACAAGCTACCTGGCTTTTTTAAGTTTTGGAGCGTTGTAATGTCGCACGACCGGTGTCTGCCACGGGCAGAAACTCATGCAAACATCATTCATCCATCAATTCCCTAGCATGATGGCGAGAGAGTTTGGAGGCTGCAGGAAAAATGTGATTAACTGTGTGGTGTACACCGGTGCAAATAATTATATGCCGTGGTGTGGTAGCTGTAGCAGCAGAAGGCGGTAGTGCCACTCAGGAAGGGGCGGTGGTGTGCACGCCTTGCACATAATATATTGCGCAGCTCCGAAAAAGGGAACCTTACAATGCACGTTTGTGTAACTGTGCGAGCCCCACTGTTGTTGGTCTTACCTAGGCGGTGTCATATTTTGTAGTTTTACATCGTTATCTGACAAATTACGGCCAATTTCCCGTTGACAATCGCTTTTGGGGTGTATCGGGGACGATCGTCAGCGTTGTTCGATCAATCGCATCGGACATCTGTTACGAGAGTTCCTGCGGTGACGAAAGCGTAACTATAGCATGCAATACTTATTTTTGTAAAATATCTTCTTGGTTTGGAGAATACCTCTATAACCAAGAGACAAGAGTATCTAATAACTATGCAAAAACTTGTGCTCTCCATGAAGTTGTTCAATATAAAACGTACAGTAAACATCGTATTCTTCATCGCCACCATTCTGGATTGTAAACAAAACATAAAATTCAAATTAATCCTAATAATATCATCCGTTTCCGCTTACCAACTGTTACTCTGGTGCGCCGAGAAACCAATAATAAAATTCAAAATATTTGATTGGTTTGCCCACCTAGGTTGATTTCATGCATCATTAGACGCCGTAGCAAAATTAGATGCCAGTTTAGCTTGTTTTAAATGTGTTCGACATTTTTTTTTTTCCACCAATGCTCGTCTAGCTCCACTGCAGATCGTGGAACGATCAGAGCAATAAAATACACGCTTCAAGTGCAACCTTTTGCCTTCCAAGTCCGCTGTCGTGTTTTTTTTGGTTTCTGAAAGCGCGCGCGCGCGTCCTGTCTGTCGTCTGTTACCCCGATGTTGCCGGGTTTTCGTTTTGTGTTATTCTCTTTTTCCGCTTGATTGAGCACGCTCGGTGACTGCGCTGGACCTGCTCGCATCGCACATGCACACAGGTGCAACTGGGACGTATGCTGCTGCTGCATATACCGGAATTCAAATTGTACTGCACTGCCGACAGCGGTTCTTTTGCTGTGCATAAATGGTTCCCGCGAGAGAATGAAAACAACCAACGACACATGGACCCGGTGCTTGTGATATGAACATATACGCCATATCCACATGTGGGGTGTACTATCGTGGAAAAGAATAGGTAGCGAGAGCGAGTAGAGAGAAGAACAATACACGTTTTTCGATTGTGACTATGAAGTGGCTTCGGATGTAACCAGAAATAACATGTTTTTTTGGACAATCTTTTTTTAATGCTTTAAGGCATATGATCCTTGGAGGCAATTTGTTTTTAACCTTTAGCTGTTTTTATTGTACTGTTTTTTTGTATAACTGACTTATGTTTTTTGTTTCTCTCTCTTTTATTACAGGTAAGTCGCCAGTACACTTTGCATGTATCATAGAACCAGAGCTTCCTCCGTCCATTATCCGATCGCTAAGAAGACCAAGGTAATGTGTTTTGTCTTTGTTTTTTTTTGTGTGTGTCTTAGCTTGTGAGATTTATTTATCTCTTCTTCTTCTTCTATGTTGTTGTACTGATTGGTCTTTTTATTGCTGTTATTGTAGTGTTCTGTCTTTCCCTTTACTTTTCATTTTTTTACTTAAATGTTCTCTCATGTGTGCGAATCTTGGTTCATGTTTTCTTATCTTTTTCTAGTTTTAAAGTTTTTTGTTGTATTATTTAGTTTTATACGTTATTTATAACGTGTTTTTTCATAAATTTTTTATTATTTTTTTAATTTTTCTTTTATTATTCATGCCTTTAATCTGTTATTTTCTTAACTTGTTTGTTCTTCTGTAGTGAAGTGTAGTGTAGTAAGAAAAACTCGTCTCTATGAAACTCTACTAAACTGAATAAATTACAACATTAGTACGAAGAATTCAACACATTGAAACATTTGCTGATAATGAACGTATGAAAGCTGTTTCATTGATAACGTTCAAAACGTCTAACTGCATCTGTTTCCGTTGAACGTTTCAAGTGCAAATATAAAACGAAAAAGACACTAAAGAGAATTTGTGCACACTCCTTATCTGTTATGTTTGTTTATGTTTTTTTTTTGTGCCGGAAATTACTTTCAAACACAATTTCCAAATTTGTTAACGGAATGTATTGTACAGAGCACGGATGCAAAACTCTGTTTGGCGTTTGTCAAATTCCGAAATCGCACTAATTGAAGTTCGTGACCTTTCGATTGTGCGCGCGCGCTGTTCAATGGTGCCGTTGTGCACGAATTTGCGAATTGCCGCCAAAGTAAGAAGCCGCTCGATTTTGTCTTCTGAAAGCTGCTCATTTTTCTGCCCAAGCGTTCCAATATGTTTAGAGTTGCCGCATTAGAAAGCGCGTGTTTACTTCTTTGTTGACGGAACGCCGGATTCTACGGCGGGGAAAGTAAATGCGAAAAATGCTTTCCTACATGCCGGCGTGGTAACCGGAGCATATGACAAATTTTCTGTGTGTATTTTTGTTCGTAACAAGCCAGTGTACCGCGTAAGATTTGCCCGGCATTTCCGGTTAAGTACATTTCCTGGAACACAGAAGCACAGAAAACTTGTCGCAACCGAGAGGAGAAGAGAATCGGAAGAACAAGAAAAGCGAAACAGCGAAAGACGGGGATATTGAATGGCAAGCAGGCAGAGACCGGCAAACTCTATAAACTTCCTTTTTATGCTTCATCTCGAACCACAAAACCTCTTCCTGTGTAAACCGCATACGGTCGGTTGCATTCCAAAACCCTTTCGCGCATAGGCTTCGGTGCGAAAATATTAAAAAAGAAACAACAAGTTTTTGCACTGCAACGAGAGGCAACCACACACTGTCGGAATTTGACAATTTTATGGGCTGTGACTCTCTACTTATTGATGGAGTCTTTTTTTTTTATTAAATCTCCCCTTTGGGGCGTTGGAATCCGGCGCGAAAGTGTAAATCGACCGGTCGAGATTGTGATGCGCAAATAACAAAAAGCTGCTGGCATTCAATCTGTTGTAGGCACGATTAAAAGAGATGCGGGCCCTTTTTGTTTAGTATAGTTCGGGGTCGGTAAAGATCAACCAGCCCGCGAACTTGAGAAGTTGGCGGTTCTGTGTGTAGCCCATGGGCGGCCGGATGATGCATCTCTTCTCTCGCTTTACTCTCACTTAAAGCTGTGGTGGGATGCGTGTGTTTGTGTTTGCGCTAAAGAAAACATAAAATCCCCAGCATCCAGACCGACAGCCGACCGACTCTGTTTATATCCCGGTGCTGCCGGGAGTTCTGATGCGCTTGCGGTTTAATTCCAGCCTGGGGTGTGCGATCTTCTTGGGCGCTTTTAGTTGTGCGGGGCCTGTGCTTGTGTGTTGCAAAGTGCGTTTCACTTTCGCAATCAAAACCCATCCACCGGATGTGTGTGTGTGTGTGGTATATCCACGCGTTTATAGACGAGCCGAGGAGTTTATTGGTGTGTGGGCTCTGTCGGCTCTTTCGGGGAGAGAGCCGCCAAGTCATCGTTATTATTTTAATGATCGCAATCGAAAACGAAGCCTTTACCGATTCGGAATCGGTTGTTCTTTCCGGTGTTAAAAATCATGGCCGGTGAATTGTTGTTCGGCAGTATCCGGGTGGAATTTATATGGGATGAAAAGAGTGTAAAGCGCTTCTTGGTAAAGCCGTAAATCAAATGTGTGGATCTCATGCAGAACTAAACGAACATGGTTCTATATTGTTCGGGAGTCGTTGTTTGGGGAGTTTTATAAATAAGTATGCATTCCTTTTTGCTCATTATATTCACGCAAGAAAAGAAGTGTCGTTTTTATTGCGATTTTCGCCCATCAATTCCTGTTTTAATTTTGAAGAATTGCAAATCTTTGTGTGTTATCGCTGGACGTATGACAGCTGTTGCTTATCAAGGCATGCATTATTTGTAAAGATCAAACGAAATTGAACGAAGAAACCGTGCATGTCTCTATATGTTGTGCTTTAATTATCAGCAAAGTAATTCTACGAGGAGACTTCTTTAATTTTCCTCAAATTATTTATTGGCCATAGACTATGTTATTCTTCTACGCTCCTTGCAAACATTTTTTCTGTCTGAAGTAGTGTGTGTCGAGTCTCCTGAACTACACTTAGCTAAGACAGAACTTTAAGCTTTTAAATTGCTGTTGAAAGTTTTTCATCATCTGTGAAGAGGAGCCGTTGTCTAGCAGGATGACAGCAATACTTAAGCTTCTTCTCATCGTCCTCGAGAACGACGGCCGGTGACGAAAAACGTCACGTAATAACGTTTGCATCCTGTGTGTGTCTAAAAACCGACTTCTTCCACACCGGATCTGGCGTTTAATTTCGCCTCACTTTTCAACACGACGTCGTCCCGAATACAGTCCCTTTTTCCGGGTTGCTTTTCATCAGACTTTCGCCACGTTTTCCTTCGAACGATCCGGGCGCGCACACACACACACCTAAATGACGTTGGCCTGGACGACGATGATGAACTAACACCATCCGGTTGCTTTTGCTCTCGGTAGATGCGTGTGTGGTAAAGAAGTAGAACTTTACCCTCTGGGGACTGGCTGGCTGGCTGGTTGGAGCAATACATAGACACAACTGGACCTCGGGTTAAAATGCATTCGCAGTTTAATGGCTTTTGCCGACTAATTACGGGAATGCGAAAATTCTCACGTTCCGGTGCTGTTGATGTGTGTCGGTTGCAGGATCTGGAGTTGCTTTTTGCTTTCCGTCTTTCTTGAAACTTCTTCTGAGGGATGCTCCGATGCATCACGGAGCGGTGCAGCAAGACAGCAGAAGTATCATTAGTGGATGTTGCTGACATCCTGCAAAAACAGCGCAAAGAAACAGGATGGGGGAGGTAGGGTCGGTGTTGGTAAACGGTGGCAAACTTTAGGACTTTAAGTTTTCTTCTTCTCTTTCCCGTTTCCCGTTTTGGGGCTTAAATTTAACGAGGTTGAGTTGAGTTGTTTTTTTTTCGATGTCTCGTTCTGCGTTCAACGAATATTATCTTATGAATGGTTGAGCAGATCGTGAATGGAAGGTATAAAAGTTGGAATGAATTTTGGCGCATCTCCAAAAATCGTTGTTCTTGAGGAAGACCGTTTGCTGCTACCGTAAGGTTTAGCGATGTCTACTGCAGAAGACCTAATGTGTTCGTTCTGCTGCTTACGACACAGCTCGACATTATGAATTTGCGTTGCAAAAGTTGTCGCAAATACCTTTCCCAAAGTTTCTACTAACCCTTTAGTGTTTGTGAACAAATATTTACATTTTATACAACTCACAATATCTCAAAAAATCTTTATCTGGGAAAGATCTGGCAATGATCCTCATCTCACAATCGAGCACAGAAGCACAGATCGTCGGTTGGATGAGTCATAACGTTAGAATGCGTATCAGGAAAGGATTAATCTCTCTGGGAGGTATTCGCGAAGCCTGATTTTAGCGATGCACAGAAGCACACAACACCAGACATTGAGAAGTGTTAAGTCGATTAAGTAAAATAAAGCCTCAAACGGAAATAGGTTCCGAGTTTTTTCGATGACAAGTTATTTTGTTCTCATTTTAAATCTTTTCTCAAATTAGATTCGAGCTTGAGAGCATTTACTGAGTGTTCTATTTGACTGACCTCTAATGACTTAGACAACATCCTACGAAACTCGATTCTAGTGACGTATTCTATGCTCCTGGCGGCACACATGATACGCTCCTTAATCTTGACACATATCAGGCAGAATGTGCGTTTTGCAACGCATTGTTTATGCGTTCCGATTATGTCAAAATAATCCATCGCCTTATGCGCTGATAATTTTGCAAATGCAAACGGAAAACAGCACCTACATCAATCAGTTCCTCCGACCAGACATTCGCTATGCTGCCCTTGACAGTAGGGAGAAGATTAATCGGCTGCAATGTTCCACGAATGCGGTCCGTTTTGTTAACAGAAAATTGTTTCATTCATTAAGCTGTGAGCTATGGTGAGCTGTTAAGAGAAAGACAGCAACTGAATAAAACCCTGAAATGGCTAATTGTTTTAAATTTATGGTGGCTTCCCCTTCTTGGACCCCAGGCCACCAGTCGGATGATGATACTGTTGATGATTTGTTTGATTTAGATGCAGTGTACACTGTCAGACGGCAGTTGCATTTCTAGCGATGTACACAGTTGCTGATGTTGTGTGGGGAGATTTTCTTTTACTAGGTCCACCACAACGACGTATGTAAGGCCTCCTCTTATCTTTGCGCTCATTAGAGATAGGGTTAACCATCATGTTTCATGCTTGATGAGTTATGCGTGTGAAGGAAAGGGAAATTATTCAACTGTCGTCATCGAGTGATTTGTGTGGCTCTGTGTGACGTTGTCTAAGCC
>KZ061654.1:60520-125421 GCA_002091835.1 Anopheles maculatus
GTTTTAGCTGAGACAACATCTGCCCTCGTAATCTTCAACTAATTTATTTGTCGGTTATCAAGCTATCGTCTTTTGAAGTCTACAAGTCTCATGCAAAACACACTAACATTTATTGTTAGATTTTAATTCTCAATTTCTGATGCGGGCGCCGAAATTACCTATTTGTCTTCTTCACAATTGAAGTGGATCACTTTTTTCCGCGTATTCTGTAACATGTTTCGGTATGGCACCTCAACGCTGTTACACAAACTTTATTATTTCTCCCACAACCGACTGCCTGCGGGTTAGGGTGACGTGATGCCCAAGATATCATGTTCGCGGGCGCGCGCGCGCTCGCTGATGACGATGGTGATGATAATGCAAATCGATTCGCTACCGCCCAGAATGCTCCACATAAACCTACAGACGGTCAACAGCGGAGAGCTCCGACGAGATGATGATGCCGAGGCTGCTGCGGCTACCGATCACCGCGTGCACTCGCGGTAGTTCCGTGTGTCGCCATTATGCAACTGCCGCAGTTTTTCGCAATTAAGTCTCTTCTCCAGCTTGGTGTGAGCTGAGCTGTGTGTGTGTCTGTTACCGTGTATGCGCCTCGTGGGGTGACGGCTGATGACTGCGAGCCGTGGCAGCCGGCAACTCATTTTACGGTTGTTTGTTGCTTATCGACAAGCTACCTGGCTTTTTTAAGTTTTGGAGCGTTGTAATGTCGCACGACCGGTGTCTGCCACGGGCAGAAACTCATGCAAACATCATTCATCCATCAATTCCCTAGCATGATGGCGAGAGAGTTTGGAGGCTGCAGGAAAAATGTGATTAACTGTGTGGTGTACACCGGTGCAAATAATTATATGCCGTGGTGTGGTAGCTGTAGCAGCAGAAGGCGGTAGTGCCACTCAGGAAGGGGCGGTGGTGTGCACGCCTTGCACATAATATATTGCGCAGCTCCGAAAAAGGGAACCTTACAATGCACGTTTGTGTAACTGTGCGAGCACCACTGTTGTTGGTCTTACCTAGGCGGTGTCATATTTTGTAGTTTTACATCGTTATCTGACAAATTACGGCCAATTTCCCGTTGACAATCGCTTTTGGGGTGTATCGGGGACGATTGTCAGCGTTGTTCGATCAATCGCATGGGACATCTGTTACGAGAGTTCCTGCGGTGATGAAAGCGTAACTATAGCAAGCAATACTTATTTTTGTAAAATATCTTCTTGGTTTGGAGAATATCTCTATAACCAAGGGACAAGAGTATCTAATAACTATGCAAAAACTTGTGCTCTCCATGAAGTTGTTCAATATAAAACGTACAGTAAACATCGTATTCTTCATCGTCACCGTTCTGGATTGTAAACAAAACATAAAATTCAAATTAATCCTAATATTATCATCCGTTTCCGCTTGCCAACTGTTACTCTGGTGCGCCGAGAAACCAATAATAAAATTCAAAATATTTGATTGGTTTGCCCACCTAGGTTGATTTCATGCATCATTAGACGCCGTAGCAAAATTAGATGCCAGTTTAGCTTGTTTTAAATGTGTTCGACATTTTTTCTCCACCAATGCTCGTCTAGCTCCACTGCAGATCGTGGAACGATCAGAGCAATAAAATACACGCTTCAAGTGCAACCTTTTGCCTTCCAAGTCCGCTGTCGTGTTTTTTTTGGTTTCTGAAAGCGCGCGCGCGCGCGTCCTGCCTGTCGTCTGTTACCCCGATGTTGCTGGGTTTTCGTTTTGTGTTATTCTCTTTTTCCGCTTGATTGAGCACGCTCGGTGACTGCGCTGGACCTGCTCGCATCGCACATGCACACAGGTGCAACTGGAACGTATGCTGCTGCTGCATATACCGGAATTCAAATTGCACTGCACTGCCGACAGTCGTTCTTTGGCTGTGCATAAATGGTTCCCGCGAGAGAATGAAAACAACCAACGACACATGGACCCGGTGCTTCTGATATGAACATATACACCATATCCAGATGTGGGGTGTACTATCGTGGAAAAGAATGGGTAGCGAGAGCGAGTAGAGAGAAGAACAATACACGTTTTTCGATTGTGACTATGAAGTGGCTTCGGATGTAACCAGAAATAACATGTTTTTTTTTTGACAATCTTTTTTAATGCTTTTAGGCATATGATTCTTGGGGGGAATTTGTTTTTAACCTTTAGCTGTTTTTATCTGTTTTTATTGTACTGTTTTTATCAACACTGGCTGATGTTTTTGTTTGTTTGTTTCTCTCTCTTTTATTACAGGTAAGTCGCCAGTACACTTTGCATGTATCATAGAACCAGAGCTTCCTCCGTCCATTATCCGATCGCTAAGAAGACCAAGGTAATGTGTTTTGTCTTTGTTTTTTTTTGTGTGTGTCTTAGCTTGTGAGATTTCTTTATCTCTTCTTCTCCTTCTATGTTGTTGTTCTGATTGGTCTTTTTATTGCTGTTATTGTAGTGTTCTGTCTTTCCCTTTACTTTTCATTTTTTATTTAAATTTTTTCTCATGTGTGCGAATCTTGGTTCATGTTTTCTTATCTTTTTCTTGTTTTAAAGTTTGTTTGTTGTATTATTTAGTTTTATACGTGATTTAAACTGTGTTTTTTCTCAAAATTTTTTTTATCTTTTATTATTCATGCCTTTGATTTGTTTATGTAAGATTCCTTATAAAGCTTGATTTTCTTAACTTTTTTGTTCTTCTGCTGTGTTAAATAAGAAAACATCGTCTCTATGAAACTACATTGAAACATTTGCTGATAATGAACGTATGAAAGCTGTTTCATTGATAACGTTCAAAACGTCTAACTGCATCTGTTTCCGTTTAACGTTTCAAGTGCAAATATAAAGCAAAAAAGAAACTAAAGAGAATTTGTGCACACTCCTTATCTGTTATGTTTGTTTATGTTTTTTTTTTGTGCCGGAAATTACTTTCAAACACAATTTCCAAATTTGTTAACGGAATGTATTGTACAGAGCACGGATGCAAAACTCTGTTTGGCGTTTGTCAAATTCCGAAATCGCACTAATTGAAGTTCGTGACCTTTCGATTGTGCGCGCGCGCTGTTCAATGGTGCCGTTGTGCACGAATTTGCGAATTGCCGCCAAAGTAAGAAGCCGCTCGGTTTTGTCTTCTGAAAGCTGCTCATTTTTCTACCCAAGCGTACCAATATGTTTAGAGTTGCCGCATTAGAAAGCGCGTGTTTACTTCTTTGTTGACGGAACCCCGGATTCTACGGCGGGGAAAGTAAATGCGTTAAAATGCTTTCCTACATTAAAGTAAATGCGAAAAATGCTTTCCTACATGCCGGCGTGGTAACCGGAGCATATGACAAATTTTCTGTGTGTATTTTTGTTCGTAACAAGCCAGTGTACCGCGTAAGATTTGCCCGGCATTTCCGGTTAAGTACATTTCCTGGAACACAGAAGCACAGAAAACTTGTCGCAACCGAGAGGAGAAGAGAATCGGAAGAACAAGAAAAGCGAAACAGCGAAAGACGGGGATATTGAATGGCAAGCAGGCAGAGACCGGCAAACTCTATAAACTTCCTTTTTATGCTTCATCTCGAACCACAAAACCTCTTCCTGTGTAAACCGCATACGGTCGGTTGCATTCCAAAACCCTTTCGCGCATAGGCTTCGGTGCGAAAATATTAAAAAAGAAACAACAAGTTTTTGCACTGCAACGAGAGGCAACCACACACTGTCGGAATTTGACAATTTTATGGGCTGTGACTCTCTACTTATTGATGGAGTCTTTTTTTTTTATTAAATCTCCCCTTTGGGGCGTTGGAATCCGGCGCGAAAGTGTAAATCGACCGGTCGAGATTGTGATGCGCAAATAACAAAAAGCTGCTGGCATTCAATCTGTTGTAGGCACGATTAAAAGAGATGCGGGCCCTTTTTGTTTAGTATAGTTCGGGGTCGGTAAAGATCAACCAGCCCGCGAACTTGAGAAGTTGGCGGTTCTGTGTGTAGCCCATGGGCGGCCGGATGATGCATCTCTTCTCTCGCCTTACTCTCACTTAAAGCTGTGGTGGGATGCGTGTGTTTATGTTTGCGCTAAAGAAAACATAAAATCCCCAGCATCCAGACCGACAGCCGACCGACTATGTTTATATCCCGGTGCTGCCGGGAGTTCTGATGCGCTTGCGGTTTAATTCCAGCCTGGGGTGTGCGATCTTCTTGGGCGCTTTTAGTTGTGCGGGGCCTGTGCTTGTGTGTTGCAAAGTGCGTTTCACTTTCGCAATCAAAACCCATCCACCGGATGTGTGTGTGTGTGTGGTATATCCACGCGTTTATAGACGAGGAGTTTATTGGTGTGTGGGCTCTGTCGGCTCTTTCGGGGAGAGAGCCGCCAAGTCATCGTTATTATTTTAATGATCGCAATCGAAAACGAAGCCTTTACCGATTCGGAATCGGTTGTTCTTTCCGGTGTTAAAAATCATGGCCGGTGAATTGTTGTTCGGCAGTATCCGGGTGGAATTTATATGGGATGAAAAGAGTGTAAAGCGCTTCTTGGTAAAGCCGTAAATCAAATGTGTGGATCTCATGCAGAACTAAACGAACATGGTTCTATATTGTTTGGGAGTCGTTGTTTGGGGGGGGTTTTATAAATAAGTATGCATTCCTTTTTGCTTATTATATTCACGCAAGAAAAGAAGTGTCGTTTTTATTGCGATTTTCGCCCATCAATTCCTGTTTTAATTTTGAAGAATTGCAAATCTTTGTGTGTTATCGCTGGACGTATGACAGCTGTTGCTTATCAAGGCATGCATTATTTGTAAAGATCAAACGAAATTGAACGAAGAAACCGTGCATGTCTCTATATGTTGTGCTTTAATTATCAGCAAAGTAATTCTACGAGGAGACTTCTTTAATGTTCCTCAAATTATGTTTTGACCATAGACTATGTTATTCTTCTACGCTCCTTGCAAACATTTTTACTGTCTGAAGTAGTGTGTGTCGAGTCTCCTGAATTACACTTAGCTAAGACAGAACTTTAAGCTTTTAAATTGCTGTTGAAAGTTTTTCATCATCTGTGAAGAGGAGCCGTTGTCTAGCAGGATGACAGCAATACTTAAGCTTCTTCTCATCGTCCTCGAGAACGACGGCCGGTGACGAAAAACGTCACGTAATAACGTTTGCATCCTGTGTGTGTGTCTAAAAACCGACTTCTTCCACACCGGATCTGGCGTTTAATTTCGCCTCACTTTTCAACACGACGTCGTCCCGAATACAGTCCCTTTTTCCGGGTTGCTTTTCATCAGACTTTCGCCACGTTTTCCTTCGAACGATCTGGGCGCGCACACACACACACCTAAATGACGTTGGCCTGGACGACGATGATGAACTAACACCATCCGGTTGCTTTTGCTCTCGGTAGATGCGTGTGTGGTAAAGAAGTAGAACTTTACCCTCTGGGGACTGGCTGGCTGGCTGGTTGGAGCAATACATAGACACAACTGGACCTCGGGTTAAAATGCATTCGCAGTTTAATGGCTTTTGCCGACTAATTACGGGAATGCGAAAATTCTCACGTTCCGGTGCTGTTGATGTGTGTCGGTTGCAGGATCTGGAGTTGCTTTTTGCTTTCCGTCTTTCTTGAAACTTCTTCTGAGGGATGCTCCGATGCATCACGGAGCGGTGCAGCAAGACAGCAGAAGTATCATTAGTGGATGTTGCTGACATCCTGCAAAAACAGCGCAAAGAAACAGGATGGGGGAGGTAGGGTCGGTGTTGGTAAACGGTGGCAAACTTTAGGACTTTAAGTTTTCTTCTTCTCTTTCCCGTTTCCCGTTTTGGGGCTTAAATTTAACGAGGTTGAGTTGAGTTGTTTTTTTTTTTCGATGTCTCGTTCTGCGTTCAACGAATATTATCTTATGAATGGTCGAGCAGACCGTGAATGGAAGGTATAAAAGTTGGAATGAATTTTGGCGCATCTCCAAAAATCGTTGTTCTTGAGGAACACCGTTTGCTGCTACCGTTAGGTTTAGCGATGTCTACTGCAGAAGACCTAATGTGTTCGTTCTGCTGCTTACGACACAGCTCGACATTATGAATTTGCGTTGCAAAAGTTGTCGCAAATACCTTTCCCAAAGTTTCTACTAACCCTTTAGTGTTTGTGAACAAATATTTACATTTTATACAACTCACAATATCTCAAAAAATCTTTATCTGGGAAAGATCTGGCAATGATCCTCATCTCACAATCGAGCACAGAAGCACAGATCGTCGGTTGGATGAGTCATAACGTTAGAATGCGTATCAGGAAAGGATTAATCTCTCTGGGAGGTATTCGCGAAGCCTGATTTTAGCGATGCACAGAAGCACACAACACCAGACATTGAGAAGTGTTAAGTCGATTAAGTAAAATAAAGCCTCAAACGGAAATAGGTTCCGAGTTTTTTCGATGACAAGTTATTTTGTTCTCATTTTAAATCTTTTCTCAAATTAGATTCGAGCTTGAGAGCATTTACTGAGTGTTCTATTTGACTGACCTCTAATGACTTCGACAACATCCTACGAAGCTCGATTCTAGTGACGTATTCTATGCTCCTGGCGGCACACATGATACGCTCCTTAATCTTGACACATATCAGGCAGAATGTGCGTTTTGCAACGCATTGTTTATGCGTTCCGATTATGTCAAAATAATCCATCGCCTTATGCGCTGATAATTTTGCAAATGCAAACGGAGCACAGCACTATATCAATCAGTTCCTCCGACCAGACATTCGCTATGCTGCCCTTGACAGTAGGGAGAAGATTAATCGGCTGCAATGTTCCACGAATGCGGTCCGTTTTGTTAACAGAAAATTGTTTCATTCATTAAGCTGTGAGCTATGGTGAGCTGTTAAGAGAAAGACAGCAACTGAATAAAACCCTGAAATGGCTAATTGTTTTAAATTTATGGTGGCTTCCCCTTCTTGGACCCCAGGCCACCAGTCGGATGATGATACTGTTGATGATTTGTTTGATTTAGATGCAGTGTACACTGTCAGACGGCAGTTGCATTTCTAGCGATGTACACAGTTGCTGATGTTGTGTGGGGAGATTTTCTTTTACTAGGTCCACCACAACGACGTATGTAAGGCCTCCTCTTATCTTTGCGCTCATTAGAGATAGGGTTAACCATCATGTTTCATGCTTGATGAGTTATGCGTGTGAAGGAAAGGGAAATTATTCAACTGTCGTCATCGAGTGATTTGTGTGGCTCTGTGTGACGTTGTCTAAGCCATCTCACTACACGAAGAGTAAATTTCTCATCCGAGAGGATAGTCGTTGGGAAAACTCCCCAAACGAAGAACACGGTGGCGGTGAATGTAATCAAAACCCCCCCAACATCCATATTAAATGCGTATTTTATCAGAAGGAAAACGTTAACAATCATCCCCGCATCCCCTGATTGTTGTTGTTTTGGTGGTGCTGGTTCGCGGGTGGCTTAACTCCCGTCATCATCAAAAGAGCCCTATCGCAAAGCAATCGCAGCACAAGACGCGAAGCCAGTCAGTCTCGATTGGCGACACGAAATTGCCGCTCTGCTGCCCTGGTTGGAATTAATTGAAACCGGAAATGCTTAATTTAATGCTGACTGTGTGTGTGCTTCGTTCAACATGTTGCGATCTCTTTTCGTTCGCTTGGAGCGGTGGCGCATTTTCGGACGACTCCTCGTCGTGTTTCAATTTCTGATGATGATGGCTTTTCAACCAATACGTGAGCTCCCTTCGCCCTTCTCACTCCACCGTTCTACCAACACCTTTCTTCTATGGCCAGACAATTCGAAAGGAAATTTTAATAAAGCGAAAAACTGCAACAGATTTGATGGTCATCATGTACCCCATGCCGGGGTGAAGATGCGCTTACGAGTGCCCGAGTTGGGGAAAACGAAGAAGTGCCTGCTGTGGCACCTTCGGTGGGTGGTTGCGTCGCATAAAACTGTTGTGATTGATTTATGGGCTACAGTTTGTGATTTTTAATTGCCTGAGCTCCACTAGCTTCGGCGCTTGGTGGCCCTCGGTCCCAGCTAATGCATGCAGTTTTTAGAGCCCCAAGATGGAGAGATGTGGAAGCGTTTTTTGAAAGATGGCCACGTGCGGAAGGGCTTCATGGGCGGGTGTGTTGCGTGTTGCCGCAGGTTTCGTTTTCGCATTTCGAAGTATAATTTTAATTGTTTCCAACTTTACATCTAATGATGTTCGCCAACCCTTGATGGATTGGTAGTGTAAAAAGCGTTTCGAAAAAAGCACTTTTCCGCTTCGCCGGGGCCAGCTGAATTACAAATCATAGTTTTTGATGATGATTGTTGGAAATGGTGGCGCAAATTTGAATTTAGCTGCTGTGTGTGTGCGTTGATTTATTGGAGCCTTTTATGAAGCGTTTGAATAATGTTTTAATAGCCTAGGAGTTTCTTGGAGAGTTATTAAGAATTAACACAAATCTGTCATTTGTGTGTTGTCTGACATCTGAAAAATTGCGAAAATGTTAAACTCTGCCAATCTACCAGACATTTCTGGCATCTACTGGGTCTCATATACATGAATATCTGTCTAAATAACATTAAACAGCACGGGGAGCAATGAACTTGTCACAATTTCCATGCCAAACTGTTGGCAACCAATGTTCCTGATGTCTGGATGTTCCGCAAAGAACGGGTCCGTCGACAAAACGGGGCCACCCGGAACAGAATCGGACACCAACCACATAATTTTCGTTGACAGAACAAAACGAAAACGGGGAAAAAGGGTAGAGAACAATGTCGGAACGTGTGCTCCTGTACGAAACGCACGGTAGAGGAGAGAACAGAATGTGAGCTGTGCTACTGCTGCTGGATCGTAGCCAAAAAGGTGTGACTACTGCTGTCGTATATGTGGAAGAGGTTCGAACGGAGGTGCAGAATTAAATAGACAGGCATGTGTGTAAAATTTATGGCTGCGCGGAAACTATTCAGTGAATATGTCTGTGTATGCAACGTTCACACTATTCAATTTTGCGTTTGGTTGATTCTTCTTCCATTAGATTGAATTATATTTTACTCAAAATAAATTGTATGTTTTATTGTTTATATCTGTTGTTTACGAATCGAGTTTGTTTTCAAATAGTATTTAAATCGTTCTATTTCTCTTCCAATTGCTACGTTCATCACTTTTGACACGACTATACCGGTTGTTTGTTAATAGAAAAATGAAACTGTAGCAAAAAACACAAACGTTATGACAAACCATCAAACCCCACTACACTGCTGCTCCGTTGTTGACGGGATGAAATGACGCGTGTGCGCTGACTCGTGACCACGAAAAGTGAATCGAAGCGTGTTGCAAAGGCACATAATGCGTGATTTACGTTGCGCGCCATTGTATTAATTACGCTGGTTGAGGTTTGTGCGTTTTTTTTTCTTCTCTCCCGTTCACATTTGTTTCTCTTCGTTTAATTGTTCCATGTCAATCCCCATCAATTTCATAGGCTAGGATGTTCGGTACAAAGTATCCATCATGCACAGAGTTAATTTTCATATATTTGATATGTTTTTTTATGCGTAATTTCCATGTTTTTCATTTAGTCTTCTTGTGGCGTGTTTATGGCGCATGATTTTCATGTTTTTCTAAATTATTTTGTTAATTTTTATTTACTTGTTAGTTTGTGTTTTTTTCCCCGTGATATTTAGTACTGAGGACAAAATAATAGCAATAAGTATATCAAAAATGGATGTTGTGAGCTTTATTTGTTTGTCAAGAAAAGCAGCTTTTCTGCATTAGAAAGTGGTTTTAATTAGCACAACAGAAACAACAGCAAAAAAATAACTACAGAGAACGAAAAAAGGAATTAGATCGATTGACAAAATCAATATTTGTGCACACCTTCGAAGGTTAATCCTGTTGCTACTAGCTGTCATTTCAATGAAAGCTCAATCCATGACACGAAAAGGAACATAAAAAGCACACACATACACGTGCTAGTTTCTTTTTTATCTGCATTTCTCTTCGATTCGTACTGCTTCAGATAAACCGATTCGATGTTGTGTGCTTTTTTGAAGGTAACGTGTGGTGTGAGTGTTTTGGTGGCAGCAAGAGCTTTTTCTGCCGGCCGGGAGGAATGTACCACCCACCCACTCACTTCAATAAAATAGTGGGTGAGCTGAATTCATTAATAGAAATTGAGAGCGAAATGAAAGTGGTGCTGTGGTCTGTAACGAGTGGTAACGTACGGCTGGTGTGCATTTAACGGTTCGTTTGGCTATTTTTTTGTACTTTAGGTTTTTTTTTTTTGAAATAAAAGTAAACTACTTTTCCTTTTGTTTTTTTTTCTGTTCCTTGCCGGACCATTTTGTGAATGAAATTTCGTTGTGGATTGATTTGTATTTGTTGAGATTTCAAAGAAAGTATATTGCTTGTATTTAAATTTTAAAATACACCTTCAAATCTTACCGTAATACATGAAAGATTGAGATACTTTATTCACGTTCTTCCCTTACATAAAAGGGCATTTTATAATTATATTGTTTACCTTGTTCCGCAAGACAGTTTCGGTTTTGTAGCACTTAGAAGGTGTTGTATGCGGGATTGAACTGTCTTTCAGAAGTACACAGAGACACTCGGGTAACAGACATTCAACAGCCCGACCCGGTACACGACAGACGATCAAGATAGCAATTAAAGACGATCGGGGACGTGGTTGACACGTCGGTCCGTCGTCGCCCACACGGTGAGCGACATTTTTTTCTTCTTCAAAAGCGGCTTAGAGCTTGCCCAAGAGATGGTAGTGAGACGGATGCAAGTTTATTTTTACAATTTGCTCGCATCTTTTTCGTTGGAATAAATCTCCCCCCGTGTCATTCATGATTCATCTGCGCGCGTGCACGTTTGCGTTAAATTTATTCCGATTGTGTCGTTTTCTGGTGATGAATTAAAGCGCCGAAACAACAATGGTTTTCCACAAAAAAAAAAGAACGGAAAGCGGTCGATGGTGATGTGTGTTTCTTGGCGGAACAATAAACCCTATCGTCCGTTCTTGTTTGAGCGTGGCAAAACACAGCGGAGTGTTCTTTTAACGCCCATAAGAAACAGAAGAGAAACCCCAAACACGATTGAACAGTGTAAGCACAAATGTGACGAAAGTTAACATCTGGTTATTAGGGAAAATCCATAAACCATCGGAACTACTCGTTCCATGGGTTGAAAAATGTAAAAAGGGCCTCAAAAACCTCAAAAATCCAACCGAGAGTTTGTGGAAAGCATATGTGTTATGTAGAGAGGTTCTTTTGCTGAGGGAATTTCGGCTATCAGCTACTGACGCGTTACGTGCGGCACATAACACACAGCTAGCGCCTTTACCCATACTCTCGACACACAAACGAGTAGCGTTAATTTGCATAAAAATTCTTCAACAGAAAAAAAACGCTCCCATCAATGTTTTATTAGGACGGGATCGCCCAAAACACTCGAATGGTGTTTTTATTTGCCTTTTAAAATTCATTCGCTACTTCAACTCCAGGTATTGATTTACCCAAAGGTCCCGATGGTCATTCCTGGTGTGGGTTTACAAGTGCAGTTACACCATCCAAAGGTGGTACCATCGCATGGTATAGAATTAATTTGGCTCATCGCATAAGGTAACGGGGAAAGCTTTCATTTTGGCTTTTTTCCCCCAATGGATTCGCCTAGGAAAACTATTCCCTCAAAATTCTTTCCTAGAGCACCACTGACATTAATTTGTAGTCTCCGTTAATTGCGTCGTTCGTGGGGTGGTGCGTGTGTGAATGCGCGCTCGGTTCACTTTCGACCGATGAGGGCGTGCGGTATCGAATTAGATATGTATCTGTTCACATCTATCCATTAGAGCCTGTTTGGCTCTTTCATCGGCAGCCAACATTGACCACTTTGCTTTCATTTCGTGCAATGTGGTGTGAAGCTCATCATCAAGAAACAATGGCAAAATAGAGGAAGTGGTAAAGAATCACACACACGGGAGAGAAATATCCATGCTGGTCAAATGAAGTATGGATGAACACTTTTACAATGAAATAATGCGAGAACTCCTCACGTCTTCTTTTTTACCACGGGAAAGAAATATTCAAATGATTTGCGTATCGAGTTTTGTGTGGCCGGCCATGTTTCGCCATGCGGTGGCTCTCGCTAATGACTGTTTCGGTGTGTGTAGAAAATTCATGCTGGTTTAAATCTGCATTGAATGGGTGAAAAATGAATTCCTAGTGCCACACTCACTCACGCAGCGGAATAAAATGTGGTACAGTTGTAAAGGAAATTAACAAAGCTTTCTGACATAAAGATAAATGTCCGAAGATTTGTTTGGTTGGTTCATCGTCAGCTACTTATGCTTGCTTTTCAGTGGCATCTTCCCAGCAAGATGTGAACCAATCGCGAGGGTGGATGATGAAGGATTTCATAATCGCGCGACGTGTCTGTGGCTGTCGTCGCATCAGCCTAGTTCTTCATTTGCACAAGTTCACGCGCTACGATTAACGATCCGTGTGCGTTGCTGGTTAAAGGTTTCCCCCATTCCGTTAAGCTAAGTGGAGAATGATTAGCTTAATCTTTTCATGATAGTCAGCGTCAGATAGGAGGAAAGCGCGTGCAGGGCGGAAATGCTATGCATTTTTAATTGCACACGAGTGGAGCGGAGTGAGAAGGACGCATATACTAACGGGTTAGTTAGTAGCTTCGTTTAAGTAAACTTGTCGCCGGTCATCGTCGGTCATCGCGTACAGATTTCATCGTCTGCTTGTGTAAATATGCTATAACGAACGGAATTACGCAGAGCAAGCAGCAGGCATGAGGGCGACAGCGCTATAATGAAACAAAGTTTCACAACATTAATCCTCGCTCTCGCCCTTACTGATAATCTTGCAAGAAGGTCGAAGATGATCTACACGGTGCATCGTTCGTGTTATCACTAATTATGTAAAGTCGGTAATGGTATAGTCAGATGCTTGTTGTTTGTGGGGGATATTGTCTGTGCATAAGGTGATGGAGCATTTAATCGCTAGCTAACTGGTAGGACGCTTGCTACTGTATAATAGTAGTAATTTGAATTGTCTGATTAAAAGACTATGCTTGAAAAACTATATCAATTGCTTGAACTTATCATTTGATTAGTATTCTATTAGAATGTGTAACGATAACGTGGTTCTTATTGATCGATTTGCTTGAGTGAGGATCAGGAGGTCTGCTACGGAGGTTGGTAAACGTACTGCTTTGTATATGGTCGATCCTGGGTTCAATTCTACTTGACAGTTTTTGAATGAATGGTACCCCTTCCTTCTTAGCCTTTTTTCTGATCATGGGATGTTTCATTTGCAAAACATTCAATTTCAAAAAGCTTTAAAATAAACAATTCCACCATGTTTCTGCACTCTATCAACACATCGTCTAATTCGGACGAGTAAAATTAACATAAATCGTGATTAAAATGATTAAAAATGTATTCGAATATCAATACAATCATAGAGTCCATCTGCTGTGGGGTTCTCTTAAAATCTTTTAATGTACCGCGTTCCCTGTTTTTTAAGTGGATTTTCTTCCATTTTATGGCAAACATAATTTGCCGTATCTTAGCACGCTCGTCCAAAATAATAATCGCTTGAACACAGGCAGTAAATCTCTCTTCTGTTCACCTGTTTCCAAATGTATCGAAGATTGATTTGGGCATCAATAAAGTGTTTAGATTTAGTATTCCTGGTGCACTACTACTATTCAAACATAGGAGCAACGCAGAGCTCCGAGATTTACATAGAGAGCGTGGGGAGGGTCTGTTTTTTTAAAGATATTTTATTAATATTTGTTGACACAATCATGCGTGTAAAATGCTAATTAGTCCATAGAGAATGGCTTCACGCCGCGAAACACCATCTCGGTGTGTGACGTGGGTCTGATTGGTGTCGCAGCCACCATAAAAATGTCATCCCATAAAACGTGACCAGTTCGCCCTTAGACGTTTCGTTTGCCCTGTCTCACCACCCATCCTCCCTGCATGTAGTTCGGTGTTGTTTTGCGCCTCCAGGGTTCTCTAATCCCCTCGGATCGGACCGAACGGAAGGAGAACGTCGACGCGCGCATGTGGGTGAACGTATTTAGTGAACATATTGTGTCGTGAATCATCCATATCCCGGTCGAGGAAGTGCACGAGTCGCCCGGAATAACGAGATGATCGTCAAGTGGTAGCGTTTTGGAAGAGCGAAATGAAGCTTCATAAATATTACATTTAAATTTCTGCGTCATCTTGTTGTAGCCTTTGTCGTGTGTTGGGTATGGGGTGAATCACGATAATCTAAGGGGATCAATCGAGTCTGACATCATTTCGAAAGTGATTCGGGTTGAGTGACGTTTTTGAGAAGAGGTTTAGATTCTTGAAGCGCGCACAGCACAAGGGCTTGATGTTAAAGGTCACCCGACTCGAGACTTACTTGTTGAGTACATCCAAGTACTTTTACATGCACACACACAAGGGAAGTTGATCACTTCATTTGCAATTCATCTCGGTGAACTTGTCTAGAGTAGTGTCGCGTTATGAACTACTTGAATAGTTTTACGACCGAGAGAAATTGAAATAGACGGAAAAAAACATGTCGTAAATTCCACTATCAGCTGTATTTACAATAATATGTGATGTCTTCATGTGACTTGCGATTTCCTTGTCTTCCCACAGCATTGGCGTAATACTGTGTTCGTCAACGGCGAGTCTTTGAGTATATGTTTGTATATTTTCGCATGATTAGTGGAAGAAATAAAGGCTTTCGTTATCAAAATCGCGAATAGGCATAATCTATTCTATAACTGGAGCAACAAAACTACATTAATTCATTGCCTCTAGCTACGAAATTTAGTAAATTCTTGCACTAAACATAAATAAAAAAGCCAATAGCAGCCGCCACAGTTCGAATGCTGTGTGCCAATTTCATGGATTATTTGTTTTTCGCCCCCGAGCTATCGAGCTGGTTGGTTTCGCATTTCGGGCGGTAATCTTCCACTTAGTATGTCAATGTCAGAACCACACCACAATGCGACGGCTCAGACACTATATTGCGGCCGAAGGAATCGAGTGCGATCACGATGGAAATAAAAGACTAACGGTTTGATTGCATCATGTGGACTAGCGAGAAGGAAGAAAAAAGAGGAAAACTTTTCAATCGAAGGGTTTAGCCTCGAGCCGTCCATCAATGAGGAGTCAATGACTCGGTGTGGAAGCAAAAAAGGAAACAGGGAACCACTTTTCTATCCTGAGAAAACCGAAATTTGGTCTCTGCACGAAACCATGATGCTGATCGACTGTTGTGGAGGATCATCTCATCCTTTCACGAGAGCCGTTTTGGGTGTTATTGGATAATTATCATTATTTCGAAATGTTTCATCTTTTTCCGGTGTTTGGTGTGTGTTATGGTTAATTTTGTGGGATTTTTGTTTCTGCTGCGTACTCCTTTCGCTTTCAGTGTTGGGAAAGTTTGAAAAGTAAAGAAATTACATTGTCTGCACGCTATTGAATTTCACAACTAATTTTACCCTCTTCGTGTTTTTCTTCTTCTGAAGAACGATATTCGTTTTACGTTTGTTTCTATGAGTTGATTTAAAATTTAATATTTTCCAATAAGTTTATTTTAATCGATTATTTTATATGTATTTTTATAGTATTTTTTGTGTTTATTAATATTTATTTGTTTGCTTTGGTTTTGTTATTCTAAACTTCTTGATGCTTTTTAGAAATTTTATGGAATTGCTTTAGTTTCATAATAGTTGAATGGTCTTTAGTTTTATTTATTTTATGCTCATGTTATTTGTATCAAGTTTTGTTACTTTTTGCTATTTTGTTTTCTTTATTTTGCTTTGTGTGGTTTATTGTTACTTCATAACAATGATTACGTGGTTTCCTATCTTCTAATTTCTCATTGTTTTGATCAAGCTATTTGTTTGTTTTTTGACTTCTAAATTTTCTTCTGCTACTTATACTAATATTTCTCTTCGTTTTGTTTCCCTTTTCAGGTAAGCTCTTCATGGCTACTATATACATATAGCACTTTTGGATAGTTAACTTTGTAAGGTATTATTTAATTTCGATGTTTCGAGTTCTTACAATTTTTTTCTACATTTCTCGCCTATGTTACATGTCTTGTATTTTGTATTTAACATACATACAGAAAGCTTTTAAAGAAAAATGAGATAATATACTGTTAGAAATGTCTTTAGAGACAGCAACAAATTGATTGACTTTCACCTATTTCGATTCGCTCTACCGGTAAAATATGATTTCGATAAGTGCTGCGATTGTGCGGCACAGTGCTATCGCATCCAATACTACACCACTTTCTAGAAAACGCATATCAAAATGGTGTCAAAACTGCATTTCGTACATTGCATAGATGAAACAGCCAAGCCGGCTGAAGATTAAATGCTTTTCCTATAGTCCGTCGTCGCCGTCTTGCAACCACAATCATCGAGTATGCACAGGCGAGAAGCGTTAAACAATTTCTTTTCCCTTGAAATAAGCGCATCAGGAAAGGATCTGTGTTTTTTTTCTTGCGAAATCTCGCGCTACTTGAAGCGTGTTGCAATAGAGTCGTCGTCACCGTCGATTTCGAGGATGATCAGACGGGGGCCCGTGGTGCCCATCTTCTTCACGGTAAGGTGACGCTTGGACTTAAGGTAACGAATCGTGCGCGTTTTAAAACGCCGCCAAAAGGGAGGTGAAGATCATTGCAGTTGCGAATCCCCTATCATCATCATGACCGACTAACCGTGACCACTTGGAACGGATTATTGCGCGGTGGTATTGGGGCACACCGTCGTGGTAAAATGCGTGAAGGTACGCTTCCACGTATTTCTTCGAGTACTGTTGCAGAAAGTGAAATATATCGGTTCCAAGTGGTGCATTGTGCGTACGTACCGCTGTACAAAAATTATATTTTTTAAGAAGTGTCCGAAAATGAAAGTACAAAATTAAGACAAAAAAGGGAATGTCTCCCGTTAGTCTTCTTGATAGTTTTGATACCCAAAACACAACCCCCCCCCAACCCGGTTTAAACGTCCTAACAAGCTTTGATTTAAGACCAATCGCGATCGTCGCTTACCGTAACGAGAGGTGAGAAATGCTCGCGATACGGTCATCCGAATCGAAGCGCAAATCAAATCAAGCGGCTCGAACGAGCACCACACGCGTTAATAGTCGAGCGCTGTGTGTCCGTGGGTGTGTGCGTCTGTGTCTACTTTTCGAGGCCTGTGGCGTTAGCAATCCGGGCGGCTTTCCAATGTTGCGCGACACGCCTCGCGGCGTCCGCGAAAAACAGCTTTCCTCCCGTCTTGGGGTTTTTTTTTTCTTCTACCTCGCACAAACGCGCACACCACTTGCGAGCGATTTGGAGGTCCTCTCCACTACTACTGCAGCCCGGGCGTCGATGACCCACTTTTGGGGGCTAAAGTTTTGTTTTCTTTTCATTTCCATTTCTCTGCGCGAACGTCGCCGCATGCGTTTGTGGTGAATCCGTGGCACCCATTTCACCGTGGTGCCTGCATCACGCGTTGAAAAACATGCGGCTATGGATAAAGCCGAAACTGAAAGAAAGCAACAAAAAAAACAGCAAACAGCATGGAATGCTCACACGCAGAGAATCAATTCAGAGGAGTTTTTTTGTTGTTGGTGTGTATGTGCTGCTTCTATGTTTGTGTGCCTTCTCCCCAACATGCGTTCGGTTGGCAGCGTTGTGGCTGCAAGCGCATGTACATGCCGATGTTTCATCGTTCTGGCATTTAAATGTTCTGCTGTGGGTAGTTGGGTGGCGTACATGTACTACGGACGTAATAACCGTATGCACTAAGCGTCAAATTATGCAGCAAATACTACCACTACACTCTCCGGCTTTTAAAGGGGTGATGACGGTGACGGTGATGATGGTAGTGGTGGTGTGGTTTTGCGTTTTGGTGTGGAATGCTGCGTGCGTAACGCCGTGCGTTTCGCGTGGCTTATTGTGTACGCATAAATAAATGATTCAATGATTCAACTTTCGCACTAACTCGAAGGTGTGTGTGATATTGGTTTTCTTACGTTTGGTAAATAAATGGTGCACGCGACCACCCAGTGGAGGGCGCAATTTGTTACGAGTGGCGGTAACTCACATGCTGCAGAACGACGCCGGTGCAAGGTTACTCATAATGAAGCTTTCGAACCAAGCCTAACATTTTTGCTTAATATCTTGACGATGTTAATTTGCTTGGATAATTGCATGGAGCATATCGATGTGTGTTTTATTTAAAATTAATTAATGGATTTTGTTGATGTATTGAAAGGGTTTGTTAAAGTTGCTTTTTACAATGGCGAACACTAGAATCTAACTAAAGCTAATTTTGTAACAGTGTAAAACTGAGGTTATGGTGTCGATTCGTAACCAGACGTTTACATTTATTGGTCCATTTCTTTCAAATGTGTTTTTTCATTATATTTTATTAACTTCTTATTTTTCTATGACCACGATAAGTCTAAGTAATATAATTTAAGCTCATTTTACTTGTAAGTAACCCTCTCTTTATTATCAATTTACTTCAATTAAAGCTTATTCTGCCCTTTTTTATTGCCCTTTAATGCAATCATCGCACCAAATCACACGACACACACACAGTAATAGGTTCATTTTCTTATTTTTTTTTTTACACCATCCACCACACAAACTTGTGCCTGCTTGTGTCGTTGTTGTTCGCCAGGAGGGAAACGCAAAGCGTATCGAAAAAATTAATAAATCGTAACGCAGACAATTTCTCACCGAAAAATATCTGGAGCATCCCTAATGGTGTGGCAGACAGCGACGCAGACAGCGTGGGAAGATGCAATCAGTACCCCCCGGACCTAGCGGTACTTTTCTGTCGCCAAGAACAACGAACGGTCGCTATTTAGCCGGTCAGGCCACCCTTGCGTTTCGCTTGCTTTTTTAGTTTCGTACTCTGCTATAAAAAAGCTCCACTGATCGTACGGAAGGGCATCGGTTAGTTTCATTAGTCCCTAAAATGTGCAAGTTACGGTGAACGGTGGCCAACTAAATGAACTTCTCGGGGGTGAATCGACGACCACACCTCCCTGTGAATCGAATGATTTCGTTAATAACGATGTTCGGTAGACGTTTTTTTGGCCAGGTAGCACATAAGGATTTAAAAAAAGAAGAGAGAAAACACTTTTCCGACGCTTCTTGAGTGCGTACCGGCCGCATCCACCCGTACGGACTGCTTTCTTTCAACGCCACAGCAAGAGATGTATAATTTCGAACCTTCTCTCGGCACGCAAATTCGGTCGCGTTGTGGTGGCAAGGGATGAAATATTCTTTCCCTTTTACGATGCTCCTCGGATCCCGTTTCGCGTTCCGCCGCTGGACACTGGCTTGCGGTAGATAATGATCATGTGCATCGGAAGACGCGCACTGGCAATGCCGCTTCTTGAATCGCCGATTATTTGTGTGTGTGTATTTCGGGAGTCTGCTTCCTGTTCTCGCGCGACTTGTGCCCGAGTTTCTCGGTCTGGTACCGCGCAAGATGGTGCTTTTTCGGCATATGACACGTACACCAATACCGTGCTGCCAGTTGGAAGAAAGATGCTGTGTCTCCAGCTGCTTCTCAATGTACCGGTTTCCTTCTGTTGTGTGCCATCCCAAGTTCAAGCTCTCCGGCGGCACTCTTGGTGATGAACACGATACGCTCGTGACCGGTTTTTGTTTCGCGAGAAAGCATACGCCAAAACATGGGCTGAACTTCAGCGCACGCTAGGCGAGGATCGACCCAAAACCTGTTAGTGAAAATGGCCGGTTATGCCGGTAGTGGACATCGAAGAAGCTGCCGCTGGTCTGGTATCGACACTCCTTCGAACCAGTAAATTATGTGCGTAGTTTTTGCTCGGCTACCGGCAGCGGGTAGGTTTACGTCCACCTGCTTCCTTGTGGATGATAAAAAACATGATTGGCTTTTGTTATGTTTATGTTATCAATTTTTGCAGGGGTTTTCGCTTAAATTGCTAAAATGCTGAAATTTCAATTTTTAATTTTTTTTATAATTGTAATTGATCATTAGTCTCGCAACTTTTGAATCTAGTTGTGATAGAGCTAATTCTTGATTATCTATCTCGATTGTGGGTAAATTTGCCTGACGTGTAAACAACCAATATGAACATCAACAAAATAGATACAATTTTAATGGATTTTTTTTTAAAGGAACATACATTTTTTTTGTACTATAGTGCAAAATTAATAATTAAAGTAATTTATATTTTAATAAATAGAACACCAATCTTATCACTACATAACTTAGTTTAGGTTGAACAGATGTATATGAATGCATGTTGCCACTAGGTCGAAAGCAGTCGAGAGAATTGTTTTTCTTTTGATAGCAAGTCTGAGCTAGTCAAAAAGATTAAATAAGTTGGTTCAGAAAAATTGAATTTGACAGAAAGAATGTTCAGTGATAAGTGTGAATATTTGTTATTATGATACAGAGTTCGTAACTCAACCCATCAGGAAGGGTTATAAACACACGGCCAAAAAGTTGTCATATGGCGGGCTGATGAAATTAAATGCACGCAGTCAAAAATTCAATGCTCGCCTTTTAAAAAATACGCCGCAAACCGAAAACCCGAGTACCGTGCTTCAAAATTAGTGTGCTGTCAGTCAAAAGTAAAACGTAAAACCCTGTATTATCTTTTTTTTTTTATTCATATAGAAACCCTGTATTATCTTAACAAAACAAAACATATGCGAGAACCCTGCAAAATTCGCAAAATGTTTTTGTCATCGATTTTAAAAAGGTGTGTTTTCACTTCTTGTTATATTTTCTCCTCGTGTTTTGTTTTCGAAACACGCTATCGTACCTTTTTACCTCTTACGCAACTCCCGGCAGATGACGACACTGGCCGATGTGCGGTGGAATTATTATGAATTATAATTAAAACATATCCGGCCACTAGCTGTGATCGAACGCGAGCCTAAATTAAACCGCCGCAAGCGCGAACGATGAAGATGAGGAGAGAAAAAATGGCAACCAAACTACTCTTTCAAGCTAGCAGTAAGCAGCTTTCGTTGCACGTGTGTCGCTTTTGATACGCTTTTCGAGGTGTGTGTGTTGATGCAATTTTCTCGAACTGATGGTGTTCTTTTTCCTTTTGCTTATATGTTAGTTGTTAAATAACTAGCGCTAAAGTGAATAGAGTCTCAATAGACGGGGCACGGCACTCGGTTGTATTATTGAGTCGCCGCTACTGCTGTCAACATCATCATTTTCACTAATAAATGTTTCATTGACTGGTTTGATTTATGGGTTTTGATGAAATGATGTACTGTTTCTATTTATTTTAGCAATCCGAAGCTTGCCTTTTCTCCAAAACCGTTTAAAACGATAAAAAGCTTTTGTTTATTTTTTTGCGCTTGAAAGTTTCACTCTCTACCTCCGCTTTTACAGCCAAGCGCTGTGGATGATGGTAAACAGGAAACTGCGACAGTTTGACTTCGGTGGTTTGGTGCTTTTAGTTCAACCAACCAACGCCCGCCCGATCTAACCTTTCCGCCTCGTTACGCTTGTCTGGACGCGGCAGCGACTTTGTCAAGTGCAATCGCGCGACGTACTGTTGCGAATGTGTTGTATAGCCTGTGTAAGGACGCGTGGTGCGTGGTGAAGCCAACACTCGGAACGCAGCGAAGCATATCGGTGGCATAGGTGTGTTGTAGAGGAGAGGGATTCGAAAAAAAAAACCTGTCACTTTGTCCCTCAGGGGCGGCCCGGGTTCCGGGGCGAGATCCGGCAGAGATACGGACGGGTTGTCGTTGTTGTTTTTTTATCTGTTGCGTTCTGTTCCTTCCCTTTCCGGTACGTTGCTACAACAATGCTGGTTCTGTGATTGTGTTGTGACTGTGAGAATCTAGCACTTGCCAGAACCTAATGAATCCGGGAGAGTGTGTTGCGTGGTGCTAGTGCACGAGAGTATCCGTCAGGCCTAGAACAATGGCATTTCCATCACCGGTGGTGATTGGTGCTGCTGTCGCTTCTTCAACATGTACGCAATCTCGCCACCAGTACCCAGTTAGGGTCAATGGACGCTGGGAAAACGGTTTCCTAAGCTGCAAAGAGAAAGGTTACTAGAACACCAACGCGCGTGTTGTGTGTTTTTTTTTTTTGCTTCGAAGTCACCAAGTTGTTCGTTTAATTTGCTTTATCATTCACACTACTTCCAGCCCCCCGTTAAAAAGCGTTAGCCGAAAAGTGAACAGTTTCCCGCCAACAATCAGCAGATACTACTTCCCATGATGATGGGCTGATTTTGAGTGCTGCGCGTCCGCGGGGGGAAGCCGATCAATGTGACGTCCTTCCCTGCTTCCGTTATGATGAACCGTGCGAACTGACGTGCGAAGCTATATTTCGATGGTCTCGGCTGGAAAAACCGAAGCTGCCTGTGACAGTGGTGGTCGCTTTATTATTTTTAAACTGACCCCGAAATGAAAAGCGCCAATGTATGAGGGTAAATAATTAATTCTTAAGCAAGCTATTATGCTGCTTCCTGTAGTGACTTTGAGGTTTCATCAGTTGCTGCCATAGGGATATGGTTCGTTAGAAGAAGCATTTTTCCGTTCTAATAACGGATCTTCTTGATCGTATGGAAAGGAAATTAAAAGCCTCATTAAAAAGACTAACACCCCGAAACAGATCGGTGGCCGGTCGACAAAATTCATATTTTTTCTGTTACTTAAAACTCAACGAACAAGTGCAACGGAAAATAGGGGACGAAAAATGGGGGAAAAATAACGTTTAACCGGCATTAAACGGTTGCTGCAAGTTGAAGGATGCAAACCATTCGGTGGAAGCAAAAATTACATATTCCATCCGATTTATTGGATGAGTCCAATAGCGCTTTAAATGAGCTCTTCTTGTTTGGCGTGCCGCGGGTGTGTGTGTGTTTGCGTGTTCGGGAAAGTACCGATGCTGCGGTCCAGCGTACCGTAACGGGGTTTAGTGCGGTGTGCGCGATGCATCGGTGTGAGAATTATATGCACTTCAATAATGCGGCGCTTTTTTTCTATTCGACGCCGCCGCCCCAACCAAACACAGCTGCTGTCCGGCGAGAAATTTACAACCGGTAATGGTTGCCCATGCGCAATGGTGGAGGGAAAGGTAGAGGGAAGGAAAAAACACAAAAGGGTAAGAAAAGGGTTTTCCCTTTTTGAAAAGAATGTAGGTCAATTAGATGGAGTGGAGGAACCACATAACAAACATACAAAATAGTAAAACCCTGAAAAATGCTCTCTTCACGTTTTGCGTGCGATCAAGCTACCGTATCGCGATGCAGAACCGTAATTAGTAAATATAAACTAAACGGTTCGTTTGTACAAAATGGAACTGTGTGTGTGTGTTTTCCCCTTTTTCTTCTTTCGAAATGAATTGCCACAATTACGTTTCTCCCAAAAAAATCGAGAAGACCCCTGCCTACACAATCAAAAGACTCTTGCATACGAGCCGATACATCAAGCGACGAACCCCGCGCTCAAATCTTTCGTCTGATGTTGGTGTTTTTTGGGCGTGAATAGATCGTTAACCACGATCGACGATTGACGATTGATTTTCCCTGCGCAACTTAAATTGATCTGGTATCTTTGATCGCTTCAGTCAGTAGGTCAAGACGGACTACACACCGGTGGTCCAATCGATTCGCAATACTAATTGTATTGCTAGATATTTGTGTGTTGTCCTTGTGAATGGAGCAGCGAAAGGGTTCCGGTTGAATGACTGAGTCCAGCAAAGTGTGATTTAAAAATAAGAAATTAGTCAAACGAACTGGTTCAGTGCGCAAAATGTGATTTAGATAAGATAATTCCCATACCCCCCTCGTGTGTATATTGTTCAATACCGGCGGATGTGCTAAATTCAAGGACATCTGATAAATCAACTTCGGTGGTTGGTTCGTTCGGACGCATTATGAACAAGCAAGAGGTTGAAATTGAAACGAATGTCTGCTTACGTTGCTAATTTCCTTTAATAAATTGTCTAATTGCTGCTTTTAGACACTCGTAAACTCTAGCATTCGGCGCGATATGCCTTTAAGGCATATTAAACGTATGATCGTTACTGCTAATGGAAACACAAATCAGTTTATTACAACGTATGTATTAAACGGAGTAATTAGTAATAACTCTAACCAGCACTGATTTGTAGTAATTGGATGTTTTAGGCTTAATTAATAACCATAATCCATTTAGTGAATTGTATTAGTCTAAAATTATTACTATTAGAGAGATTATGAAACAATTTACACAATTTAAATTCATACAAATTTGTGCTTTACTTATTTATTTATCCGGCGCTACAACCGCTTCGCAGTCTTGACCTGCTGCAATATTCCTCGATACCGCTCACGGTCTAGCGCCGTCGTCTGCCAATCCAATCTCCCGGCCGTTCTGGTGGACGCATCAACGCTATCACTCCATCTCAGTTTGGGCCTACTACGCCTCCTCTGTCCATGTGGACGGCCTACAAGGACTTTACGGGGTGAGTTGTCCGGTGCCATTCTCATGACGTAACAGGCCCACCGCAGTCTGGTCAGCCTAATTCGCTGTGCAATGGTGAGATCATCGTACAGCTAGTCGTTATAACGGCTCCTCCATTGTCTTTCCACGCATACGGGGCAATTGGACATTGGCCAAAATTCTTCTTGATTTTTGCCTCGTTGATCTCCAACCCGAGATTCAGTGCCGCTTGTTCGATCCTTTGGTAAGCTTCTGCTACATAGGAGAGCCTCAAACCGATGATGTCTATGTCATCAGTGTATGCCAAGATCTGGAGTGACTTATAGAAGATGGTCCACGAAGTTTTCACCTCCGAGTCTCGGGCCCTCTCTAGCGCCGGATTGAATATGAGACAAGTAAGTCCGTCTGCCACAGACCCTTGGTGGTAGCAATGGGCCCTGAGAGTTTTCCATCCACCTTCACCTGGCATGTGACGTTGATCATTGTAAAGTTTTACCCTGGCTGATAGGAGTATAGCTGCTGCTCCGCCATCTTCTCCAAGATTGGCCACATAGTGAATATCTAGTCAGTGGTTGATTCGGAATCATCTCAGATAGTTTCCAACTATCTCTTCAACGAATGGGACAAGTCTATCTTGTATTGCTAGGGAGAGAATCTTGTAGGCGGTATTCAACACCGTAATACCCCTGTAGTTGCTGCACTGTAGACTTTATCAATGTAAAAACGAGAGCACCAGATTTGTTTTTTGCATTTCCTTCAATCGTGTCGCATCCCACGTAGCTACAAGCCTTATGTTGTCGGAAGATGCGAAATTAGGATCAAGCTGTTTGAAAAATGTAAGGGAAAATGTGACAAGAAATACACACTGGTGGCACACAAACACGAGCACATCATTGTTGTTGTTGTTGTGGGAGATTGATTCGCGCGATGCAGATGTAGTGAAGCTGAGATCTTCCTTCCTAATGGTAACATAAATGGATCCACGCACTACCATAGTCTTGGAAGTTTCGGAAGTCTCACAAGGGGCGGCCCCCACATGCTAATTGCTTGTTGTCCGGTCTGGAGTATTGTTTAATGTGCCTTTCATTATGTGTTTTTTGATGATTTAATTTCTTCCCTACATTGCATGTGAGCATGGCGCAGTTTTTGGTTGTTTCCTCTTCAAATACTCGTTTGCTCATTGTTGTGGTAACAAGAGAACTGATTTGACCAACATCGAAAAGGATCGAAAATAATAGAGAGGAAGCAGCATTTAGTTCGATACTCCTCACGCGATAGGAAACTGCGTATTGGATTTATCTCATGAGCCGGAGAGTTTTGAAGGAAAAAATTGAGCCGAGATATAGCATGATACCTCCAGATTTTTTTTCTATGTTGCTTCATCATCGTTTCCCTTCAAGAAGACGTAGACAAAAAGAGCCATTGTTTGGTTTTGCTCGCACCTAAGTACACCGAAGAGGAGGTCCCGGAAATGGTTTCTTTGTTTTGATTGAAGGAAATTGTATGATTTACATGGTGTGTGTGTGTTGAAGGGAGGCGATTTTTCGGTGCTTTATTTTCTGCCGATCCAATTGTTTCATTGTAGACCGCTCTTGCATAGACTGATGCTGGTAAAGCGAAGGAAGGCATTCGCGTGGTACAGAGTAGGTTGTAGGATGAAGGAACCCGACGGGATGTACTTCCGGGGTGAGATGTAAAGTAGAGTGATATGTGTAATTAATTGTTCGTCGATTTGAATGTACAAGTGTAGGGATTTCGTACGCTTCGTTGGAGTACAATTTGCGGCACAAAATAGGGGGACCCCAAAACACGAAGTAAATCAAAAGCTAAAATCAATTTGCATCTGCCTTGGAGTGTGGTTTCGATTTTTGATTTAAAAGGCACTCGAGGGCAACAAACCGTTCGGAACCTTATCAATCTCGGCCTTTCACCTTCGGCTCCGATAACGAGTTTTTTCCTACCGCGAGGTGCTATAATATGCATTTGTTTATTTATTTACCTTCGATAGCTTTCGACGCTTGCGTGAAAACATTTCCGTTTTCTAGACACTCGTCTGCAGTAACCTTAAATTTGTTT
Organism: Anopheles maculatus; assembly: GCA_002091835.1. Taxonomy (NCBI): domain Eukaryota; kingdom Metazoa; phylum Arthropoda; class Insecta; order Diptera; family Culicidae; genus Anopheles; species Anopheles maculatus. Next base: position 87,063 of record KZ061654.1, read on the forward strand.
TCGAAAAAAGGGTGGTTGTGTCCGCTTATCGTATCTGTATCTATTTCTGGTGCGGCTCTCTCTCTCTCGACCGGCACGAGCACGTAAACGGCGGTGCTGTGTTGTCCGGATGCCCGTGTCGCGTTATCAGTGACGGGTGGCTCTAATAAAAGCGTTTTAGCGTCATACTGTCCACCGAGGTTTTTGCTTTGGGTGTGGAGATTGTCCCTTTTTTTGTTATCAAACGTATGATAGGAGCATTACTTACTTTTTTCAATCAGGAAATGTAATGCTCTGTTATCATTACTTTGCACCCTCACTTTTAATACACCGTCTCGTTGTGTGCAAACATTGATTTGATGTGTTGTTTGCTCCAATCGGTTGGTTTCGCTTGCGGTCGGTCGAGGTTTGATTGGTCATTGAGCAGATTGGAGCTTCTCGACCCTGAGCAACAGCTGCCTGTGTAAAATATGCACAGTAAACGAAAGGAAAATATTTTTTATTAACAACAGTTTTTTTGTAAAAATAATAGGATGGTTTAATAGCGACACAATGATAAACTAAAAGACTTTATCAACGTTTCACCATTGCCAGACGTTCAAGTCAGTTACTTACGTTACGGTATAAAAAACTAGGCCCCCTCTCATTAGCCCACAGTTGAGCGGCACCACGCAAACACAGAAAGCGAACGACGATGCATCCTACTGACTTTCTGGAGCAAAAGTCCCGCACTCAAATGTACTGCACGAAGGCGGGATCCAGTAAGATACATGATTAATGGGAGATGATTTCTTTGGGGTAATAAGCACTACTCCCCTCAATCGAAAAAAGATATTTTACACGATCGTACAAACCTACACGGTGTGTCACACGATTTTCTTACAGATTTGAATTATGATCTCTCAAAATCGACTGTTTTGATGTTTTGCATGCCTCACAGGTAATACAGTTCTTTTGCGCGCCTACTACCACCAATAAAGAAGCCCTTGATCTCGGCAATAGTGGAACGGAAACGGTCATGACTCGCGTGGCTCCAGTTACTCGAGGTTTCATTGACGGGGTGGAATCGCGGTGGAAGGGATGCTGTCAGGGAGTGTCACTTGGTGGTCTAACGATCGGGTTGAGAGTAGCTTGGCGAGTTCCTTACGCCATGCTGAGTGTGTGTGTGCTTTTGAGCTTCTAATTATTCAACTGCTATTGCGCGCGTGCATCGATCGGATAGTAGTGGTTCGTCTCTTTGAGGTAATGGTGATCGAAGTGAAGTAAAATAAATACATCCGCTTCATGCGGCGTCCGCTGGTACCACCTACCCCCGCTCCCGTTACCAACGACCAACTTCGAGGTGTGTTCAGCTGTTTAAAAGGCGCCCCATAGTCGGGGCGGGTGTTTAGAGAATAGTAGAACTGACATTTGCTAGTTTTCGTCGATCTAGCAAGAACGCGAGTTGGGGTTGGTCACCGTTTGTTTCGTGTGTGTGTGTGTGTGTGTGCGCGTGTGTCTATGCGTTGATGAATGGCTTGTTTTCAAATGGAGTTCAATTTGTCCGAAGGTGTTAATTGAGGAGCGACTCGTTGAACTACTGACATATTCGGAAGGTGTAGAGTTGTGTACCAAAATACGTTAAATAATGAATATTTGGTGCACAAATAATGGCTTGGAATGTTGCTTGAAATTTACCTTTTTATTTGACATTTGCTAAATAAAAATATTGCAGAGTGTCATTAGAGCAAAAGACCAGATATTTGAAGAATTTTGATAGAAGAAGATAAGAATACGGTATCTCAGGATATGCAGGACACTACAGGTCAGTATACTCGTAGTATGTTAGTATACAAATTTAAATTTCTAACTCAAGTCATCATAGACACCGATTATAAAAAATAAATGGATGTAACAGGCTCTCACGTTGCGCTTTACCACGCTTATCCGATGTATCCGGTTTCTCCCGTTCCTATTGTAATGCTGCAGTTTTACATCTCCCGCTTGACTAGATTATATTAGTCATCATCAAGATTGCCTCAAACTCCGATGACGGTGGTGCCGGAGATCGACGCCGCCCGCTGACACACTTTCTAAACTATTGCGTCGTAAGGATTGCATCAATTGCATTACCGGACGATGTCGGAAGGCATCAGCCGTCCAAAGTGGGACTTCGATTACTAGGTCGATCACAGGTGCATCGCGATGCATCAACAAGTTACCGATCGTGTTCGGATGTCATATGTGGGATGATGTGAACACGCAAATCTCAACGAGATGTGTCTTCACCTACGTGTTCCATCGCATCGTGTCTCAATGTGTTTAAAACCTAAACCGTTGGAGTAAGATTAGTTAAAATTCACAATCTCAAAATGAAACGTACTCTCGACTACCAACGAGATCTCCTCAATGAGTCGATGATTCATACAGCATCAGGCGTGCGCGCTCGCTACCGGTTGGACTTGAAACCAAGTGCGCTTTTTGACGTCTTGTTTGTTGTGCTGCCATTGGATTTTACCGCCATTTGCTTCATTGCCGTTATTGAACTTCTGGAACCGCACGATGACGCTGTGGTGTTGGTGTGACTCACGGCGGCATCGTTGGTCTCGTGCTCTCCGAGACGTTTGCCAACTCTGACCGGTTCCCGTTGTTGTTGTTGGGTTCCTGTGCGGGATCCCAGCGTGGTTTCTTTCGTCAGTCAAACCAAACGGAGAGAGGGATTTCGGGCTGGTAATCGTCTCGCCAATCGGTGTGTTTTTGTTAGGGTGAACACAGCTTTAGCAGCAGCAGCAAGAAAAAGAAATAGAAGGAGCCTGTTGTGGGCTCATGAACTCTCGTCGAGAACGTGCTAGGCTTTGGGCGCAGCGGAAAGTAAGTCGATCGACTTTTCCTCCTCACGCGAGATTGGCAAACTGGTTTTTCTGGAGCATGGTTAAGCTATTTGTGTGTTGGTGAACTCGTCGGTTGCCCATTTCCTTTGTGCGTGTGTTCCTACTGGTCAGTGGATGATCATGATGATGGTCCCTGTTTTCCAGCTTCCAAACATTTACATATATTTGCAAGAGCGATTTCATAATTTGGAATCAAAATTGTATCAAACGAGCGAAGTTGTAGCGCAATCCGTATTGGAAAGCTTTTCACTACGTCAGTGACGTGTGTATACCAACATTGTTCCTGAGCATCGTTTTCTTTATGTCGGAGAAACAAAAAAAAAACAACTGAAGCTCTGACATCCCTAGGCACGATCGCGTGCATTGGCTTTATGGTGCATGGTTTCGAATAATGTTAGTATTGGTGCATTATGCTGTTGAATGTAGAGCAAGCTATAAAGTACACTGCCACCACCCGCAACCACGAACGGTAAATGACGTTTGATGGACAATTTGCGAACAGAATGCAGAAAATTATCGAGCTAGGGGGAGGTAAAGAGAAAAAAAGGAAATCTTTTTTGCCAACCCTGAATACTGTACCGAAACACTATTTACCTGCCCTGGTACTGTTACTTTCCTTTCTTTTTTCGGGATGGTTTGTGTGTAGTGTAGCGTAACTGAATTCCTTTCGCTTTTTACTTTTAATTATATCCCCATTCATTTAAATCATCGGTAGTAGCAGCGCTGGGTTGGAGAGAGAGAGCAAGAGATTCCGTAGTAAATAGAACAGAAAATGATAAGTATCTTGTGCTGAGATGTGTATTTACCTACCCGGGGAGCTGCCCTTCGAAGCTCGTTGAAGGCTTTCGTCTCTTTTTTACCTGTTTTGTGTTTTTTTACTCCGTTTCTTCGCAACTCCGGATGTGATGGAAAATAGGGCAGAAAATTTGCGACCGATTTTTTGGGGATGATCTTTTCCGTTGATCTTTAGTGCTTTTTTATCTATTGATCTGTTCGCACTGCTTAAGAGTGGTGAGTGTAAATGAACTGAAGGTGATCGATGTAAAATTTATTGCTTGCAGTAAGTAAGAAAGTGTCAAATTTTATGAAGAGTTTAAGATTTTTGTATAACAAAAAAACACATCAATCTCGCAGTGGCATTCACTATCGTTAACGAAATTCAGCAGCAGGGTGCTTCCCGCTTCTTTTAAAGCCTGTTTTTTTTTGCACTGCACACCGCTGACTCTTAACTTTCAACGCTTTTACGTGCTTTAATTCAAAAAGTTTAAACGATCGGTTAAGCGACGAAACCCACCACGTTGATTAGAAGCAACAACAAAAAGCGGCAAAAACATACAAAATGAACCGATTTAAAGCGCGCGCTCCCGCCGGCACTTATTGTGTGTGCGGCCCAGCGTGAAGAAAAAGTTAGTTTTCACTTTTAATACTTTCCGCATGCTTTCATTATCGGGGCTGCACACGTTAGATATTTTGTGGGAATGCGCTGAGATAGCACACGGCCACCAAGCTAGGCTTGAGCGGGATAAAAAAAAAGACTTTCTTCCCGTTCGGGAAGTGACCGAACGGTGATTTACTTTGCCCGTTGATGATTGTCTTTCTGTACCGTGTTGTGGATCGCTTTCGCTTTCCCGCTTTGTCTGATGCCGCGTGTCGTTACTACCAAGCCCAGTAAAGATCTTGTATGCAAATTAATTGTGTTTCGCAAGATACATTTTTCTTCGGAACCGGTGGTGTGTGGACCTGCTGTTTGACATGTGATTTTTGGATAAGATTGTTTACCAACTACCCGCCACTCTGGAGGCTCTCTGGAGAAGAAAGAGTGCGTGCAGCATGCATTCAAACAACTTGTGAAGATCTTTCGTGTAGTTGTGTGCCCCTGTTTATATCAGCATCAAAAGCCCCTTCTATCAAAGCATCAGTGTGTGATGAAGGGTGCAATACGACAGGAACACACGCCAAACACAACAAAGCTTCGATACGATTGTATGGTAATTTTCTAATAATAGCTAATCATGATGGGCAGAGACCAGTGCGGCGGGCGGGCAAAACATGGGTTTTGCCGCGAAGAACCCAAACAAAAGATGGGTAAAAACGCACATTTCTCCCCCTCGATTTTCCTTCCAGTTGTTTTTTTTTGGAGGAGAGGATGCACTTTTTTTTCTTAATGCACGATGCACCCCCCGGTGGCAACAGGTCGATGCAGAACATGGCAAATCTCGCTGCAAACAACGTCTCCTTTCAGTCGGAACGAGATCGATGACTTTTCCTTCCAACTCGACGAGGGTCCCCCCTTGCCAAGTTGTGCAGATTTCAGCAGCGAGTGCACGCGGTGCAATGGGTGCATTTGTTTTGTCTGTCTGCGATTGAGAGGGGTAAGTTTTTTGTTCGTTTGATTGTTGTCGTGTTTTTCTTAAAGTACAAAAAAGCTTCAAGAAGACAAAAAAATACCGTGTACAACACCTAACTGCACAGTGCGCAAGGGAGTAGAAAAACATCGTCTACCCCTGGCAGTACACAATTTCGCGGGTGTGCACCGAACCGATGCACAATTTATTATCAACTGATTTCCGGTGCTGCTGCTGCGGGCGTCTTGTTCGTTGGTTGGCCTAGCGATTGTCTCTTGGGAACGAATCGGGACTTGTAGACGGCTTTTTTTTTGTGACGGGTGCGCGCGAACTGTGTTGTTGCAAAGCAGAACGGAAATGCAATTGGCCGGGACGGAAGAAGTACATAAATTTATGCTTGCTTTATTGCGCAACACAAAGCAACTTGTTCTGGTTCTTCGGCAAATGGTAATTGTTATACAAAGAGGGAACAAATATTCGCAAACCCTAGTAAAAGTAAAGTTGTAATCTTTTTCTCGTATAAAATGATTCTTTAAAAGCACTTCATTACGAAAAATGACGTAAACGCGGTACAAATTATGTGTCCCCACAGATCTCATCATCTGACCCAAAAATATAAAATATTTCAAGAATTTTGATTGCTTTAACTAATCCATTTTTTTTGTGTGTTTCTTCTCATTTTAGGTAAGCAGTTCCAGAGTAGCCACAAACAATGCACAAGTTCCGGGAGTTGATAGAATCAAATGACAGATGGAAGCATTTGACGCTGTTGGGAGTTCATAAAGCAACAAGCAATCAACATTCTTGAGAGTAAAACGATAATGATGCATCTCTTGGCCTTTGATCGTTAAAATTCAACCCAAAATCTTGCCATTTTCCGCATCGGCTGGGACAGTATCGTGGAAGAAACAAGTCATGTTCTCACTATTGTAAGCTAATTTAAGGCTAGCGAAATATGTAATATAGATATAGATAGAGTGTGCTGTGGGTGCTAAAAGTTGGTAAATCAATTATCTGATTAAGCTTCTAGATTACTGTTCCGCCTAATTTGTGCGTTTAACCTTCATCTGATGAGCATGGACAGGAGGAAGACATGCTGCGAAATGGTTCTTATTTTATTTCCCTGGTTATGTTGTTTGTGACACAGGAGACAGAATGTTACCACTTTTGTAAGGAATGTAACAATCAGATTGACTGACTAGCTTTGCCGGAAGAAAATTCAACTTCTAACCTCGAAAAATAACGAAACAACCTGTCCATCCAATGACCCAAACACAGGAAAAATGGAATTATCGTCGCATCAGGCTCCCATAATCACAATCGAGCGGAATGTTTGTTGAAGGGCGTAATGCTGTTTGGGTGACCACTAAAGCAAACGTGACATTTGACATTTTGTGTAACGAAATACGTCCATTATGGAAATGCGATACACCTAATTACAAGGTGCTGATGAATGCTCGCAGAAAAAATGCATTCTTCTACGTCTTTGTAGATGTTGATTAGGGTTGGACGGTATGTTTCCTGTCCCTTTAACGATGGAACGGTTATTGTGGACATTAGAGCAGCATGTTTTGGGTTGAATGAAACGTAGAGTTTTAATTCACAAAAGAGAGTAGGAATCCGCCGTTGAGCCGCTGTGCGTAATATGTGAAGCTACTAAGGCAAGATGCCTTACAATACTAGGAAAACAATAACGATCACCCACTAGTTTGACATTCCCGCTGTAACGTCGTCATTAGCAACTCATCCGCGTCTCAGAGGTCTCAATTAAGTTACGGAGAAGTTTTCGGCGGTGAATGGGGAAGACAAACGGGGGAAGAAGCGATTGTTTCATTGCAACGACTGACACATTACTGAGCTTTTTTTTCCTTTCGGTTTTGTCTTTTAAGTCATACGTTTTCTGGTATGTAGCTTGTGTTGCATCGGGTATAGAAGTGCGTAATTCGCTTCGGTTGGTTGACGTACCGCTTAGCGCAAGACACTCATTGTTACAGCAATTGTGTGACACAATCGACGTGTACTATCAAACCTTCCTTCAGGGTTTAAGTACGCTAAGAAAACACTGAGAGCAAAACGACTTGTGGTAAGCTTCAAAATGGTGTGGTGCGCACATTTAACTCGTCAAAGCAACATTAACGCTCAATTGAGCATTGAGAGACTCGTGCACGCGTATTAACGACGTTCGTAACGTAGGATGGATTTTTTTTTCGGTGAAGGCGAACGGCGTCATTGTTGTAACATTGCGATTCATGAAATCGGTAAGTGACTTCTGTTTCGCGCTATCTAATCGGATGTTTTGTGAATTGTCTTACTTTTGCTTTTGGGAAGAGTTGATTTTGTTTTAGTTCATTATTTCCCCACCAGGAACTTTTATCAGTTCCGGACTGAAGGAGGTTTTGTTAGCAGGGTTACGTCTTGTGGATTATGAATTAAAGCAACATTTACGTTGCCACACACAGGCAACTGAAGGGTGACGTTTTAATGGAGGCAAGCAATAAGTCGGTGGAAAAAGATGACAAAAGTGAATGGTTCATTGAAAACACTAAACGAGAACCGCACAATTGAATGGTGGAAATAATGTTGTCAAAAAATAAATCTAAATAGCACCTCGAGTTCCTCCTCCTCGGTCCGCCGATTGTATGATGGACGAGGTTGCGTTTTGTTCCAAGTACAGGTGGTTTTTGCCACACCATTTTGTTTTTCAAAGCCCCTCCGGTCGCGATGAAGGAAGATGCTACTAACGAAGCGTCTTCTAATGCGCAACAAAAGTGTGAATCTAATGGTTGCTTCCGGTGTGGTTCTTTTGTTTTAAAACACTCGGAAAGATGATGGTAGCGAGTGCCGCGGCCGCAACAGCACCAGTGTGACAGCAAAGCACTAAATGACCTGTTGAATGGGCTGCTTGAAAACACCGGGGCAAATTACGTAACCCGACACTCCCGTTACACTTCCCCGGGTTTCCTACAAAATGCGTCTGTGTGGTCAGTGTTTGGCAGATGGCTAATGGATTGTAGAATTGTAGGAAAATGACATAAAAGCCAAGGAACAGCAACAACAACAAAAAACCGACAACAAAACATCCATGCATAATTGTTTGTCGCATTGGCGCGAATTTCGGAATTTATGTAGCTCGGAGTTTTTTCCAGTATGGGAGACGATCGCGAATTAATGCAGCGCTGATAAGCGTTCCGAGATGAACCTTGATTTAATTAGTCTGCTAGAGTGAAGGGGCAGGCCTGGTGCCTAACATAGAAGATCGAGCTCTCGTCATCTGCCTTGCAACAGGAAGTGACAGGTTGGTGTTGGTGTTGAGCAATGGATGAGCTTCCAAAAAATTGGGATGCGCATTTCCTTGACTCGTAGGAGATTGGATGGTTTATTTTTTTTGTGTAAGGAAACAAAAGTAAAAGGGACATCACTCTCCGTGGTGTGGTAAATGCGTAAAACAATCGTTTTAACACTCCATGAAACTTCCCCCTCGGTGGCGTTGTGGGTGACGATAATGAGCTTGTGAAGTTAAGTTTTGCTGACCCACAGCGTATCAGCATGATCATCATCTTTACCCCCCGATCGTTAGAGCGCGGACGGATATTTAAACGATCTTTATTTGTAAACAATGGAGATCCGCTAAAAGTGTGCTTTAATCATTACTATCCGTTTCGGTGGAGGGGGAGAGATAACTTGTTGAAGATGAGGCGAAAATGGCGAGTGACGATCATTCATCACAGGGGCAAAAAATGGCAAAGTGAGAGGGATTAGTGAAGTCGTTTTTTGAAAAATGAGCCACACACAGCCAGTGATTCATATTTCGACACATTTTCCGTTGCCACTTGGGTCGAAACTGTTCACCCTGGTGGTTGTTGTTGGGTGCTGCCGTTGTTGTGTGTCTTGTCGCGTACGTCAGGGAGTCCCCACGAAGATGAGCCAAACGTAAACAATCGATTAATCTTGCTGTTCTCGTGATCACCAAGCGAGAACGTGCGCGCGCGCGCACTCTCTCGTGTGTGTCGTCGAAAAAGTGGAACATCATTTTTGAGAGCAATTTATATAAACTAGCTTTTCATTTTCTCCATTGGAGTATAAACATAAGGTGGTGAAGGTGTAAAGTGTGACCTAGACAGTGAATTTCGGGTCTCCAAAAATAGATCCAGTTAGACCTCGTTTGCTTGGTCGCGAGTGGCGTAAAAGGGAGGATCTACTTTTACAGTCCAATAGTGAGCGTGGGTTAGCTGTGAATCTGTTAAGTGTGCCTGTGTGCTTGATTACCATTATCTTCTGATGCTCATCGATCAGCGATAATTCTCGCACACACCGTAGAAAAAGTATACCCCATACGACAGCGATGGAGTTTATGGTGCACTACTCGCTTTTTAAGGTAATCATAAATTAATTTATTCCTCCAACAGCAACAAAAAACCGTCCAATCGTCCATAGGTTGTGCTGAAGCTTCGCGAAGAAGGGAGCACGTGCGCACACATTTTGGGAACCATAAAACGCGAACCTTGCGATCGATCGCAACCTAACCTCAATCCGTGGTGAGGTGCCAGAGAGTTTGGTAGACGCCGAGCTTCCTCCCAAGCGTTCTTCGGCAGCGTCTCTTCGTCGTCGTTTGCGTTTGTTTGGGACATTTAAATATGGCGTAGTAGCAGCAGCACCAACGTGAACAGAAAAAGGGTTGGAAGAGTCGCACCATGGTTGCTTACCAGCAGCTTTGATGTGAGAAAGGGAGAACAAACTTGTTATAGTAGTAAAACCTTCCGGGCCAGTGGGTGACGGTCTTGGAAGATGAAACCTGAACGGAAGAAGATGAAGACGCATACAAAGAGGAGCTCTCCAAGATCTGCTCCGAAACCACCGCACAGGGGCAAAGCGCACGGATGCGGTGGTGTGTAGTTTCTTGCAGAAAAGAGGCTTTGTGCTCCTTCTTGATCGCCGGAGCACGTCACAACATAACCAACGAGAAACAACGGGGTTAGCCGGCGAGAAGGCCGAAACCGGTTTCTGTCTACTCCAGAACGACGTTCGATGCCTGAGAGGAAACCCGTAGGGACACGACGCCAACCACACCACCGAACCGCCGTGACCCATCCACCACCACCACCACCAGGTCCAGGTGTATGGTTTTTTAATGTTTTCTTTCTCCGTGCCGAATACGCGCTGATCAAAAGAGGTCTTTCTCCTAACCGATCGAGCAAAGGGTTCCCGGGTGTTGTGTGTACCGCGTACGGGTGTATTTGTGACAATCATAATCTTGGTCGAGATCACAAACCACCACCAATACAGGCGCAGCTCTAAGACCTCTGGTGAAGCTGCTGGAATCGGGAAGCGAGTAAGCAACGCGGACCAGAGTTGGACCTCGAAGAACGGTAGCGGTGTAAAAGTAGACACTGTTTCGGAGCAGGCGAGGGAAAGAAAGTCTTTTGCGACTCCGTATGCGCGTGGAGTAGAACTGATGGCCCTCGAATTGCGAAATTCGTTTGACCGTGAATGAGATTGTAGGTCCATGATCCATGGTCAAATGTGTAGTCATGGTTTCTAAGGGTGGGATGTATCGTCTTGTTTAATTTCTTTATATCTGCTGATCCTCAAAATTTGCCGAGTTATGAAGTATCTGAAGATTGACCGGGCATTTTCAGAGAATAATCTAGAACAGATAACGAAACAAAAACTCAAATCCAAAGCCCAATATCCATCAAATAATGTTCAATTCTGAAGAAGGATGTACAAGGAAGTACGGCAACCATTGCTCACACAGCTTACCGATACAGGTTCTCTCTTGCGTTCTCCAAGTATCGTTCTTTTTATTGCTCTTGGGCTAAATGTTGGCAAAAAATTCATCTCATCAAGAAAACCGTTTGCGGAGGACAACTTTCCAACCTCCGAAAGACCCGAAAGCTACCGGGTGTGTGATGGAGTAGTTTTTTTTTGGACGATACACAAAAGGAAAGCAAAGAATCGAGAGAACTAACCATCCACACAGGATATTGCCGTCGAACCACCGTACCAAGATGTGGTTGTTGTTGGCAAGCCTCGCCATCCAGGTACTCTCCTCCAGAGCATCCAGAAGATGCGGGTCAGAATGGGAAGAAACCTATTCTATTTTTGTCTTACTCACCGTTTTCGTCATCATGATCATGGTTTGTTCTCTGTCCAGAAAGCAAGCTACGAAAATGGTTGTCCACACGGAACACGGATAGGACCTAAAGCGAATGCAGCAGGACGAGAACGAGAGTCACGACGAGAAACATCGGTTATCGATTTCAAGTAGTAACGTGGCCTTTTTTTAACTCTTCAATTCTTGCTTCTTCTTCACAAATGGTTTGGAGGGATGATGTTTGCGTATGTGTGTGAGTTTTTTTTCTCTTCTGTTTAATTCATCAAGAGCATTGATGGGTTCTGGTGCGGTTGCGGTAGACACCACCAGGGACTGTGTGTTGTTGTTGCTCCTGTATCAAGAAGAGCAGAAAAAACCTCTCTGTATGATGATTTTTTGTCGTGTTTAAAAAAAGCGTGATGCTTTACGAGGGACGATGTGGAAGAATAGGAGCAGGAAGCAGCATCACTTGCGGCAACGAGAAGAAAATTCATTGAAAACTGAACCCTGGAAGGAAAGTTTATTACCATCATGATTAAAACTCCTGGTGGTGGATCTTTCCTGTTTGGTGGGTAGGACAAGGAAGAGTGACTGTGGTTGCTGGTGTAGAAAACCCGTCCAATAGCCGGCATTCGGGAGCCTGTGCGCCCGGTTGGCCGCTTCCTGTGATGATGCAAACCACGAATTTGGAGCACCGAAGCAGACGGTCTTGTGACGCACATTTTGGATATTCATTTTGTTATGTAGAACGGAATACAGTTGGCGTGTTTTTTGTTGGCTTTATTTAGCATCGAATTTGCAAACCGGAAGTGAAAGGTAAAGCCTCTCGGGGCGCGTGAGTATAAGATAACAGGGAAACCAGAAGGAAGCTGAGAACTGTGGGTAATAAATTATGAGGATGAGGTTCAGAAATGGAAGATGTCGCTCGGCTGCACAATAAAAAAAGAAGTAAAACTCACTGACGATGAAGATGATGATGATGATGATGGGTCTTTTAAATTGTAGCACTCGCTCACATGGATTAAGGTAGCATTAAACGTCACACTTTATAAAGCTATCAGCAAAGAACCAAGCGGGCGTTACAGAATGCTCATAACATTTTAAAATTGGGCTGGTTTTCTTTCTTCATAAACTACACGTTAGACATTGCATACACTTCTCACTGACATAAGCTTTTAATGGTCAAAGTTATGTGTTGCGCAGTAAAAGGTGTATGCCGTTGTTGGTTCATCCATTTTAATTTTCTACCGCTCATAACTGTCTAGCATAAAATTGTCCCATGCTTATTAGTGCTTGTAGTAAATAATAATCCATTCGTACTTTGTCATAATGTCAGAATGAGATATTAAATATTTACTGTTGCCTTAATACGACTACAGCCTGGAGTAGAGATGTTGCACAGAGATACTCAAATATGTCTCCGTCTTGATGATATTCACGTTCTATGTTACGTCAGGTTTGTCCTGAGTTGTGTGGCCGGATTAACCAACAGCAGCAGAAACCTTCAATAAGACAAAGAAAAATCCAACCGCAACAAAACCAAAGGTCATGCCCTCTCCAAGTGCTCAGCGCTTACGTGAGCCTAAGCGCAATATATTCCAGGCCCCATTCTAAATCCCTTCTCCCCGTCCTTCCTTCGCCAGAAACCTTTCTAAAAGCCTGGGTATCTTTACGCGAGCTTCTTTATGTGTGCCACAACTGTGGAGTAGTAGTAACTATACTGGGGGGCAGCGAAAATCAACTCCCTACCAATCCGCGTAGCTATAGACGGCGGAAGCGCAGCGAAAAGCGAATGAAATTAAAATGCGTAAACGATGAAATACATTTACACAAAATTAAAACAAAAACTACAACCGTAGCCCGCGCTAGCTTCGGGAGAAGATTGACGGCTCCATCCGTCCGGCGGGAGCCGAATCTGAACTCGGCGAACCCGTCGAGAACTTCAGGGCCAGAACTACCACACTAGTTCCCGAGTCCTCCGAGTCCATTCCCTGGGACAAGCGTGTTCTGGCCTCGGTCGAAAATATAAAAGCGGAAGGCACAGACATTAAACTAATGTAGGCCCGGTGGAGCCGAGGGCTTACTCTCTTTCGCGGGCGAATCTAGAATACATACTGACCAGAACGGAAACCGATGGAATAGGTAGAGGCAAAGGGAAGCGGTTTTGAAGGAGAAGAGGAAGGAAAAGCGAGAACATTATTTTTCCACCAAAGCAACGAACCCGTCGAGTACGTTTTCTTGGAGTGGAGTTTAACTTCACTCACGAATGTTGTCTGACATTTGATCCAAAGATCGCTTTATGTCTCACATTCTGTCTTCCGTAGGTCTGGTGTTTCGGGAGTTCCTTCAAACACACTGCGCTTTTGTGTGGTGAGTTCGATTTGGCAATGAGCATAATATTCTCCAATTGCCATATTTAGCCGCATTTGGTTGGATGGTTGGCATGTTACACATCGGTTTTACTTAGCATATTATCTTACCGTGCAAGCTTTCCTTTCCAACAACGACGTCGAGAGTCGTGCTCCAGTATTTCGTTTTTGCATTCGCGATCCATCCATCGCGGGCGCACATCACGGGAATTGTAAAGCAAAGCCAAAGGGGGAGGAACAAGTAGAATTTAGTACCGTTTAAAACATTTTATTTAAAGCCCATTTGTGGTGGTTGCGAAATTGGGCTCACTTAAGTATGTTATATCCCCACAGTTCGCTTGGTTGAGCGATCTCAGCCGTGGCTTGATGCTTTAGTCATGCCGTCACGAAACCATAGTACACCCCCGAAGCTTTCAAGAGCGTATGTCCCTAGGGTGATGGAAGATTTTAGCCATTTGATTGGGAATCGTGAGTTCTCTTTCATGGAGCGTGGAGTGTCCGGGTGGAAAAGTGTGCAAGGGAGAAGACAAAACACACAAACTTCATTTAAAATCACAAGCGCGTTGGGTTTTGCAGTTTTTTAGGGTTCTCGCTCTCTCTGGTTTCGTACTGCAAAATGCCTTCCGGTATGAATTCGTTTAAATCCGGTCAGTCCTGAAGGAATGCAGAAAAATTGCTTTAAAATACGTACCGTAACTTGCACGGTGGATACATTACAAGCAATCGAAGATCGGTAATAGGAATAGCTTGAAGGAGAGGAGGAAGTTATGGCATATTTACCCCGCTCAGTTCCTTTGCATGACCGAATTCATGATGAGGAGTCAATCAAGTCGTGATTGAAGTTGAACGTTTGGTGGAGAAGTTTTTGAACTAATTGTGCGTCCATGTCAGTTTTCAAGTCTCCTAACGGTAAGAATCATTTAGTGATACTGGAACGCGTCATCCGGAAAATACTGTATTGCCCTTGGTTTTTTATTTTTTCCGTACAGCGAGGCAATTAAAATGAATGACAAGTTATCCAGCTAGAGAGTGAGAACGATAGCGGGAGGGCAATCAATACAGCGAAGGGGGGAAATCAACATAAGCGGAGGTACACTACCCCTGCATCATCAACTAATTGGTTCCTTTTTTGGTAGATTGGTGAAGGTACAAATCATCATCCAGGGAAAACGAACTAGAGATCGACAAACAGACGGAGAGACACTGACCGTGGAGTAATTATTTCTCAAAACTAATAAACTAATAATCGCCTCAGCAAAGCTTGACTTCCGATAATTACAAGCTGGCGGGACATTGAGAAGGTTTCCGTGGTCACGACGAAGCATCTATTAGCTTTATGATGAGACCTCACTGTTTTAGCTTACTGTGTATGGGAAGAATTATATTGTCGAGAGCTTGAGCTATCTCTCCCATGCCGCTACGATATTATGTCACACCATCAGTTCCCGCACAGGTATGACATTGTCTCGGTCTCAAGATGACTCACAGCAACACGTTCCGTATGGTGTGGCACGTGTCTTCTAATAGCCGTGTTTATTTAATAACAAGTGGGAATAGATGTAATCTACAATATTTCCTCTCGATGTTTCGTGTCATTGTTTAACCAAGACCTGAAGCAGAAGCAGAAGTCAGATTCGTTTTGCGATTGTGCTCCATACAATCGATCACTTATGCTGATGCTCAATGAGTTGCTTTACGCCGGTACAGGATCTGAAAAGGGTGGCAAGCGTTGCTCGGGAGTTCAGATTCCCACCTCCGGGCGGGGGGAATATCGGATAATTTAATCTTTCCGGTCTGTGTGGCGGTGTTTGGTCGGATGAAATCAGTGAATTGAACTCGAACAGAACGAGTTAATTAGGCATCGATTTCCTGGGAGGAATCGAAAAGCGATAGAATTGAGAAAATAAGAAGCACACGGGTGGCGGTATGAGGCGAAAATTTTTGGACTGAGATGGGAAAAAGATGAAGTTTGTGAAGGGAACGCAGCAGTAGCGTTAGTAGCTAGCAATCGCTACTCGTAGCCATGCAGCATCCTACACACCACCGTCTTGAGATGATACGAAAGGGAAATTGATTCTTTCCGCTGTTTTCTGTTGGTGGCTCTAGCCAGAGTTCTTCAGGTATTGCGCCCGTGACGAATGCGATTATTTTTTCGCCCCCTTTGGGCCTGATCTGTCTGTCTGGTCCGGTTTATAAACGCGTTTTAAAGACGCCATCGAGTGGCGTACAAGTTGGGCTTGTTTCCGCAGTCATCGGAAATGTAGATTTTTCAAGAATTTGTAGGTTCTCCTTCTGTTTCTTCGCCATCTTCCTTGCACCTTCCACACTGATCGTTACAGCTGAAATTTGGCTAATAGGCGCTGTGGTTCGTGCCATGGCAAATTTGGGGGAAAAAACTTCCTAGAGTAAACCCAGATAAACAAACAGAATTAACAATCGTTTGAAGAAGAGTTAATCTACGCACCACGAAAGAAAAAAGTAACGATAGACAAGCAAACAGATCAAATTATGTGCGCTTCGGTGCTCACGTTTAAATTGTATGGGCGCTGGGAATATTTTCCGGACATTGAAATTGAACGCCAAACAGAAAATCCTGGCTGGTTGGCTGGTTGTGTATGGTAAAGAGTGGTATATGCACTACATGTCTGAAGCAGTGTAGTGTCAGTATTGTTCTCATTAGCGTTACGAATAGGCTCACGATCGCGCGTTGTCGGTGGTTCTGGAAATTATGGATTCTAGACCGAGCACAGAAAAGGAAGTGCTCGATCATTAGCGAAGCAAATTTAGGCGCGGAATGTTTGCGCATATTCTTCGTCTCTGCTACAGGAAATAACGCACATCAAAGAGTGAGCTTTATCCGGGTGAAAGGAATAGAAAACGTTTTAATAATCAAATTAGACTTGGATGAGTTTGCTCTGAAGTTTGGAGATTACCTAATACAGCTAGCTTGATTTGCTTGATGTACCTTGGGAAACAAGTGACCGAGAGCTGTGCTAATACCGGCTTAAGTCTGTCGACTTTCCCATCGAGTTTGTAGTGATTCTGTAAAGTCATCTTCGACGGTGTATGCAGCAAATATGGCTTCGGGAACAGTTTCTTGATCTTGGGTGACCTGACACTTGAGTAAACATAAGAATGTTTTTTCTGGTTGCCGGAATTCATGTTTGCCCTGTGTCTGTCAACGGGGTTCATTCATAAGCGGAGCATCATTAGAAGATTTCTCGCACTCGAGTTTCTTTCTTCCAGTGTCAAACGGGGAAAGAAACAGGTTCCCGTTCGTGTAGTTCCGTAGGCGTATCCGTCGCCATTAAAGTCGTATAAGTTTTGATAAGACTAATTTAATAACCGCTTCAAGAGTTTCCGACACAAAATGTGACGGTTATTCTTTTCCTCTTGTTCCGATAGAATCTAGAGAACCGTTCTTTCCTTTATTGTATCAGCAAGAACTTAAAAATAATGAAATTAAATTATGTTGATCCAATCTCTCGGGTCGCTGTGTTATGCGTTGGAGGGGGATGTTCATAGAGATAAAATGTCCATTTTTATTTAGGGGTTCTCTGTAATTTTATTTCCACACACATTCTTCAGGCTCGAGCAGGACATCGGTCAAGGATAAAACAAATCCCGACTACAGGTTAGGATATTGTAGTAGGAAAGAGAGACCGAATCTAACTTGATCTAGTTTTGTTTACGTTCATCTTAGACGATCGTCTGGGGAAGAAGTAAAATTTTCTTTTTTATTTGCCTGCCTTCTCCATCCCAGGACACAACACTCATCAGGGATCCGGGACCTGCTCTTTCTTCATCGCGAGCGTGAGACGATCGTAAATTATGATCGCCGACCTTTTTTTCCTCCCAAGTGTATTAGATGTTGCGTACAAAGAAATCGATCGGATACCGAAAAAAAGGTTGGGCAGTTAGAATAAAATAAGGCAAAATAAAATACGCCGACCCACGCGACCCGGTAATGACCCATGGAGTTTGTGTGTGTGCAGGTCGTGGTTTGCGACGCGTTTCCGGGGCGGCATTCTTGGCTCGGCGGCTGCTGTTTAGTCCAGGTCAGGGTTTTATTTTGTCTTCTTCCTCTGTCTCGCTTGGTTCCCTTTTTGGACCGTCTGAGTTGTCCGATGTAAATTATCGCCCGCTTATTGCTTCCACTTCTCACCCTTAAAGACGGGTGTGGCTAGTGATTTGACCGATTGGGGGTAGGTTTTTTAGGGATGATCGGGAAATGATGAGATCGTCCACGCCTACACTCGAGCCTGTGATAGAGAGATGGTTTGTGGCTAATAAGAAATCGATTTAGTTAGGGATAGAACGCATTTAAAGAAGTATGAGGATCCACTAAGGGTAATGGACGACTCTTAAATGTCACGACTCGAGCGTATTTGACAATTTGATTAAGTTAGGAAGAATTGGAACGTTAGATGCCGTGGACGGAGACAGCGATGTGTAAATTGAATATCTCAATTTAGTTCGACAGTGAGAAATCTTCCACCAATTGACTGCAATTGACATCAATTGCGTTTGCGGATCTTCGATCGTCTCCGGTACGGCAGAGATCCAGCTATTCTAGGTCTAGCAAGACGAGGCATTCGAATACAATAGCCTTTACTTGGTCACCAAATACGTCCAAAGGAAGGGAAAGCACTGTAGTTTTTTGTGCACCAGCTGGTTGCGAGCTGGTTGCGATACTAAGCATACTTATAACTGCACAAAATCGACATGACGTTGTCAGCAAAAATCAACACCCAGCACGCGTCATCTGAGCCCAGACAGCAAGGCCTTGGTGGTCGTTACGGTCGCCGTCTTCGTATCACGTACGTTTCGATTTGCTGATCAAGCGAACGCTTTGCTTCCGCTTGTGCTTTTTGGTTAATATTCTTTGCTTTTGAATGGATATACACGCGAAAAGGGTTTCCAGCTTTTGTAGGATAAGACACAGTCAAGTTTTGATTTTTTAAATCAAGGCACGGACACGTACCAGTGAGATTAACTCTAGCAAAAAGAAAGAAATGCCTTTGTTTCTTCTGGATCACACTTCTCTTTGTTTTCTTCCGAGCGTTAGTTACCGTCATAAAATTATATCGTTCTAGCACTCAATATATGTGCACCTCATCATAACTCATCGATCTTACAGCGGAGATACCATAACCATAAAATGACTCATAATTCAATCACTTTTGATGTCGTTCGTGTAGGTGGTGGTTGCGTTGCGGTTCTGAATGGTGAAAGAATCACACAACCGAAACATTCATCAATATCTGTAAAATCGTTTAAAAGCGAAAAAATGGGTTGTTAAACATTGCCATAAGGTGTCGAGCCGATCGTCTCTGTCAAAATGTGTAGAATTGCCGCAAATGGAAACCACTGCTGGGTTACAGTGAATAATTGCTTTCGCTTAAAGTTGAACCAGACGCAACGAATGGACAGCAATTCTCCTTCAAACACTTAAAACTCAACAATCGGAATCCATTCTTATACAGAATTGACTTGGAGTTCTGTCTTCATTCCTTGTGTGGGAGAAGTGAAAACAACAAACACACACTGGAGACAACTGGAGAACATTCTTCATATGCGTAGCTATCAGAGATCACTTGAAGATCGCATTCCTCTGCGCTAGTTCTCCTAGCTCTCACTCTCTCTCTCTCTTCCAAAACAATCGACTCATTATGTCGACACTTGGATGAATTATTCAAACGCTTTCGTCACGCGGTCTCGCGTTCTTGGTTCGCTTGGTGATGTTTCACAGACAGTCTTCCTTCGATTCTTGTTCGTATTATTCTTTGTCTCCAGAACTGATTGAAACCGAGTCTGATATTTGCATACGGGATGGGGATTACGAGAAGTGGAGAAAAAACCTTTGGGACGTGACTCCTGGGGAGATTATCAACCGTGTTTCATGGTGTTAGCTTTGGGTGCCTCAGTGATGAGGAAAAGAATGCATTCTAGGAAACCCCATCGGCATATGGCTGACTGAAACAGTGTTTCGAAATATTAAATTGCATTCCTGTTGCGAAAAAGCCTTCGGTGAGATCTCCCGGTCAGAGAGCGGCTACCGTGTCTGCAAGTTCCGGCCTACCACGGTTGCTTGTCTCTGTGGTAGACAACAGAATTAAATGACAACGTAAATCCACCGTACAACATGACACGCAACGCTGCAATATTGCGCTTTGAACCATGACGTGCGCTTCTTGACGCTGCTGATGATCGTCAGACTTCTCAAACGCTTGACGACACTCGAGACGCGCTTCAGGTGGCAAAATCTGTACGCCAATAACTTCTACGTCTTCCGCTGTCGAGAATCCCGAGCGACAGGTGAAAAATTCCAACACTATCTCGGCGATGTAAGACAATGGTGAGAGTTGGGTAGGTCTGAATGAAGTGGCCGTTTCTCTACTTTATTGCCCTCACTCGCTTCGTATGGGGTTTGGGGCGCGCCCGCTTTTGATCGTCCTTATTGAGCGTTGCGTAAGCTTCTGTACACGGTGACGGTCCAACGGTTTGACCTGTGCATGCTATCCGATTTCGAAACCTTCTCATTCTGTGTTCCGGTCAGTACCGTAATGTTTTGTTGGCAGGGGCTAGCAGCGCACTCACACATTCCATTTTGCAACATACTCTTTTCTAATTGTCTTAGTCAAGCTTAAACAAGGGTTCGCGTCAGTAAGGCGGCCAGGAGTGTGATGTTTCCAACTGCAGCCAACAAAGCACGTTTTTGTGAGGGAAGAGAGCAGCCTGCCAGTGGTAGTGATACCGTTACCGAGAGTTACTGTCGCCCTGTGTCAATTAATGTTCCGAGCCAAATGGTTTGCGTCCATTTCCAAGGTTTTTCTCCGTCCTCGGAGAATGAGCCTAATGTCTCGAGGTAATCAATGGTGAGAAGAATGCAAAGAATGTACATTATTGATGCGGGGTGTTTTTTCTATACTTCTCGTGAACGACTATTGACATTCTTTCGATCTTTCGAGTCACCCGTTTGGTCCGCAATTTCCGATCCACGTCAAACAGTGATCTGAACCCCGCAATGCTCTGGGTCTCATAAGTCTTCCGCATCGTTTTGTCCGTACCGTGCTCCTTATGTCAAGATGGTGCCTATAAAGAAGGGACAAATTGCTCACAAATAAAGATGTACGATTGTGGTCCGGAGTTATTTGCCCCCCACCGTACCAGTTTAATATTTGAATTGCTTCAATGCAGAATTGCTGTAGTGCGAGGTTGTTTATGTGTGGAGCCACCAGCTAGCAGCTAATGGAAAAGTCAGTTCGAATGTAAACAACAGCGTCGCGCTCATTCTCGACCTAAGTGACTACGTCTAATGCAATGCGCCTAATGAAAGTAATATGGAAGCAGATCTTTCTCGTGTAGTTCTCGTTTGCGTATGTGCTATGGCTCGCATGCATGGGGTCAGAGCGCGATTATTAAGAGTCGGCCAATTCGCGATCACCATCACAGTGCGCGGCTGGAGAGATGTTTAATGGGCGGCTACTGACGCCGACGCCTACATAAAACTTCGGAGACTTTGGGTGGGTAAGGTCGTTGTCCTAGCTCTTTATACACACGGTGTTCTTTGGTGCGTTTTTTTTTGCGCAAAACAACACGCAAAAACTTCTGGCGGTTGGCGCCAGACACTCTATGCTCAGTAGAAAATGAAGAAATTCTGGAGCAGTGGACTTTCTGGAGCACTACCACCTCTTCGAAAGCGGGTTCCGTTTGTAGTGGAACCGGTTGGATTGGCAAGTCGCTTATTCGCTTTCCAGTGATGATCGTGTGTATAGATCACGGTAGGGGATGAAGAATTTAATGTTTGCTCGGCAAAATATCACAAAGCAACAGGATTGTTTTGAGGAACCGTCAACGTCACTCAGCAATTTCTCGATGTTTAAACCCTGAAGGACAAAAGAAGGGCGGTCGTGTATGCTTACCGCACGGTAGAAGCGGTAATTAAAATGTGCGGTGACCATGTCAACGGTTTAGTTCCTCTTCCCTTGAGGGAACGCCAACACATCGCCACCGAGGCGGCAGTTAGAACACAAAAATGGTTGACGTTTAGAAAGAGGCCGCCTCCAAAACGTGGGGGACTGGACATCGTATAAATACCCACCGACGCAAATCGCAATCGCGCGCTGTGGCTGATCAGCTGTAACACCCCGGGAACTGGGAACTAGGCCACAGGGATAACTTACAACACTACAAAACCAAGCAGGGATTAGTTTGCATCTTTTTGGCTAAATTCAATGGCGAAGCTATACACAGGTCAAAAAGAGACGCAACACAACACGCAAAGTTCTCACACCTCTCGCGCTGGTGGTGATGTATCGTAGGTTGACGGGTGACTATTTTTAATTTTATTTGAAGGCAAACCGAAACCGTGACGCTACCATAATGAGATTATTCAATTCCACCCCGATATGGGTTGTTGCATGTGGTGTTGCGGTAGCCGCTAAAAAAGGGGAACAGTACCTATATACGCGGTGTGTGTTTAGTACGGTAATTTATACCTGTTTTCCTCTGCTGCAGCAGTAGAACGATGTCATAAAATTCTCGTTGCACACACACAGCAGTGTTTCTGTTTTGCAATTCTTGTGTGTGTGTGTACTTTTTTTAGCACGAGAGAAAGAGACAGGAGCGAACATGTACCGGGGGATGGCTAAAGTGAGTGGTTGCATATTTATGAAGTGCACAAGTGCACCATGTGCGCACTGCTGCCCCCGGTTGCAACACTATCTAGAACATCTCGGGAGCACTGAGCCGTGATGCGTGTTTGACTTGCTTTGAGCTCTGGTAACTGATACTGCTGCTGTTGCGCGCGCGATGCACTGGGTGGCAGGTTTCGTTCCACCCAAACATACACGCCACCGAACACAGAACAGACCACTTGTGTTCTATTCTCATCCGTTCTCGCATCTGTGCTGCTCTGATACGGTTCCGATACACAACTGCCGTATCCCGTACACAAAACCGTCTATCGGAATGAGGGATCAGAGACATCGTTCACACCGGGGGGTTAGGATAGCAGTTGGTGAACAGGGGGAGGAGGATGTCTTGTGAAGGGTCCTGCGGAGTGTGTGACTTTATTTATTTATTTACTGCTCCACGGTGGGATAAAAGAGGGATGCATGAGATGTGTGATTCGTTACTTCATGATATGCATTACATTATGCTGATCTTTTACCGGTCTCTGCCGCACAAGTTATCCGTCCCAAGTTTTGGGAAGTCACTGTGTACCGGTGTGACGCAGAGTCTATATCCACCGCTCCAAAGCGGGACATAATATTATCATATCACAAATTACTCTCCATTATACACAAGAGACCACCCGTATAACGAGATATAGGAGGAATGAGCAAGAGACACATCGTAGAATGGATCAGAGTAATGCTGATCCGTGCTGTTCGCCTTTGTGGAGGGGACCACACGCTGATGGATGAAGGAAGTCTTTAAGATGTAAACATAATCAGTACCATTTCCGTAGCAGCTCGTCGTTCTTACACAATAGTGGCAATTGTGGCACAGATCGTCTATTTGTCTTTTTTAGCTGTTAGTGTCACTTGTGGAGATGATCTTGTTTAGGGCTCATGAAGATCTCCGAGGACATCCGGGAAGCGAAGTTGCACTGTTTGCTGCTCACTTACCACTGCTTGTCAGCTTGTTTACTGATAGAAGAATCATTGGAGATAAGCAATGCAGTTTCTTTCTTTATATCGGGTTTTGTATACATCATTGTGATGAATTCTTCCGGCAAAGTTTAACTTCCTGTGTGCAATCTAGAGAGGTATCATTGCAGGACACAAATATGGTCAATCCGCTTCATTTGTGGATATCAAAGATGGATATCTTGCTTAAGCTTAACGGCAAAAAACACATTCTACGTAGGAATGGTTACACAGTTACACCGACACTGGGTAATGATCGCAAATCATTTCATCGACGCTTAAATCAGGCCGATTAAGTACCGGGTGTCTGATAAGGCAACGTCTGAGCACTGAGAAACGTAAGGTTTTCCAACATCAGTCATATGGTTTCAGGGTAAACCACATTCGGCCACACAATGGCCGAACATCGTACCACGTACATGACCATCATCATATCGAGGTGCATCCATACACTCACACACACGATATGATGCCATAAACGGCTCGTAATTGTTGTCGATGCTGTGTAAGGGCTTAAGGAAGGCGAAGGGTAGTACGACGCATACACGCAATATGAAACATGTTGCTCGTCTCCGTATGTGCCAAAAGCAGGGTTGGTTATGGCGTAAGAGAGACGAAGCTAACCTACAAGAGACGGCCGCGTGTATTGCAAACAACAACAATAACATATCGTGTCGTTGATGATGGTGCTTCTAGGAAGGTTGATACTGCCGGCAATGCTTCAAGCTCCAAAGAAGGGACAAACAGTGCGTTGTGCAAATTCACAAGAAGCAGGAAGAAAAAAGCGCGTGCACAGTGCGTCGTGGTGGTGATGGAGTTGATGATACAATATCCCCAATGAGAGGTAATGGGAGAGTGTCGGCATATTATATTAGTGGTTACCAGCAAGTATGGAGGCTTTGTGACACCACAAGCCTCCAGCATTTGTCCACCGGCGTATACCATAACCGTTCGAGGAAGAAGACGGTTTGTTTACGTTTTTTTTCTCATCCTCAAACTATGGAACAGAGCTCCATAGTAAGAGATGCAATGGCGCAGTAGATCGCCGATGCAATTGTAGTGCAAGTTGGGATGTGCACCACCGTCGGTTGGTAAGACCAGTTGATGGATATGCCGTCTACAGACCTTACAAAGATCATCCTCAACGTACACACGTTGTTCGTCGTGTGGTACACAGCGACCATAATCTTGCCGAAGAGAGCAAGCAAGACACTTTTTGGCGCGTTCTGTCACGGTGTATTTACGCGCGAGTTAAACACGTTTTCCTACTTTCGTCTTCGCATCACCACCACCATCACCCCCGTTAAAGAAGGGTAAAAGTCTCCAGCACATCCTATGGTTGGTTGACTGTGCCTGGTAAGAGCCGGTTTTCGTCTCCATGGGCCGGTTTGTTTGCTGACCCGTTTATGTACTAGAAGCGTACCACCAAGTTTAAGGTCTCTCGGTGAATGTGTGTGTACTGTACAGCACACCACCGGCGTCGGGATGCAACTCTTGGCCTGCCAGACGGCACAAGTCAACGGGATCGGCGTGGTGTGGTTCTATGTACACTTCGGGAATGGTTTGTGCATTAAAAGAAGAAGCCCCGTTACACACGTTTCTAGCTGTAGAGCATAGAACTAACTGCAACCATAGGCCAATCGGTGTCGTCCATTTCCGGACGTTTATTTGTGACTGTACGTGATTGACACGAGAACTAGCAACGAAGCAACTTCTCGATCCGGTCAAGAACAATACTTTAATCGTATTCGGAAATTCAAGGCTATATAAAACTATTGGGAAATGTGCGCCCAATTCGCCAATTTGCTGCACAAAGAATTAACCCTATGCGTTCGTTCGGGTTTGACTTGACCATCGATCGACAGTTTAATTGGTAAAGTCGATCGAGTGTAATTGGACGAAATCGACAAGACACGGACACCTTGAAACACAGAAATTCTAGTAAATGTGCCTCGGAAGTAAAAAGGTCTTGATTGCAGCTTGGTCCAGAATCGATCGTAACCCAACCCCACCAAAGGGAAAGCGTCGTCTTGTGAAGAAAACCAGAAAGAATCCCCAGACACCACATCCAATCGATTGATTGATCTTTGTGTGTGTGTTTGGGTGTAGTTCAGCTACCCGGCAAGTTTCTATTTCGCTTTATGCACTTCCTTCTAACATGGCGGCGCACGTGATGCAGCTGTTGCAGTCGGGAAAAGAATCAAAAGCATCACACAAATCTTCAACTCTCTGATGCCTATTCTCGTCACTTGTAGCGTTGCTCGTCTTGTGCACCTTAACTTTTGTGTACAGCACATAAAAATAGACAGAAGAACAACACCGGAGTCAAGGAAAAAATAAAACAAAAAAGGGTAGATTCATCACAAATACACATGATTGAGTCCAATTGCAGCATTGTTTTTTTTCTGTCTTGAAACGATGACGGGGATGGACGGTGATGCGTGGTTCTCTGCTTTTGCTCAAAGAACGATCAACCTAAGAACCGACAACCAAGTAAACATGATGCTGCTGCAACCAGCCAGGCGAAGAAGAATTCATTGGCGGGAGTTTCGGAAATTGGAAGTAGAACCTTTATAATCATCATCCTGCTTTCATGATTGATGCTCGTTCGAATTCTGGCATTGGGCCGGCGGCGAGCCCGTCGTTTCGATGCTCAGCGCTTCATTAGCGATGAATGGGATGTCTGAAATGAAGTGTTAATGCGCTATAAAATTAGATTAGATTGCAGGACGACGCAGCGAATGCATTGTACGTCGTAGGGTCGGCACGACCCCGTGATCGTAAAGCTTAACCCGATTTGAAAATTGTTCGGTTATGTTTGTATCTGTTTTATATCCTCAAAATGTCTAGATAGACATACATTTTAAAAATAACTCATTTTAAGGAGTATTCCCATACTATTTACACGATCACTCGTTTTTTTCTTCTAATAACTCTCTCGTCGATAATGATTCGTAACGAAATTCCCGGCATGACAAACTTTCTCCACCAAAAATATTTATCCAACACATTTGAAACAGATAAGGTCGCAGATTCGCTCATCCAACAAACCGCCATCAAGCTGAAGCTGTTTAGGTACGATTTGTTCCACGGGCTTAACTTCCGGGTCACGCTCTAACGAATGACACACCACCACCACTACCACCGCCGGTGAGTGATCACTGTAGTCTCCGGAAATTAAACCTTCAAACCTCCTATCCCTCAATGGTGATGAAGCTCATTTTGTAATGAGTACAAGCGTAATGTTTTTTTTTTGTAGGCCGTGTTCGTTCGTCTACCGGTTTGTTGATAGTTTTGGAACGTGCAAGTGAATGGGTTGTACACGCGCTTTTAAGAGCCTTTTAATTTGAGGTTAAGCTTTTTGGGTGTGCGATTTGTGGTGGATCACAACAACGTGCTCAACATTCCCCAAGTGTTTTATACGGGTCACACTTTTACGTCCTGCTTCCGTACGGCTTCTTTGGCAATATTTCTTCGTTTGGTTTGGTGGATGCGCCCTGAAAGGCTAAAAACAATTGCTAATAATTAGGCCAACCGTTCAATGCGTCCGTTTACTCATGTTTCGTGGTGTTGATTGATCGATCCCGCCTAGACCTTTCTATTCGCGACTATGTTCGACGTTTATTCGAACTCTGTGAAAAGATTATGGGTTGAAGTAACAGCTTAAAACATGCTTTAGGATTTTTTAAAGTTTAGAAGAACATTTTCGAGCAATTTGTCCTAACACTTTCTTTTTCTGTTCTCTGATTGTTTCTCCAGGACTCTAGCAATGGGATGATAAATTTGGCGGAGGTCGGAGGTCCACCACCTCACATCAACGGCGGGCCAGCGGCTGGCTTACCCCACATGATGCCAACACCGGTAGTTGCCGGTGCCGGTATTGCCATGATGGGTCAACATCATCAACAGCAACAACAGCAACAGCAGCAGCAACAGCAACAACAGCCTCATCCACAACAGCGTCTCGTTGGTGGAGCACCACATCAGCTGCCACCGTCGGGTATGCATCATCCGCATGGTCCTCCTCCCCCACCACCAGGAGTCGGAATGGGTGGACCACCACCACCACATCATCTAACACCGGGTGCCGGTGGTAGTGCGCCCCAAAATCGTACTTCGGCACGCGAACGGACCATGCATGCCGTTGAGTACTACAAAAGCAATGTCCGACGAGCGCGTGTTGAGGCGGGCCTGGCCCGGAATTCTCTTCACGAGCGGTACTCCTACGTCCAGCGGCAGATGGCAACGATGGGAAACGGGAATGGTGTGATCGGTACCAAACTCTCCCCTCACGGACACACCGATCATCTGTACCGAAGCAATTCGAGCCTGGAGCTAATACACGACCACGGTGGTGCTGGTGGTATGCCGGACCATCTTCATCCAGGCGGGGGAACGAACCTAAGGCGAGAGTACGGTAGCCACGGTTCAATCGACGTGATCTCATCCGACCGGCATCCACACCATCACCATCACCATCCTGGGCAGGGCGGTACACCGAGTACAGGCGAAAGCTTCCTTACGATGCTGCAAGAGTATCAACCGTTTGGATTAGATGGGTCTTCCCTGCTGTACTCGCTGAACAAACATCACACCGGGCACGGACATGCCAATGGAGGTACAGCAGCAGCCTCGAACCCAATCACCCTTACCGGAGATGATGTGGTTGATCGTGGTGGCAATTCGAGTCCGAAGTTGAGGAATAAGTTCCATCGACTTTGGGGATCCAGTAACGGAGCAGGTGGTGCGGCTGGAGCTAATGGCACTTCGAATGGCAAACAATCGCGCCAGGTGACAAATGGAGGAGCTGCCACCACGTCAGCCTCCCTGGATGATAGTCAGCTGTGCGCTGCATTGAACGCGAGTACGACCTCTACTACAACGACTGTTTCCTCGGCGGATATTGAGGAGCGGCAGCGACGACGAGCATTTGCTCATTTCGATTGTCGTTCGCTGACGGCGAACCTTGGGTACGCAGCGAAATTGCGAGGCTTTCTTCTGGAGCGCAGACGCAATACGACAACAGGAGCTTCAGCAGCGGCTACGTACGGTACACGGTCCTCTACGCCGGATGGCGATAGTGTAGACGAGGACTACGGTGATGGACAGCAGAACGAATTATTGGAGAACTGTCCCTTCTTCCGGAACGAGATTGGCGGTGAAGAGGAGCGTGAGGTTAGCCTTACAAGAATGGCTTCTTCGACGACAGCCTCTTCCGCCGGTGGAGCTGGAAGTGGCCAGCAACGACGGGCTATCCACCGACCAGTGCTTGCGTACGGTGTGTCTGTGCTGGAGTGTGGCGCTAACGATACACTCTGGAAAGGGTACACCTGTCCGTACCAGAAGGGACCACGTCCAATCGAACAAATAGACAACGGAGCGTTGTACTACCGGCAACACTTCTTCGGTCAAGATCACCAAAACTGGTTCGGTATGGACGAACATCTCGGGCCGGTAGCGATCTCGATCAAGAAAGAAAAGATCAACCCCATGCCAGTGCAAACGCTCGCCCTACACGGCTCCGACGTGGCCCCCACAACAACGCACCTAGCCGAACAGTACCTGTACCGGCTCATAGTGCGCACGTCGGAGTTGCTAACGTTGCGCGGTTCGGTGATCGAAGACTCGATCCCGAATGCACGCGGTGCCGGTAAGCACGCCAATACCAAAGAGATTCTGGAGTATGTTGCGCCGGAAGTACAAATCGGCTGCCTGCGGTTGGCCGTCAGCACACCCCAGTGTGAGCAGCAGTTGCTGAAGCTGGACGAGCAGGGGCTTACCAACAAGTACAAGGTGGGCATCCTGTACTGCCGGGCAGGGCAATCCTCCGAGGAGGATATGTACAACAACGAGGAGGCCGGTCCGGCGTTTAACGAGTTCCTCGACACCATCGGACGACGGGTGCGCTTGAAGGGATTCGAGCATTATAAGGCCGGACTGGACAATAAAACGGATTCCACCGGAACGCATTCGTTGTACGCGACACATCAGGATTGTGAGGTGATGTTTCACGTGTCGACGATGCTACCGTTCACACCGAACAATCGGCAACAGTTGCTGCGGAAGCGTCACATCGGTAATGACATTGTGACGATCGTGTTTCAGGAACCGGGCGCTCTGCCGTTCACGCCAAAAAACATTCGCAGCCAGTTCCAGCACGTGTTTGTGATTGTGCGTGCGGTTAATCCTTGCAGCGATCATACCCAGTACCGGGTGGCGGTATCGCGCTCGAAGGATGTACCCGTGTTTGGTCCTCCAGTGAAGGCCGGTTCGCATTATCCACGGGGAAAGCAATTTGCCGACTTCCTGCTGTCGAAGGTAATCAACGCAGAGAATGCGGCACATCGGTCAGTAAAGTTCGCGATGATGGCGATCCGAACGCGCCAAGAGTACCTTAAAGATTTGGCCACCAACTACAGCACCGCGACGGTGGTAGAAACGGGACAACGATTTTCGATCTTCCCGAGCAAAAAACGCGAGCGTCCGACCAAGCCACGCTTCTCGGGTGATCTTTCGCAACGGGGCGCCTTCTGTTGGCAGGTGGTGTTGCATGACAGCGGCCAATCGACACACGTGGATTGTTTCTTGGGCATCTCGGCGGAAACGTTCGTGCTGATTGAAGAGTGTACGCGCCAGATCATCTTTGTGACTCCGTGCCGGGCAATTCTCGGATGGTCGACGAGCCAGAACGCGCTGCGAGTGTACTACCATCAGGGCGAGTGTGTAACGCTCAACATGCGTGATACGGGCGATCGGGATGAGCAGCTGGAGGTGATTGAGCGGTTGCGAGCGGTGACGAATGGGTGTGGTGCGCTAGAGCTTAGTCTGCGCAGGAATCCGATGGGTCAGTTAGGGTTCCACGTGCAGCCGGATGGTGTTGTGACGCAGGTTGAGATCTCGGGACAGGCGTGGGCTGCTGGATTGCGGCAGGGTTATCGTTTGGTGGAGATATGCAAGGTTGCTGTAGCGACCCTGTCGCACGATCAGATGGTTGATTTGCTGAAGACATCCGCACAGGTTACGGTGACAGTGATTGAATCGTTTGCCGATTTTACCCCGAGACGTGGTTGTACTTTGCAGAACTGTCGGTTTAATTCGATGAACTACGAAAGCGAATATGACAGCATGATGCTGGAAGGTGGCAGCAATAAGAATGGTACTAGCGGACAACAAAGTGGTGGTGGAGGTAGTACAAGCAGCAGCACTAAGAAGGTGGTCCCAGGTGGTCAACTCCAATCGTCTGCAAGTCATCGTCGTCGTTATGAGCGTAACTTTTCGCCACCGCGATCGAGCAACAGTTCGGGATACGGAACGGGAAGCAGTAGTCGATCGTTTACTGCAGCTGTTGGTGCCACTGGTCAGCAGGTAGCTGCAGTCACGCAGCCCAACGGACCTGATATGGGTACGTTGACGTCCTCTTCCAGTGGACATTCGTCGAACGATGAGCGTTGGTATGATGTGCTTGATCCACCACAGGAAGCATCCTCCATAATGGCAGGTCCTCCATCCGTTGCTTCCGATCCGAGTGTAAACTACCATCATCCAAAGTTGACCGCCTCGAGCAATTCACTGCCTCTTGCTGGATCCAGTCCACGACCACTTTCCCTGCACAATGACGGTAGCGGACAGTCACCGTCACGCAGCAACGGGGGTGGCCAGGCGTCATCAGGACAGTCGGTGGGGCGCGATAATTCAGCAAACATTGCGATGTTGAAGCGACTCATCATAGCTGATTCGCCGAATGGGGTTGTGGAAGGAAACGGACCACTACAGCAGCAACAGAACCATGCGGAACCTGTGTACAGCAGTTCGTTGAAGAATCTTTCCAATCATCATCTGCTGATGTCGGCAGCTGCTGGAGGTAATCACACGGAAGAGGATGACCTTTCACGTCACAACTCCCCGCAGTTACGCCGTTCAGCTACCACGACCAACATATACGGAATAAACGGCAAGAAGGCGAACGGTGGAGTTGCAACCTGCTCGGGCAGCAGTGCATCGAGCAGTCGGAATAACAGTCCACGACCCAATGGGACTGGTGAAACGGCAAAGCTACGTAGTGGAGCTGCCTTGAAAGGTGGCGCTCAACATCATCCGCAGCGGAACAGTGTTAACTACACGACCGGAAGCACACTGCAGGAAGATCTGATGAAGCTGATCAATCCGGACTATATTGCGAACGACGATAACTTCAACTCGGGTGGAATGGAGCGCATGCAGAAGGGACACCATAACAGCCACAGTCTTGGTAATATTGCTAGTTTGGCCGGTGGGTTGAAACCGATTCCGCAGAAGAGTCGCTCACGGGAGGGCGTTAATATGGGCTCGAATCAGCAGCTTTCCGCTGCCAATGGCAATGGACTAAAGTTGGCGAATGGTGGAGGAGGCTCGAATAGTCCGAGTAATGGTGGGGAGGAAGAAGTCATCTTTACTACGGCTCGTCCAGCGACGGTCATTTCGTCGACCACATCCAACAGCTCCAGTCCTGCTAGTGAGCTGCTTGGGAAACATCACATGAATGAGGATCATTTGAAGATGTCGCCTAGTAGGAAGCAACAACATCACCAGCAGCAGCAGCAGCAACAGCAGTTTCTTAATGGCGGTATCTTGAAGAACGGTGGAGGCAAAATCCCGTTGCCGGACATGAAGGAGATGGATTGGAGCAGTCTGGTGGACACGGCAACAAAAGCAATGACACAGGTGAGTGTAATCCAGAGTATGTTGTCTTGTTGGTGTTAGCATGAACGATCGCTAATCTAACTTTTGTTTCTCCTGCTAGTGAGCTGCTTGGGAAACATCACATGAATGAGGATCATTTGAAGATGTCGCCTAGCAGGAAACAACAACATCACCAGCAGCAGCAGCAGCAACAGCAGTTTCTTAATGGCGGTATCTTGAAAAACGGTGGAGGCAAAATCCCGTTGCCAGACATGAAGGAGATGGATTGGAGCAGTCTGGTGGACACGGCAACAAAAGCAATGACACAGGTGAGTAATCCAGAGTATGTTGTCTTGTTGGTGTTAGCATGAACGATCGCTAATCTAACTTTTGTTTCCGGAATAAACGGCAAGAAGGCGAACGGTGGAGTTGCAACCTGCTCGGGCAGCAGTGCATCGAGTAGTCGGAATAACAGTCCAAGACCCAATGGGACTGGTGAAACGGCAAAGCTACGTAGTGGAGCTGCCTTGAAAGGTGGCGCTCAACATCATCCGCAGCGAAACAGTGTTAACTACACGACCGGAAGCACGCTGCAGGAAGATCTGATGAAGCTGATCAATCCGGACTATATTGCGAACGACGATAACTTCAACTCCGGTGGAATGGAGCGCATGCAGAAGGGACACCATAACAGCCACAGTCTTGGTAATATTGCTAGTTTGGCCGGTGGGTTGAAACCGATTCCGCAGAAGAGTCGCTCACGGGAGGGCGTTAATATGGGCTCGAATCAGCAGCTTTCCGCTGCCAATGGCAATGGACTAAAGTTGGCGAATGGTGGAGGAGGCTCGAATAGTCCGAGTAATGGTGGGGAGGAAGAAGTCATCTTTACTACGGCTCGTCCAGCGACGGTCATTTCGTCGACCACATCCAACAGCTCCAGTCCTGCTAGTGAGCTGCTTGGGAAACATCACATGAATGAGGATCATTTGAAGATGTCGCCTAGCAGGAAACAACAACATCACCAGCAGCAGCAGCAGCAACAGCAGTTTCTTAATGGCGGTATCTTGAAAAACGGTGGAGGCAAAATCCCGTTGCCAGACATGA
This sequence comes from Anopheles maculatus, assembly GCA_002091835.1. Lineage (NCBI taxonomy): Eukaryota > Metazoa > Arthropoda > Insecta > Diptera > Culicidae > Anopheles > Anopheles maculatus. The sequence continues at coordinate 120,138 of KZ061654.1, forward strand.
AGGAGATGGATTGGAGCAGTCTGGTGGACACGGCAACAAAAGCAATGACACAGGTGAGTAATCCAGAGTATGTTGTCTTGTTGGTGTTAGCATGAACGATCGCTAATCTAACTTTTGTTTCTTTCTAGTTATCGGAGTCCGTGGCGAAATCGCAACACCCAGGAAGCAATGTGTATTATGATGACATCAGTCAGGTGCTGAACGGAGTGCATAATCAGCATCAACTACAGCAGCAGCAACACCAGCAACAGCAGCAAACAGGCCACAACGGCACTATAAACGGTGGTGGTCCAATGAACGGAGGTGGTTGCAGCAGTGTAAGCGGAACCGGTAGCAGCATTGGCAGTGGAGCCGATCTTTCCTCCTCGACACCAAGCTCGGCCTCTCCAGTTTCTACCGGCAGTAGCAGTAATGCCGCCCAGCAGCAAGTGCTGATGGCTCTACAGAACAGCTCGAGCCTGCCGGAACTACAGTCCCAGGTGACCCAACTTTCCGACCGCGTGTTGCGCGAACAGCGGCGCCGTCGATCGCTCGAACATGCGGTGCGCCGGCTAACGGAGGAAAATCGACGACTGCAAGACGAAAGCCAGGCAGCAGTACAGCAGTTGCGCCGTTTTACCGAGTGGTTTTTCCAAACGATCGATCGACAATCGTAATGTTGTGGACAGGTGTAGAAGCACTGGCGTGTCTTCCAAAGCGTGATCATCTTATAAAAGGAAGAAAGCAGAGCAGGAATTAGTGAGGAGAAACATTGACATTCGTTTTTTTTTATAAATGACCAAAAATTATGTACATAAAGCGTGTGTTAAGCGGGCGCAAACAAATGTAACATTTATATATATATTGAAGCACACACAAAAACACCCCTTACTGTATGTTACTTAGGATCGGTTAGAGTGATATATTGAGCACCAGTAAGAAGAGGAAAAAGTTAAACATTCTTTACACCCACATACATACATATACAGCACTACTACTATTTGGTAGAAGCAGTTTTGCTCTGCAGGAGAAAAATTGATACATGGGTGTAAAAGAAGCCCCTCTTTATAGGGATAGATTCGTAAGAAAATGTAATGTGACCAAGTTGGAAAGAGCGTTTTTCTTCTTGCGAATACAACAGCAAACACCAATTATACTTGCTAGGAGTTAGTAGTTATCGATATACAAAATATCTCTTTACATACATACATACATACGCATGTATATGCAACGACGATCGGCAGTCGACGGAAAAGTGCACTATAAATCGCTAAGCGTGTTTTTTTGTATTATTCGATGTGCGATTTTGCGGGGATATGTTGTGGTGCATGCATACAATGATGATGATGCTGCAAGCGGATAAGGACAAATAATATGCCAAAAATGCCTCTTCATATAGTACTGCTATTAATACAAGTTCTCTTCATACTATTTCTACTTCTATATAGTGCTAACGGTTTTTTTTTTTGCATCTCTATGATATGGTATTTTGTATGATTTATGTGTTATTGTATAGAATTCGCAAAGAGCTAGCTTTCGATCTTAATTTATAAAGACTCTCTATCTCCTGAACGTTCGGTATTAAATCCTACAACAAGCACATCCAAAATGCACTAAAGGAGCGGCGAAAGCGATCCAGTGTTTGCATATTATGCTATATATACATATCCTTTTTTCCGGTGTGCAAGGTTAGACAGGTTCTCCTCTTATGTGCTGTTATGTTAATTTTAAGCTTTGCTTTCCCATAAAAGCAATCGTGCACCAAACAATAGTAAGAATAGTTTATGCATACAAATATCCTTATTCTAATGCAATTCACCTTACGTTTTCTACTTTTTTAGACTGAAGAAAAGCAAATTTACAGTCCAGCGCTTGTTTGACAAATGAAATCTTTAAATTCGGTATTCTTTCTCTATCTAAAAATAGTTGAAAAAAAGCAACAATGGTGTAGAACATGAACAATGTAAAGAACAATTTAGTAGTAACTCTTAATTTATCGGTAAATACTATCACTTTATTCTTGTTACAATAAAACCTAGACTATATAAGACGCGCCTTTTGTGCGAATCCAATGAAGTAAAGTGAAATAAAATGTTAAAGAACACTGAAACTCATCGATAATGTTTTTCGCTTGGGACGGACCTTGAAGAGTTTATCATCCGAAAATGCATAAAACACCAAAAAAACTACTGAAAGTTAGCTAAACATGAACATGTGGGATTGAATTCTATGCTATATTTCGCGCAAAGCATTAGCAAAACTCCTTTAGCGCCATTCGGGCGATGCGGTTGCTAGCGGAACTAAATTCATATTTTTTGTGTTTACAAAATGGTGATTGAATTCCGGTTGTCATGCGATGTCATTTTCGGTGAACATGCGCTTCCCAGTGTGCGAATGGTTTGTTTACGTTTTAACTCGTGCTCCCCGGTGATGGTGTGCTCGATCCCGCTTTCTGCTAGTAAAACTCGGTAATTCAAGTGGTAATCGGGCGATTATTTCCATTTAAGATAACATTTTCGCGTAGCTACAGAGTGCACTAACAAACAGTGATAAAGGTGTCCCATTTTACCCCTGTCTGGTCCCAGTTTTGCTCGTGAAAGATCACGCAATATACGCAGATTCTTTGTTTGTCTAAAGGTTTGGAGTGTTTCCGCAAGCTAATTTACCTTTTGCTTAGTGAAATTGGTCCCACAGTGTGTTTAAAAAAGCTGCAATTGCCCTTCTAATCGTAAGCCTTACCGCGTGTACGAGCAATTGGCTCAGGAGTGGTGTTAAATTCCGACGTATCAGGCATAGTGTTGTGTGCAAAGTGGCGGCAGCTTGTGTCTCAGCTTGCGTACAGTGAACAACGATTTGAACGTGAAGCTCGCACGTGGTGAGTAACGTATTTTTCATTACTTTTCAAAATGTATATGGCAAATGTACGATATTTCTTCGGTTCTACATGCTACAGGACTTCTCAGTTCCTTCGGTAGATTATCTGGGTGCCTAATGAACTTAAGCATTCTTTATGAGGTAAAAAAAGATTTCAATATTTTTATCTTATTTGTGTATGAAAATGTATTGTGAAAATGTATGTATTGTGTCACAAATTTTGTCAATGCGTTCGGTTATCGACCATATCAAACCGTACCTCACAATCTCTCACTGACTTCCTAATCAGTGTCACTGAAGTGATTCAATCGACTTTAGTTTTAGTAAAACATGACCAACGAAAATAAACTTCAAGTGCCGTTGTTGTGCCCGTTATCGATTACATGCATATTTTGAGGTGTTGATTGTTGGGCACTTTCTGAAGAAAATCACACGACTGAGCCCACACGATACGTGATACGAGGTTATTTAAGGCGTTACGTCAAGTGATGGGCGTAACGTGCTCAGGAAATGACCGTCACTGAAGGCCAATGTTTCTGTACGGAGCCGATTATGAATCGATTACATAGGTAGCTATCAACATAGCAAGATAAGCCCTAATAATTCATCCTAGTATCATTTTAATAGTTCATTATATTAATTGTATTTCGTTTCTTTCCTGATGGGCGTAACGTGCTCAGGAAATGACCGTCACTGAAGGCCAATGTTTCTGTACGGAGCCGATTATGAATCGATTACATAGGTAGCTATCAACATAGCAAGATAAGCCCTAATAATTCATCCTAGTATCATTTTAATAGTTCATTATATTAATTGTATTTCGTTTCTTTCCAAAAAAGCAACAATGGTGTAGAACATGAACAATGTAAAGAACAATTTAGTAGTAACTCTTAATTTATCGGTAAATACTATCACTTTATTCTTGTTACAATAAAACCTAGACTATATAAGACGCGCCTTTTGTGCGAATCCAATGAAGTAAAGTGAAATAAAATGTTAAAGAACACTGAAACTCATCGAGAATGTTTTTCGCTTGGGACGGACCTTGAAGAGTTTATCATCCGAAAATGCATAAAACACAAAAAACTACTGAAATTTAGCTGAACATGAACATGTGGGATGGAATTCTATGCTACATTTCGCGCAAAGCATTAGCAAATCTCCTTTAGCGCCATTCGGGCGATGCGGTTGCTAGCGGAACTAAAATAATATTTTTTGTGTTTACAAAATGGTGATTGAATTCCGGTTGTCATGCGATGTCATTTTCGGTGAACATGCGCTTCCCAGTGTGCGAATGGTTTGTTTACGTTTTAACTCGTGCTCCCCGGTGATGGTGTGCTCGATCCCGCTTTCTGCTAGTAAAACTCGGTAATTCAAGTGGTAATCGGGCGATTATTTCCATTTAAGATAACATTTTCGCGTAGCTACAGAGTGCACTAACAAACAGTGATAAAGGTGTCCCATTTTACCCCTGTCTGGTCCCAGTTTTGCTCGTGAAAGATCACGCAATATACGCAGATTCTTTGTTTGTCTAAAGGTTTGGAGTGTTTCCGCAAGCTAATTTACCTTTTGCTTAGTGAAATTGGTCCCACAGTGTGTTTAAAAAAGCTGCAATTGCCCTTCTAATCGTAAGCCTTACCGCGTGTACGAGCAATTGGCTCAGGAGTGGTGTTAAATTCCGACGTATCAGGCATAGTGTTGTGTGCAAAGTGGCGGCAGCTTGTGTCTCAGCTTGCGTACAGTGAACAACGATTTGAACGTGAAGCTCGCACGTGGTGAGTAACGTATTTTTCATTACTTTTCAAAATGTATATGGCAAATGTACGATATTTCTTCGGTTCTACATGCTACAGGACTTCTCAGTTCCTTCGGTAGATTATCTGGGTGCCTAATGAACTTAAGCATTCTTTATGAGGTAAAAAAAGATTTCAATATTTTTATCTTATTTGTGTATGAAAATGTATTGTGAAAATGTATGTATTGTGTCACAAATTTTGTCAATGCGTTCGGTTATCGACCATATCAAACCGTACCTCACAATCTCTCACCGACTTCCTAATCAGTGTCACTGAAGTGATTCAATCGACTTTGTTTTAGTAAAAGAAACATGACCAACGAAAATAAACTTCAAGTGCCGTTGTTGTGCCCGTTATCGATTACATGCATATTTTGAGGTGTTGATTGTTGGGCACTTTCTGAAGAAAATCACACGACTGAGCCCACACGATACGTGATACGAGGTTATTTAAGGCGTTACGTCAAGTGATGGGCGTAACGTGCTCAGGAAATGACCGTCACTGAAGGCCAATGTTTCTGTACGGAGCCGATTATGAATCGATTACATAGGTAGCTATCAACATAGCAAGATAAGCCCTAATAATTCATCCTAGTATCATTTTAATAGTTCATTATATTAATTGTATTTCGTTTC
>KZ061654.1:125485-140675 GCA_002091835.1 Anopheles maculatus
GTTCAGCAGACAATCCTCTGTACAATCGTTGGCAAGCGATGCGTCCGCCAGCTTAACCTTGTACTCCCAGTAGCGGCGCAGCTCGTCACGTCCTGCCGGAGTTGTTCAGCAGACAATCCTCTGTACAATCGTTGGCAAGCGATGCGTCCGCCAGCTTAACCTTGTACTCCCAGTAGCGGCGCAGCTCGTCACGTCCTGCCGGAGTTCCCAACCGTTGAATCAGCTCATCCACACCGGCTGGGCTGAGATCGGCCAGCCCGTACTCCTCCTGGAACGAGTACATGCGGAACCAGTCTGGACGGTCGTCCGGTGACAAGTTGGCGGACGTTAGATTGTACGCGTACGACTCAAAGTCGGTCACTTCCTGTAGGATTGAAAGGGAGAAAGGGCTCATTAGCTTCAATTTGTCAAAAACAACAAAATTTCTTCCCCAAATAACTCACATAAGTTTCCGGATTGACGTAGTACACGACGTAGTTTGGATTCACGTTCGTATGTGCCGTACCACTGCCACCGTTCCACGCCACACCGACCGCATACTCGGGGTTTTCGCTCGCGTAAAACACATTAAACTCGTCCTTGTGCGTATGCCCATGGAACTGAGCACTGATCGTATCACGGAAGCGTTCCAAAATGCGTCGATACTCACGTTGCCACACGCTGAAACAATCGGACGAAATAGGAAGATGGGCTAAGATGTGAACCTTCTCACCAGCCCGTTCGGCCTGCAGCAGAACGTCGTGCAGCCACTGGAGCTGTCCCTTCAGTGCGTCCGGTTGGTACAAGATCCACCAGTTGAACGTATAGCAATCGTTGTTGTTGAGTGCGATCAGTCGGAATCCCGGCCGAACCAGGGCCGTATAGTACCCACCGAGACGGATCGTCTGGTCAGCAGCACGGGGCAACCAGTGGCTCCAAAGATCGGCAGACAGATGATACAGCCAGTTGGTGGAAAAGTCCGGTCGGCTTACCTCACCCAGTTCGTACACATTCGTCGGATGTGCCTCATGGTTGCCCAGAATGTTGTACACCGGCGTTTCAGGGAACGTGTCCCGCAGCTTCCCGATGACGCGATTAATCGAGCGCACATTGTACCCGATCGAGGTCTCCCAAATACCGTGATCGATGATATCACCGGTGTGATAAACAATGTCCGCATCGGAATGTTCTTCCGCTACGCGATCAATCAAATCTTCGACCGCGTTCCAAGGTGTGTCGCAGTTACGATAATCACCCCAATGGCCGGCGCCTGCTTCCGTATCGTCCGGTACGCCCTGAGACTCACGGCAGCACGCCGGTGCACCGCATTCCGCATTATATCCCGTGCGATAGTTCGGATCGAAGTGTAGATCCGTGATCTGGACGATCTTCAAATCGTTCGGACCACGTTGGGCCGTGCCGGTCTTCGAAGCGGTCACTGGCGTACCGTTCGGATCGACATCTACCTCCCACTCGGTAAAGGAGGGATCGTCCAGCACGCATGCCCCCGATTGGAAGACAACGGCGCACAGCGAAGCTGACGTAAGATCCGGCCGGTTATCCACAATGTACAGGATCGTGTCGATGTTAAGCTCGATAAGTCCACGGCAGATGGATTCCTCCTGCAGGTTGAGCATGGTGCAAAGTTCCACCGTCGTGTTAAACACTTCCTCCCGCGAGGCACCTTCACGGCGGAACTCCAGCACCGATCCACCGAATCCACGACAGATCGTACACAGTGGACCTTCGCGAGCCGTTGGCAACTCACGAATTTCCTGCGCCCGCTCGTTCTTGTTAATAGCGGACGCATGGATCAGCTGTCGGAAGTGCTGCGACATAGTGCCGTCCTCCTTCCAGCGACGGAATTCCCGCGAGACTTTGTCCTCGAACTGAACTGCAGAAAAACAAACCGTTTCGATAATTGCTCGATAATCCCTTTTAATGGCACAACGCACTCATAATAACCCCCCCGTGAAGAGGAACGTGCTTTAATCGGGGGATGATGGGAGTTGATAAGATTAAGAAGCGTAAGATTGCCCGATTAAGGCACACTTCTAATTACAACTTTGTGCGTCACAAACCGGGCCACCAGCATCTTTCGGTGCACACTTACCGTAAAACTTTTGCAGCTTTTCGACCGTTTCGCGATATCCTTTCGGTTGCAACCGGTCACCCTGCACGGTCTGGGGCGTCTGCAGCAACACCAGGGACAGCATCACTGTCCCCAGCAGCACCGACACGTTACGCTTCATTGCACTCTGTTGATTGTTCCCGTGTTCTCCAGGTGTCTGGCACACTATAGAGTGCTATCGCCCGGTTACGGTGAGTTTTTATACTAAACGGCAGAGACCAACCCACACACACATACACACCCCCCGATAAGGAAAGTCAAATGCGTCTCAATCACAATCGCGTCATCGTTTGCGGCTAGCGGTTCGAGACGGTTGGAAACGCGGCATTGGAATTCGCGTGTACAAAGCCTCTATCTTTGATAGCTTGAAAGTTGACCACTTCAGAGGTAAGGCTCCTGCTACTACTGTATTGGGTTCTCCAGCTGAGATGAGAGCCGTTATGCGATAGGTGAAGATTTGCTGTGTGAGCTTATGATCGTGTTAGGGATCAATGGCTAAGACTAGTGGAAGCAAAATTAGCCGATATCCGGAGGTTGTAAAGGTAGTAAACACTGCATGATCACGCGATGAGGATTGTTGTCGCTATTGAACCGGCGGGTGTAGTGAACTCTGTGAGGGATCTAGGTCAAATCAATGCGTGTTCATGAGCGAAAGAATCGAAATGATTTGGAGGTATGATCGCTTACAGTTTGGACACGTTCAAGGTAAAGCTCGATAATTTATTGATTGTTTGGAGAAACTTTCACTTTTATTTGTTTATTGTGTTGTTTAGTGTCCCTTATTGAGTCTTGAACATTTTCTTGCGCAATATTTAGCTTATTTTATCAATGATAAGTGAACTTACTTTGCTATCTACTAAGGCGAGCTGCTGAGTTCTCCCTTCTAACTCGGTCCTCAAATTATCGGTTAGTAGCGGGGTTTTTAAAGAACTAACTGCCTCAATTCCAAAGCGTAATGTCTGAGTGTAGAACGTAAGAAGACAATTAAACATAGCATAGAGCGAGCACTTTAAAACCATGACGCTCTGAATATATTTGTTACTACTTTATACAGCTTACAGAATCATTTATTTTAATTTATTCAAAGTAGTTCTCTAGTAGATTGCCTAGTGTCACTGAACCACAATTTCTTTTAACTTCCGGATGAATTCAAGCACACAAAGATGCAGAATTTAGAAGATCCATCCTCAGGTATCAATCTAGTGGTAGCGAAGAAACGTCAAACGTCACGATTGTCGCTATAAAACGCTTTAAGCAAGAGTGAAAGGACAATAAAGACCGATCACGATTTAAAACAAGCTTGGTTTTGAACCATTATTTTAGTCAATAAAAGCGATTAATCTTTTAATCTCTCCCCTGTTTGAGAGTCCTTCAAGTCGAACGTTTTATTGCCAATCACTGGGTGGCTTCCCTGCCAACTATATTAATTAATCAACCTGCAAGATGCTTTGCAGTTTATTTCTGATTGTCAGTTTGATCTGTGTTGAATCTGATTTGAAAAACAGAGCTAAGCTTTCACCTGCAGTATGTCTATCTACCTTGAGAGCGATCGTAATGAAGGACAGTTACCGGTGCTCAAGATATTACTTTTGTCTACAGCTAATAAGCCAATATAAATGCAGATTAATGAAAATTAAGATTTTTATTTTTAATCCAGATTCGAATGGCTTGTTAGTTTGTTAGCTTGTGATCAATTCAACTAGACCACGTTCGAGATGTAGTTTATTGCACCACTGCTCCGTTGCTATGGTTGCTGCTGTTCGTGTTCGTGCTCATTGACCATTTAATACCGCACACTACACAGGTCGAGAGAAGCACCATTTCGCAATAACAACCTTTCGCCAGAAAGGTGCTCACTATTTGTAATGCCCTGCACACTGGCAGCTGTCTAATGCTTCGGGCGTTGGTGGTGCAGTACTGAAGCGATTAAAATAGCTTTGTTAAAAGGAACCAACCCCATTTTTCTTGGTACGTTTGGAACCTTCTTTTCGAACGCAATGCAATTCGCTCCAGTTTTTTTTTTATCAATAATTTCTCTTCGATCAGAAACTTCGACCCATGCACACGTAGACACAGGGTACGGAAAACCGGTAACCACCACTTGAGAATACGACTCTCTGCTCTTCTTCGATTGCTGGAGCATTTCAAACGGCCCCCCTTTCGTCGATCGTTTCCCACCCACAGCTTGGTGGGCTCTTCTCGGTAAAACCTGTCCCCCCGGGTATGGCGCACTCATCGAATCACTAGCTCTTCGAGTGAAAAGAAAGATTAAATATGCATCGTTTGCCATCATCATCATAACCGTTCCCGTGCCGTGTTCCGGTTCGGTTCGGTGAATGGCAAAAAGGGCATGTGGAAAATTGTCTTTTTTATTTTATTTCCTCGTTACTTTAATAGTTGCGTACTTAAATGTGGAGGGCAAAGAAAAGAAGGATTCACGCTTTTGTATCCCAGAACGATTAGGACCACTTGTGTTTTTGTTCTTGTGAAGTGGGAATTTAAGAAAAAAGTGCTTCTTACTCAGTGCTAACAAGTGGTATAATTCTTTGAGTAGTTGTTGAAACTAACTGAAGTAAGGAAATGGTTTGTGTGCTTACAGCATTAAATTTCCATTCCCACACAAATATTACCCTATTCTGTTGGGGATGCTACTCATCGCTGCTGTTGAATATAATCGGAATCAATAATTCACACAGAACAGTGGCAACACGTTCCGTGCAACATCGTTCATCGTGAATAATCTTTTCTCTCGTCTTATCGTCCTGATGGCGGTGGTATTGATTTGCCGTTGTATCCTCACAATTAAAGATTAATAGACGGAAGCTGTTGCCACCGTTTCATCGACCGCAAAACCCTATCGTGTAAACAGAAAATGGTTTGGAAAGGTTAGAACCCGAAAAAGAGGCAGCAGCAGGGTCGAGAAGTTTGCCTTTGCAACCTTTCAGCTCGATGGCCAACTTCAATTCCAAGCAATCCGTCATTCATCTACGAAATTATTTATATCTAACGCCTTTATCCGTGATCGGGTTGTGTTTAGTACCTTTTTTCTAGGTTCGACGCTCGCAAGTCGGAGTAGCTTCATCAGACGAAGGGGGGGCGGAACGGAAGCGGTGCGGTATTTGCGTTGGTCAAAAGAAACAAGCCACCACAACCGAACGTCAAAAACCATTCCGTTGCTTGGGGGAAAAACTTAACGCGCGGAGACGGCTAACTGCGAAGAACGTCCCTCAGTCGGGGATAGTTTTTCCTTGGTTGGTTTTTGGCTTGTGCGGAGACGTGGAACGAGCAGTAAGGATCTATTTATTCGTCTGCCAAATCCAAAGACTCGCTGGTGTGGATGATTTATTGGCGCTGATCGATGAGGAGAAGACGGAACGGCGAATGTAGCACATCCGGTAGAGAACGAGAGCGAATCGATGAAGCAGAACCTGCTGCTGCTGCTGCTGTTGGTGAAAGGATGAATTGGAGATTTTTGTTTTCTTCTTGCTTTTGCATCCTTCAAGTCGCCTCTTTTTTTTCGGGTTTGCCCCACTTCATCGTAGATTATCGGGTTCGTCCAGCACTGTGGCATAGTGTGTTTGTGTTAGTTTTATTGCTTGTTTGTTTGATGCCCTTTCGTTCGTCGATCGTTTTCAATTTATTTCTGCCAAGCACACACACACACAAATACATACACAAATAACTAGCCATCAGGATTTTCCCGGCTACAGGTTTCTAACAGTTGCTATGTTACTGTAGTTTTTTTTTCATACTCTTCGACGATGGAGAAGATTCGCAATGAAGTGTATTTAACAGCTTCGAAAGGTGGCGGCGGCGGATCTCTCTACACATGCTACTATGATCGATCACCATCAATTTACTTTCACCGCACCTGGATTGATTGAGTGGAAATCGTTTGACGTAGAACGAGTTGGATTTGGTTGATTTTTTTAGTTTTTGTGGCATTTAAGGTTGCATGTTAGGAAAAGGTTTAAAAAAAGAGATACAAATTGATGTTGGAGGTAATTATTACAAGATTTTTTTAGATAAAATACTGATTTCAATCGAACGCTTTGCTTGTCAACAACCAGCTATGCATGTTGCATACCTTTAGGCGCATAATTCAATGTACTGATAGCAGGGACTATTAAAATCTTGGTAGGAGTATTGTCTGAATTTAAGAAGGGCATCTTTAGCCTCAGATTACTGAGAAAAAAACCTCTGTGAATTGATGCCATTGTTTGTCGCAAATCTGTTTGTCTACGTGTCGACTTTACTTGTCAACAAATCCAAACTTTGCTTTGCTTAAATCTACAAAAAGGACGTTATATCTCGGCGTATCTCGTTCTAACCGACAAACAGCCAAAAACACAGTATGAAGCATGTTAACGTTTCGAAGAGAGTGGAGACACATTTGCAAAGTTTTGTCATTCGAGACCACCATCCGACTGACAACGATTAAGCTCTAATCCTGTACGAGAACCAGGGACGATAACCATAATCCCTGATCCGTCATTTGTGTGAAGGAAGCATCCCGTCAGGGTCGGACCGGACTTCGTCCATCATTTCCACTCGCTCAACTCAATTAATGGCCATTTTTCATCCGATGGATTATTTATTTTGCTCACTCAAAACGTATTTACATATTCGCGACTACGAGGCGTCGGATGTTGTGTTGGTTCGTCGGATAAAGGAAGGAACGGAAAATTGTTGATAGTTGCTTGACTGAGTAGACCGGCTTATCACTTTATCCTTGTTCGGTCATAATGCGTTTAGTTTTTTTGGTTTCTTGCAAATGTTATTGATAAATTAAACCAATTCTAGACATGGATTGGTGAGATATTCTTTTTTAAGAGTGTTATCGTGTTGTAAAAAATATGAAATATGATAATATTTGTATGTTAGAAGTACAGACGGAAAATCGCCTGATTAGATAAAAACAACATTCTTCACCGTCGCTGTAAACCTGTTCAGTGTTTACCCTGACTATGATAAGGATCGTTTCATACTTGGTTTATTTTTTATTTTACTTCATGGTGTGCATAAAATGCATCCTCTCTCTCTCTCGCTGATCTCCTCCCAAACTATGCAAATCACCATCCAATAACCAATTTTCCACCAACAACCACGATGATAAATTTGCTTCCTCTCTCGCGATGTCATCTCCCTTTTGGGGATTGACTTTTTCTTTTTTTGCTGAAGTCCCATCAGCAGTATTTCGTAGTCGCTGTGCCCGGATCTTCTTAACCCAGCGCGGCCAAATCTCGCTTGATGGATCGAAGCAAAAACGGCAACAAAACAATATGATAATTTAATGTATTTTGAACGAGAGTCATCGTGACGCACAAACACATCGGACACACGGCGACGGGGCCAAGCAATAATGGTCCCACCGCCGCCGCCGTTGGTACGTTACGTGGTTGTTGTTCTTTCTTTCTTGCTTTATTTTTATTACTTTGCATGCATAAATCGTACGTCCGGAAGCTGTCCAACCAGCCGGTGGACCGACTGATGGATAAATCTTTTGCTCTCTTCCGTTTCGCTGCAGAGTCCGATTTGTGGCGATGATGGCGTTCAGCGTGTGGTGGACCAGGAGATTTTTATACTTCCCCCTCCAAAGCAAAACCTTCTCCAAGGTTCGGAGAAGGTGACACGAAAGTGATTTCCTGGGCGCGCGCTGGTGACTACACAAAAGAGATTGCAAACAAAAAGTGTATAAAAGTAATATAAACGAACGACCTGGCGGAAGGAGTTGGTAAAAATATTAACCTCCATGCTTCCCGAATCGCTGTCCATATCGTTCAAATATCCAAACACAATCAAAACGACACTCTATGTTTGTCCTTTTGCCCAGTGCATTGTTTTAGGTTTGCGCTATGCGCCCTTGAAGTGGCGAACATCGAGTCGTGAGCGTGAATATTTCAGAAACAAAAACAAAACACAAACTTCCCGCCGGACTAGGTTGGCTTTAATTTTCTGCCCCTTTTGCTCTACCATGGAAAATATACTTCCCATCCGATGGACAAAACACACCCACTAGGGTTCGAATGTGGAGAGAAAAAACAAGAGGCGGAAATAGAATTTCCCCGGAAAAGGCATGATAAATGTACTAAAAATTCGTTTGAATATTTTCTTTCTTTCCAATTTTACTACCAGGCCAGGCAGTCAGTCGACATCGTTGTGTGTGCGTGTGTGCGCGTGTGTGTGCAGCGGTTGGAAAATTGGAAACGCAAAGCTGTTGTTTTATAGCAATATTAAACCCCGTCACTCGTCGACCAAGCAGATACAACAGATGGAAAGTGGAACGAGACACATGATGAAGTTTTTGGGGGAGTGCAAGAGAAGGAGTAAGAGAGAAAAATTAAGCCGGAAAAGCCCCCTACTACGTACGATGGGGTTTTTTTCCACACTGCCGGGATATGGTGTGGGTGCCGTTTGCGAATTTTCGGAACCCGATTTGCGCCGACATAAACATAAAAGTTAATATGATGACCTTCTTCTCGCTTCAGCCACACCTTTCCACTCACTTTCCTTCCCATTTCGCTGCTGTTGTTGCCTTTCACACATACGTTTTTATGTTGATGTTGTGATAAAGCTATGGGATTCGATTTGTGATGTTAAAATAAGTCAGAATAAAAAACACAGCGAGAGAGAGAGAGAGACTCCCCACAAATTAGGAATTGCGGAAACGTGTGTGAGGGTCTTGCCACAAAATTCTACGTAAACATTTCTACTACAGTCTAAAGGCTCGATTCCGGTGAATGAATGAATGGATGGTGAGATATTTATATGATCTTTTACTCCGAAATGGTGTGGCTGTGTGAAGAAGATGTGTCTTTTAATTCGATTCCATTTCCCCTGCAAGACTGTACACAATTGTGTACAATCAGCAAGAATTAGCGAATGTGGTTTCGCTTTCGAAAGCGATTATCAATTCTGCTTCTATTGCTTTGGACAGACAACCTTCGCTTCGTGGGGAGAGATTTAAAGGTGATGGTTTTATTTTGATTGCCTTGTAAAATTGCTGACAGTGGAACGCCATCCTTTTATTTATTATGTGTGTTTTATTTTCCTATTCCTATTCTATTCTATAATTCTCGACGTAAGTCTGCGTAGAATAAAAAAAACGCCTAAAAGTATGCAATTATGTACTTTATTTGATACTTTTCTGCTTAGGCTTTTTTAAAGTCGAAAACGCCAAAAACTATGCAATCCTGTGTAAGTCGAAACTATGTTTTTAATACTGTCTTTTATATACATTTACACGTTACTTATTAAGGGACCATTTTTATGACGTGATCTACACGTGATGCACGCCAATTATGCCTTGGATTGTTTTGCAAAATATTATCTTAAAAATCTGCTTTCTTTGAGTGAACAATAATGCTTTCGACTCGCTTATACTAATACTACAAAAGGAGTAAGTAAAACCCATCGCCTTGACATTGATCCACATTGCTAGCATAAAACCTTGAGTATTTCCATCTCGAACTTGTGTGTGGCACGTTCCCATTAAATGGATTAAAGAGCTTTAAATATACTATACTTATTTTAAGCATACCACAAACACTCTTCGTAGGATTAATACAACACTCTAAATGTGCTTTGAATGGGTCATACAAACATAAACGTAACTATTCCGTATACGTTCGTACTGAACACATCGCGTTTTCCATTTGAAGCATTTTCATTCCGTCACGTTACACAGCTCATTTTTCCGTGCTTACCATTATCCTTCTTTATTTTTAGCTTCCTCATCGTTTATTTTTGTCCCTTTTCTTCTGAATGAATAATAGTTTTAACGAAGGGCGTAGAACGGTTACCAAGAGAATGGTAAGCCATCAATCGATTAAAAGGAAAAACGAAGCTTACAGAAACAGTACGTGACGACGATATTCATACGACGAATGTGTGTGACGTGACCTTCTTCTCGCTTCAGCCACACCTTTCCACTCACTTTCCTTCCCATTTCGCTGCTGTTGTTGCCTTTCACACATACGTTTTTATGTTGATGTTGTGATAAAGCTATGGGATTCGATTTGTGATGTTAAAATAAGTCAGAATAAAAAACACAGCGAGAGAGAGAGAGAGACTCCCCACAAATTAGGAATTGCGGAAACGTGTGTGAGGGTCTTGCCACAAAATTCTACGTAAACATTTCTACTACAGTCTAAAGGCTCGATTCCGGTGAATGAATGAATGGATGGTGAGATATTTATATGATCTTTTACTCCGAAATGGTGTGGCTGTGTGAAGAAGATGTGTCTTTTAATTCGATTCCATTTCCCCTGCAAGACTGTACACAATTGTGTACAATCAGCAAAAATTAGCGAATGTGGTTTCGCTTTCGAAAGCGATTATCAATTCTGCTTCTATTGCTTTGGACAGACAACCTTCGCTTCGTGGAGAAGGATTTAAAGGTGATGGTTTTATTTTGATTGCCTTGTAAAATTGCTGACAGTGGAACGCCATCCTTTTATTTATTATGTGTGTTTTATTTTCCAATTCCTATCCAATTCGATAATTCTCGGCCTAAGTCTGCGTAGAATTAAAAAGAAAACGCCTAAAAGTATGCAATTATGTACTTTATTTGATACTTTTCTGCTTAGGCTTTTTTAAAGTCGAAAACGCCAAAAACTATGCAATCCTGTGTAAGTCGAAACTATGTTTTTAATACTGTCTTTTATATACATTTACACGTTACTTATTAAGGGACCATTTTTATGACGTGATCTACACGTGATGCACGCCAATTATGCCTTGGATTGTTTTGCAAAATATTATCTTAAAAATCTGCTTTCTTTGAGTGAACAATAATGCTTTCGACTCGCTTATACTAATACTACAAAAGGAGTAAGTAAAACCCATCGCCTTGACATTGATCCACATTGCAAGCATAAAGCCTTGAGTATTTCCATCTCGTTCTTGTATGTGGCACGTTCCCATTAAATGGATTAAAGAGCTTTAAATATACCATACTTATTTTAAGTATACCACAAACACTCTTCGTAGGATTAATACAACACTCTAAATGTGCTTTGAATGGGCCATACAAACATAAACGTAACTATTCCGTATACGTTCGTACTGAACACATCGCGTTTTCCATTTGAAGCATTTTCATTCCGTCACGTTACACAGCTCATTTTTCCGTGCTTACCATGATCCTTCTTTATTTTTAGCTTCCTCATCGTTTATTTTTGTCCCTTTTCTTCTGAATGAATAATAGTTTTAACGAAGGGCGTAGAACGGTTACCAAGAGAATGGTAAGCCATCAATCGATTAAAAGGAAAAACGAAGCTTACAGAAACAGTACGTGACGACGATATTCATACGACGAATGTGTGTGACGTCAGAGCTAGAGAAGGCCTGCCGAGCTTAGTGCGCCTACAGTTATGCTATGCGAAAAGGGCGAACACGCCAGTGAAGACACGAAAGACACGGCAATGGAAGAATTGGTAGTGATCCTAATGTTCACTGCTTATGGATGTGGAAAGTATCGCCGACCGGCACTAATCAACCTACCTACTACCTTATGGTGGTAACTGGCACTAGCTACATTGGAACAGCGGGCCCGGAACGACTGTTCAGGGGGATGCGGATAGCAGTATTCCTTTGGGTGTGAGTTGGCGCTAACGCTTTTGTCGTTGTTTAGGATTTACGTAAAATTTCATACCCTCTGCTGACGCCGTTGGGCAGTGGGGCCCCGAATTCAAACAAGCAATATGGTTTGTTTACGTTCGACAACAAGGAAACGGACATGCGCTGTTGTTGCGAAGCGTTTCGATGCTATCTTGAAGTTGAGTTCCGCTTCGATTGCCAGAGAAAAAGAGGTTTAAAAATTCTGTATTGTATAAAATTTTTATTTATTGTCTTATTTAACTAATTTACTAAACCAGTTTATTTAATTTTATAGCTAAAACTTGTATTTCTTCAACCGGCTTTTAGCGCTCTATATTCAATCTTCGAATCAGCCTCCATAAACGGTTCGCTTCCCCTCTCAATATTGATAAAACTTCGTGCCACAGACGAATGGAGGCGCGCGTGCTGGCATTTACGGTCGTCTGTGTCTCCCGGTGTTCGGGTTTTTGTATCCTTGTGCAACGGATCGTGCTCGGTTCGTCTGCCAGCAGTGGTAGTAGTAGTAGTAGTAGTCGAGCCGTGCAGGAAGTCGGTTGTCCGGGGTCAGTCAGTCAGTCCGTCTGGTTGCGTTTGGTAGGCAACAGCACACAAAACTGCATCCGGTTCGCGTGCCCACGCACACACAGACACACCCGGAATTAGGTGCTCGCCGTCTCTCAGCCTACAGTACGTGTGTGTGACTTTGTGAAACGTTCCAGACGGAGTGAGCGTTAGTAGTTAGTGGATCAAGTCATCATTGTTGGAATGTGGCTTGTTTTAGTATTTTCTAGTTCGCTAGTTCTATATAAAGACCTACCAAGTTCCTTAAATTAGACTGTACAGCAGCAATATCCCGCGAATAGCGAAAGTGAGTGAGTGTGAAAACGGGTCGGACATCTTCCTCTCCCGCCCCGAACGCCGCTGTAGTGTGCTGCTGTGGTGCATGTAGCAGTGGTTCGGTTACTATGGCTCTCTGAATGACACGACAAAAACGGAAATATCCTTCCGTACAGCACCGCGTGCGTACGTAATCAGCCCGTATTATCCACCCGGTGATGGTAATGGTGTTGGTGATGAAAAAACGAGGACGTGGAAAATTGTGCCCATTTCTTACTGTACCCACCCGGCACCGAGCGACGGGATCTGAACAGTGATACGATAGCATAAAGCGACAGCGGGCGGCTTCAGTTTCGTTTCCTTGTGCAGCGTGTGCTTTTGTGTGCCTGAGCACAGTGGATGAAAGCATAAATTTCGCCTACAGCACCTAGGCAACACTAGCAGGACCTACAACATTTGGCCTTTAGAGCGTTGGGCAAGACTGGGTGTACCGAGCCGTGCCAGTACTAGTACGATCGAAAAAAAAAGGAGACCTTCGATTTTTTCGCAACTTCACAATAACCCCGGCAACAACGGCACCAAATGCTTCACGTTCGCGTAGAAACGATGATGAGTAGGACTACCGTTGGAAGCGTTACAGAAAATAGACACACCGTGGTATTGTGGTGGTGGTGAATGGCTACTACACCGTCAACTATGTGAAACGGTGTCCGAAAAACGCGAAACACAACTGTGGCGCTTTCTGTCCCTTCCATCTGTGTCCTTTTTCTCGCTAGTTTTCTCGCCTGCCCTGTGTGTCTTATTTTCCCCTTGGAACATCCAGCGTAAGCAACAGGACCGCGTGCTAGAATTGTGGATCACACGATGCCGCTTATGTAATTTCTGTGCATTCTCCCGCGTGTGTGTTGCCGTAACACAGAGGCGTAACTTACCGCCGGTCTGTGTGTGTGTGTATGTGTGTGAGTGTATCTTTTTGTCTGTGTGTGATAACGAGCAGCAGTGGTTGTGTAACGTTCGGCAGTATTCCCATCGGATGTTCGGTTCGGAAACATTGGCCACCGAAAGTGTGACGCTGTAAGCCAGTCCCCGCTAGAGTGGGTGGCTCACGAAGTTGTCGAAGTTGGTTTGATTGTGAAAGTCTGGTTGCCCCTGGTAACGCATCGTTTCTGCTTACTGGAAAGATCTGGCACGTACCCAGAACACAGTGTCACTCAACTAAGCCGGTGAAGTTGTCGGATGTGTAGTAGTGTTACAAGAAATTGGAGTACCCGTGAAGAAAGATTATCGTTTTTTTTTTGTGAGCGTTTAGAGAATCGATTGTTTACAAAACCAAGCTCGGCAAAAAAAAAGTCGGTTGGAAAGTGTCGCAAGAGACGTTGTGTTTGTGTCCGCCCTAACCCCGTAGTTGCACGTAGTAGCATACGACGTAACGGATCTTATGAAACCTTCGGCCGGCGACGCACGCGATAGGATGCCCTTGTCCGGTACCCCTAACGACGCTGCTACCCTTCGCCGATCCTGGACCGAGTATCATGCTCACAGAGTCTATCGTCGAGCGTGCGACGCCCCACAAAAGTCACCGACCAGCACCACCCCAACCAGGAATCAGCAGCAACATCCGGAGAAGCAATCGTATCGCCGCAGCACCGGATCCCGAAAATACCAGCAAAGCGTACTCCTTCACCACCGCGACGACTTCCTTTCTTCAGCGGCAACGCGAACAGTTTGCGAAACGGGCGCGTAAGCTAACGCGCAATCGGTTCTGCTCTTCGCAGGACAATCTTGGTGCATCGGAATATCGGAAGGATCGTCGTATACACGGGCTCCAGTTACCGCTGCATCCGCTTCAGCTAGTCGGTTGGTTTGCTTTGGCTCTCTTCGGTTACTCCACGTTCGGTGTGTTAATACCGGCACTAGAGCCCTCGCTACAACCACCTCTGTACATCGCGCTCATCGTACTGTACGTGTTCCATCTTGCTACCCATCTAACCGCACTGCTACTTGACCCAGCGGATCCCGAGCTGCGTCGGTTGGGGCCGGCTAGCAAAACCGTAGTGCCCGAGTTCGATCGTACGCGGCATTCGCACGTGATCGAGAACGGTCGGTGCCATCTGTGCAACATCCGTACGACCAGCGCCCGTACCAAACACTGCAGCGTGTGCAACAAGTGCGTCGGTACCTTTGACCATCACTGCAAATGGTTGAACCATTGCGTCGGTGGACGGAACTATGTCGCCTTTCTGATGTGTGTGGTGAGTGCGGTCATAGCGGCGCTGGTCATCCTGGCCGCAGCCATCGTCGAGATCGTGCTGTACCATGTGCAGCCGGTGGGTTGGCTTAACCTGGCCTGGTTTGGGCTGCTGGACGTCGCCGATCATACACCGTCAGATGAGGGTGTTGAGCTTGAATTGACCACTGCCACCAGTAGCTCGGACGATACGAGCACAGCAGGTGGACTGTTGTTTGAGAACTTCACCACTTCCGCACAGGATATCCTGCTCAATGGGACGGTTGGTGGTATTTTCGGTGGTGGAGATGGTGGAAATAGTTCCGGAACGGTGGGCAGTGCGACGAACACGACGACACAATCGAATACGACGGCTACTGTAGCTGCGGCCGCTGCCGAAGGAATCGCACTACATC